>ML120356.1:1262319-1502769 GCA_003788595.2 Choiromyces venosus 120613-1
CGACGACACTAGCAAAATAGCATCACTAGTTTAAGAAGAACGTCAAAACCCAAGTAAGGACGTATATCGGTAAGAGGACGACACCATAGCAGATTAAGACGAAGACAGTTCCGGTCAACCTTGAACAAGGTCATAAGGCAGTATCAGACCAAAGGAACCAAGTATAAAAACTCAACATAAGAGCGCCGAGGGGAGCCTAGTTAAAGGGGTTTGACCAAAGATTAACGAAGAAACTTAAGGAGGGTCAACAAGGTTCCACGCCAGGAATAAAGAAGGCATATCCCACATTCGGTACTTGAACGGAGAAAAGCATCGTTCGACCTATGTATTCATTAAAACAGAAGTAACACAGGAAGACGGGTAGGATGACGAACTACCCGAATTAGCAGTATGGGCTATGGAAAAAGAAATTCGACTAGCCACACTCAAACATCTGCGCCAGACCAAGAAAGTAAAAACAGAGACATATGGCACCCCAAGGTACCAAGACGGCACTTTTAGAACAACGCCCAAGGAAATTCCACAAGGTGATCCCATGGACCTGGATGCTACAAATCGAAGGAGGTACCAGAGACTACCCCAGGAAGAATATCAAAAACGCATGAAAGAAGGACTATGCTATCAGTGTGGAAGAAAGGGACACATGGCAAAAGACTGTAGAGTCAAGAAGGCCAACGCCAAGGAACCAAAGATTTGAGAACTAAACGTCGAAAAAGAACAAGAAGAGGCTTTAAACGACAAAAGTCCCCAGGAATAGGTGGTCCTGGAGACAACAGAACGAAACCCATCAAAAAAGGGAAGACATCCCCAGGAAAGGATGGGCCAGGGGACGAAAAAACAAGAAACATCAAGATCGCACACCTCAACACTGCAATAATCAACAAGGAACTAAGAAACCTCAAATCGGACCATATAATGGTCAAAGTACAACTACACAACAAGCAAAAACAAATATCGACAAACACAATGATCGACTCAGGGGCAACTGAAGATTTTATAGACCGCAACTTCGCTATAAATCATCAATTACCCTTGACAAAAATCGAAAAACCAAGAGATATATACATGGTAGATGGAACGGTATCGGATGCCGGACCAATTACCCATGTCACAGAAATCCCTATGGACATCGGAAGCCATAAAGAGAAAGCAACTTTCATAGTGGCAAACCTTTTCAAACACGAAGTCATCCTTGGTATGACATGGTTAAAAGACTACAACCCAAGAATCGATTGGCAAAAGGAAGAAATCACCTTCGATAGCGATAGTTGTAAGGCAGTATGCCTTGATACCTCCCCAACAGTATATGCGATACCAGAAAAGGAAGCAATTCGGGAAAATCTGGAAAGCCGGATTTTAAAAATCAGCACCAAGGAAGGACCAAACTATGAAGTTACGGTCAAAAGGCTGAGAAAAGATGCGAAAGTACCTATGAAAGGTTCGCAAAAAGCTGCAGGAAGTGACCTGTTCAGCATAGAAGGAGCCATCATCCCAGCAAGGGGACAAAAGCTCATCGGAACAGGAATCTCAATGGGACTTCCGGAGAACACCTATGCCCGCATCGCACCCAGAAGTGGTTTAGCAAGCAAAAACGGCCTCACCATTAATGCTGGAGTCATAGATGTGGACTATACAAGAGAAATTCGGGTCCTACTGGCAAACCTGTTAGAGGTGGATTACGAGGTCCACAAAGGGGATAGAATTGCCCAAATAATTATCGAGAAAATAGTCTCAACCCCCTTTAAGGAAGTACGAGAACTTCAACACACAGAAAGAGGAGAATAAGGATTTGGCAGTACAGACACTCAAGATAAGGAAAAGCTGTCAATAGCCTTTATCTCGGCACAGGCATTCGGTAGAATGCATAGAAAAGGAGAAATTACTGGAATCCTGAAATGGGACAATGCAAAACTCACGCTAGTGGCTACAACAATTAGCACTGAATTAGCCTTGCAGAAAAAAGGGAAGGGCGGAAAAGAAACTTTGAAACAAATAGTGCCCAAAGAGTATCACAACTTCTTAGACATATTTGAAGAAAAAGAAAGGACAGAACTACCGCTGCACCGAACAGCAGACCACAAAATAGAGAGGGAAGCACCGCCACCGTTCATGAAACTCTACCCCTTGAGAGGAGAAGAACTTAAAGAACTCAGAGAATACTTGGAAAAAAATCTGGAAAGACGGTGGATAAGGCCATCATCCTCATCAGCAGGAGCACCCATACTCTTTGTCAAGAAAAAAGATGGAGGTTTAAGGCTCTGTGTGGATTACAGAGGCCTAAATACAGTATCAAAAAAAGATAGATACCCATTACCATTGATAAGCGAAGCCTTGGATCGATTGCAAACAGCAAAATACTTCACCAAACTCGACATCAAGGATGCATATCAACACATATGGATATCCAAGGGAGACGAATGGAAGACAGCATTTAGGACACGATACGGACTATATGAATATATAGTCATGCCATTCGGACTGGCTAATGCACCGGCAACCTTTCAACGATGGGTCAATAATGCACTTAGCAAGTATTTGGATGTCAACTGCATAGCTTACCTGGATGACCTATTGGTATATTCGGATACTATGGAACAACATCGAAAGGACGTGGGCATGATACTAGCAAAGCTCAAGGAAATTAGAGTTCGCCTCAAACCTACAAAATGCGAATTCCACAAAAAAGAAACCGAATACCTAGGATTCATCATCAACTCTGAGGGAGTCCGAACAGATCCTACCAAAACAGATGCCATAAAAGTATGGACAACACCTGAAAGGGTCAAAGACATCCAGAGCTTTGTAGGATTCTGCAACTTCTACAGACGATTCATAGAAGGATTCAGCAGGATAGCAAAACCACTATACAACAGAACAAAGAAAAATCAGAAGTGGGAATGGGGAGAACAAGAGCAAAAGGCTTTTGAAGGTCTTAAAGAAAGACTTACTACAACCCCAATACTAAGACACTTCGACCCAGAGGCACCGATTATGATTGAAACTGACGCATCTAATTACGTCTGTTCTGGAATAATATCACAACAAGATAAGGAAGGACTATGGAAACCAATAGCCTACCGGTCAAAAACAATGACCAAGGCGGAATGCAACTATGATATACATGACAAAGAACTCCTTGCAATCATGCAAGCCCTCAAGGAATGGAGGAAATATGCACAAGGAAGCCGTCATACAGTCAAAATTCTCACGGACCATAAGAACCTTGTCCCATTCACAACTACCAAGGCCCTGAATGGGAGACAAATAAGATGGAGCGAAGAGCTAAGTCAATACAACATCAAAATTGAATATCGACCAGGCAAGGAAGGGGCAAAACTGGACGCCCTTACAAGAAGAACAAATGACATACCAACAGAAGGAGACGATCGCATTACGCAACGACAAAGAATCGTGTTACCAAAAGAACAATTCTTTGTGGATGAAGGATATACTTCGGGCTTAGAAGAAATCAATGCTATGAAACTATGGACGATAGAAGACCAAGGAACCGAAAAGAATATCAAGGAAAAAACATCACAAGATGTGTTGCTACAAGATATTCAAAAAGCCATAGAAAGGAAGGACAAAGAATACCCGAAAGTGGCACTAGGATCATGCAACTGGAAGGAAGGATACATGTGGTATGAAGGAAAAATCTGGCTACCGGAAGACGAACCAATAAGAACCAAAGCGATAAGAAGGAATCATGACACCCCACAAAATGGACATGGCAGAACAGCTAAAACATTTGAATTGACACAACGGACATACTATTGGCCAGGAATGCACCAAGATATTAAGCAATATGTCAAAAACTGCGACATGTGTCAACGAACAAAACCAAGCCGTCATGCACCCTATGGACTATTGCAACCATTACAAATACCAGAAAAACCATGGAAATCCATCAGTATGGATTTCATCACAGACTTGCCACTATCAAACAACTATGATGCAATAAGGGTCATTGTAGATCGATTAACCAAGATGGCTCATTTCATACCCTGTCGAAAAGATATGAAAACCAAACAATTTACACAATTGTTCATGAAAAATGTTTTCAAACTACATGGATTACCGAAGGACATCATCAGTGATAGGGGATCAATATTCACATCGGACTTATGGAAAGAAATGACCAAAGGATTGGACATCACACGAAAGATAAGCATGGCATTTCACCCCCAAACGGATGGTCAAACAGAACGAACGAATGCGTCACTTGAACAATTTCTAAGAGCATATGTGGAATACTCCCAACAAGACTGGGAAGGATGGCTATCATTTGCAGAATTTGCATACAACAATACAAAACAAGACGTCATCAAGACAACACCCTTCTATGCAAATTATGGACATCACCCCATAAACGAACCCATGGGACACATAGGCTTACCAGGAATATTGGAAAAGGAAGATATCAGCCGACTACATGGACTCATCCAAACAGAAATACGTCTAGCACAAGATAAAATGAAAGAAAACAATGATCACCACAGAAAACCCGATCCAAGACTAGAATCAGGAGACAAAGTCTGGCTAATTACAAAAGACATTCATACCACGAGACCATCAAAGAAACTAGATTATCGGAAAATTGGACCATACAAGATCATTGAAAAAAGTTGGAGAAAAGGCTTATAAGCTAGACCTCCCAACCTCAATGAAAACGAAACATCCAGTCTTTCACATTAGCAAACTCGAACTCTATTCGGACAATCCTCTACCCTCACAAAGGAAACTTCCCTCTCCTCCTATTGAAATAGAAAAAGAAGACGAATACGAACTCGATCAGATAGTGGATTCAAGACTACATTCCGGAAAACTTCAATACCGAGCCAAGTGGACCGGTTACACTGCACAACACGACCAAGAGTGGTACACTGCAGGAAACTTCAGCAACGCCAAACATGCAATCGAACACTTTCACCGAAATAACCCAGGAAAGCCTGGTCAACGAGGAAGAACAAATGAGCGACAAAGATTGGATCAATCTAGTCGATCTCCCTGCATCCAAGCCAATTACACCCGAACAAGCAAAACACAATCAGGGAAACTGGACAGGCTGTTTTGACGATGGATGCCGAGTACACTTTATGGAAAAAGAAGGGGCCGATTACTGGCCGAAAAAATACAGAACCCCCCTACAACCACTCGAACCACCCATGACGACATGGGAAGAGACATCACCATCCCCAAGAACACCACCCCAGTCGCCATGCGACAACAACATCCTTTTAATGGCAAAACAAGTAAGGTTTTCAGGGACGAAAACAAAGAGAAGGGGGGGCAAAAAATCTTGCCCCAAGGACAAGAAAGATGGAGAACAGTTGGAAAGCTGTCCAACGATAACCCATACCAATTCCTTCGAGACGAAGGAAACCCTGAAGAGAAAAATCAAGCAGAAGGAGGAGGAAATTGCAGAGCTGAAGGGGCATAAGAAATGGTCAAAAGAAGAAATAGCCGGCAAGGATATCAGGATTCGAGCCCTGGAAAGAGAGCTAGCAAGAGAACACTATTGCGAGAAAGGAGGAAGAGAAAAGGTTCCGTAGGATTGCGGGGGACATGGCACACATCCGCAGAAACATAAAAAAAGATATGTACTATGAGGGATACCATCGCGAATCCTCAAGGGACTGAGGATTTAGGGAGAGGGGAGCTAGTATTACAAACCCAGCATGGTTTGTAATGGTTTCACATGACATACAATTGTATGTCAAAGTATTTTATTTGTTAAAAAGTTTTCCACATGACCCAGTTGAGTCATACGAGGATATGTTTTTACACTATGAACTCAGGTACGAGTCATAGGGTTTCACATGACTCACAGTTGTGAGTCATAGTTGTTATGTTTGAATTTGATTGGTATGTTGAGCATTGACTCATAGGTACGCCTATGAGTCATGAGGATTAAGAGGCATGACTTCGTTTATATGAGTCATGAGGTTTCGCACATGACCCCCTTAAGGTCATGGGACTTTCGCGCATGACCAAATATGGTCATGAGGTTATATGTTACGCAAATGCATGAGTCACAGTTGTGACTCATTTGATTTGTAAGCGGGTTGCTGGAAGAACTATATAAGGAGGTCAGTAGGACCTAATAGTTAGTTCTTCACGCAACCACCTAAGTTATTTCCTATCTTATAAGTTATCAATAAAACACCTTTACGCTCTTTACAAACAAAGACCAACCAATATGAAGAAGAGACAGAACGAATACTAGTTAACGCTATAAGGACTTAGTATTGGCAACGGTCAATATCTAAGACATAGCGTAGGAGAACTAGTATCAGAATTCTCTAAGGAAGGAGAATACAATAGGAGATAGGTAAGTACTATCTCTATAAGAAAACTAACAATAGTGTCGTTACCTGTTGCGAGATATAAGAAAGGAGAGATCATATAGAGGATCATAACAGATGCGCACATATGAGTCAACACTCAACATACCAATCAAGTTCAAACATAAATAACTATGACTTCTAACTGTGAGTCATGTGAAACTCTATGACTCATATGTGAATCATAGTGCAAAAACATATCATCGTATGACTCAACAGAGTCATGTGCAAAAACCTTTAACCAACGAAATACTTATGACATACAATCATATGTCATGTGAAACTATTACAAACCATACCAGGTTTGGAATATTAGCTCCCCTCTTCCTGAATCCTCAGTCCCTTGAGGACCTGTGACGATACCTTTCATAGTATATGTCTCAGTCCAAGTTCTCTTGCAATCTGCTCATGTCATGAGCAATTCCTCTGATCCTCCTTTCCATCTCTTTCCTAGTGTATCTTTCTCTCAATAGATCTTTTTCCAAGGCCTTGTTTCTGAGTTTCAAGCCTTTTTCCTCCTCTCTTAGCCCCTCGATGGAATATTTTGCTCCGTCCACCATTCATTGTAGTTGTTCTATTGTTTTCTGCAAGTCCTCCTTTGATACGAACTTTTCATCCCCCTCTTTTTCCTCCAGTTTCATCCCTGTAACTTGGTTTTCTCCCCACCTTACTTTCTTGATTCCTTTCATCTGAAAGGAACAGTGGGTTCGCATGCAATTTCTTGCTGGTATTTTCTCGTGTTTTGGTCAATCTGCGATCGATTCTTTCAGTGTGAATGGTGGGAATGTTTCCCAGTTCTTTTCCCAGCTATTGGCATTGCTGGAACCGTTCAAGCTAGTAGTTGTTGTTTTGGCTGTGGGCCAGAAGTCATGTCTTTCTTTCACACCCTTATGGATTAGGCATTCTTCATCCATGCATGCTGTGAAGTGGTATGCTCCATGCTTGTCTTTCTTTTCTTCAAAATATATCTTGCTCCAGTCTTTATCTTCTGAAGCCAGGCTTGTGTGGAGATTGTTGGTAGTAGGTGGAGATTGCATCTTGGGTATTGGTGAAGTTGGTGGTTGGGTACCACTCTTGATCATGCTGTGCAGGATAACTAGTCCACTTGGCCCAGTATTGTAGTTTTCTGTACTGTAGTCTTGAATCAACAATTTGATCAAGTTCGTATTCGTCTTCTCCTTTGATCTTAATAGGAGAAGGGGGAAGTTTCTTTTGTGAGGGTAGAGGATTGTCAGAGTAGAGTTCGAGTTTGCTGATATGGAAGACTGGATGTTTTGTTATCATCGAGGCTGTGAGGTCTAGCTTATAAGCTTTTTCTCCAATCTTCTCAATGATCCTGTATGGTCCAACTTTCTGGTAATCCAGTTTCTTTGATGGTCTCATGGTCTGAATGTCTTTTGTAATTAACCAGACTTTATCTCCTGATTCTTGTCTTGGATCGGCTTTTCTGTGTCGATCATTGTTTTCCCTCATTTTGTCTTGTGCCATTCGTATTTCTGTCTGGATGAGTTTGTGTAGTCGGCTGATATCATCTTTTTTCAATATTTCTGGTAAACCTGTATATCCCATAGGTTCATTGATGGGGTGATGTCCATAATTCACATAGACAGGTGTTGTCTTGATAACATCTTGTCTTGTGTGGTTGTATCCAAACTCCGCAAATGATAGCCATCCTTCCCTGTTTGTTTAGGAACATTCCTCATATGCCCTTAGGAATTGTTCTAGTGAGGCATTTGTTTGTTCTGTTTCACCATCCATTTTTGGGTGAAATGCTGTGCTTATCTTTTGTGTGATGTCCAATCCTTTGGTCATCTCTTTCCATAGGTCCGAGGTGAATATTGAACCTCTATCACTGATGATATCTTTCAGTAATCCATGCAGTTTGAAAACATTTTTAATAAATAGTTGTATAAATTGTTTGGTTTTCATATCCTTCTGACAGGGTATGAAACGAGCCATCTTGGTCAGGTGATCCACAATGACCCATATGGCATCATAGTCATTTGATAGTAGTAGGTCTGTAATGAAATCCATACTGATAGATTTCCTTGGTTTTTCTGGTATCTGTAATGATTGCAGTAGTCTATATGGCGCATGATGACTTGGTTTTATCTGTTGGTACATGTCGCTGTATTTGACATATCGCTTAATGTCTTGACACATGCTGGGCCAGTAGTATGTTCATTGTGTCAGTTCCAATATCTTGGCCATTCCACCATGTCCATTTTGTGGTGTGTTGTGATTCCTTCTAATTGCTCCGGTTCTTATTGGTTCTTCTTCGGGTAACTAGATTTTTCCTTCATACCACATATATCCTTCTTTACAGTCGCATGACCCTATTGCAACCTTTGGGTATTCCTTATCTTTTCTTTCTATGGCTTTTTGAATATCCTGAAGTAAAGCATCCTGTGATGAAATTTCATTGATATTCTTTTCTGTTCCTTGATCTTCTATCGTCCATAGTTCCATAGTATTAATTTCTTCCGAACCCAAAGCATATCCTTCATCCTTGAAGAATTCTCCCTTGGTTAATAGAATCCTTTGCCATTGCATAGCACAGTCATCTTCTTCTGTTGGTATGTCATTTGTTCTTTGTGTGAGGGCATCCAGTTTTGCCCCTTCCTTGCCTGGTCGATATTCAATTATGATGTTGTATTGCTTGAGCTCCTCACTCCATCGTATTTGTCTTCCATTCAGGGTCTTGGTGGTTGTGAACGGGACAAGGATCTTGTAGTGTATAAGAATCTTGACTGTGTGTGCACTTGCTTGTGCATATTTCCTACATTCTTTGAGGGCTTGCATGATTGTGAGGAGTTCCTTATCGTGGATATCGTAGTTACATTCTGCCTTGGTCATTGTTTTTGACCAGTAGGCTATTGGTTTCCACCATCCTACCTTATCTTGTTGCGATATTATTCTGGAACAGACATAGTTGGATGCATCTGTTTCAATCATAATAGGTGCCTCTGGGTCGAAATGTCTTAGTATTGGAGTTGTGGTGAGTCTTTCCTTAAGACCTTCAAAGGCACTTTTCTCCGGCTATCCCCATTCCAACTTCTGATGCTTCTTTGTCCTGTTGTACAGTGGCTTTGCTATTCTGCTGAATCCTTCTATGAATCGTTGGTAGAAGTTGCAGAATCCTCCAAAGGGTTGGATGTCTTTGAGTTTCTCTAGTGTTGTCTATACTTTTATGGCATCTGTTTTTGTAGGGTCCGTTCGTACACCTTCAGAGTTGATGATGAATCCTAGGTATTCTGTTTCTTCGTTTTGGAATTCACATTTTGTGGGTTTCAGGCGAACTCCAATTTCCTTAAGTTTTGCTAGTATCATGGCTACATCTTTCCGATGTTGTTCTATGGTACCCGAATACACCAATAGGTCATCCAGGTAAGCTATGAAGTTGACATCCAAGTATTTGGTGAGTGCATTGTTGACCCATCGTTGGAAGGTTGCCAGTGCATTGGCTAATCTAAATGGCATGACTATATATTCATATAGTCCATATTATGTCCCGAATGCTGTCTTCCATTCATCTCCTTTGGCAATCCATATATGTCGATATGCATCCTTGATGTCGAGTTTGGTGATATATTTCGTCATTTGCAGCCGATCCAAGGCTTTGCTTATTAATGGTAACAGATATCTGTCCTTTTTTGACACTGCATTGTGGCCTCTGTAATCCATGCAGAGCCTTAAGCACCTATCTTTTTTCTTGACCAAGAGTATCGGTGCTCCTGCTGATGAGGATCAAGGTCTTATCCATTGTCTTTCTAGATTCTTTTTTAGGTATTCTCTGAGTTCTTTAAGTTATTCTCCTCTTAAGAGGTAGAGTTTCATGAATGGTGGCAGTGCTTCCCTTTCTATCCTGTAGTCCACCGCCTGATGTGCTGGTAGTTCAGTCCTTTCTATTTCTGCAAATATGTCTAAGAAGTTTTGATATTCCTTAGGTACTATTTGTTTGAAAGTTTCTTTTCTGCCCTTCCCTTTCTTTTGCAAGGCTAGCTCAGTGCTGATTGTTGTAGCTGCTAGTTCAATTCTTGCATCGTTCCATTTCAGGATTCCGGTGGCTTCTTTTTTGTGCATCTTGTCAAATGCTTGTGCTGAGATAAAAGCTACTGTAGCTGTTTCTTGTCCTGAGTCAGTTCTTTCTCTTGGTGATTGGTACTGCCAAATCCTTGGTCACCTCTTTCTGTAGGTTGAAGTTGTTGTACCTCTTTGAAGGGTATTGAGACTATTTTCTCAATAGTTTTTTGGGCAATCCTATCTCCTTTGTGGACTTCATAATCTTTTTCTGACAGGTTTGCCAGTAGGACCTGAATTTCTCCTGTATAGTCTGCATCTATGACTCCAGCATTAATGGTGAGTGTGTTTTTGCTTGCCAAGCCACTTCTGGGTGTGATACAGGCATAGGTGTTTTTCAGAAGGCACATTGAGATTCCTGTTCCGAGGAGTTTTTGTCCCCTTGCTGGGACTATGCCTGCTTCAATGCTGAACAGGTCACTACCTGCAGCCTTTTGTGAGCCTTTCATGGGTATTCTCGCATTCTCTCTCAGTTTTTTGACCATTATTTCTTGATTCAGTCCATCTTCAGTGCTGAGTTTTAGAATCTGTCTTTTCATATTCTCCTGAATTGCTTCCTTTTTTGGTACCGCATATACCAATGGGGAGGTATCAAGGCATACTGCCTTACACCTGTCACTATCAAAGGTGATTTCTTCTTTTCTCCAGTCGATCCTTGGGTTGTGATCTTTCAATCATGTCATGCCAAGGATGACTTCATGTTTGATAAGGTTTGCCACTAGGAAAATTACTTTCTCTTTGTGGTTTCTGATGTCCATAGGGATTTTTGTGACTTGGGTGATTGGCCCTGCATCGTTTACAGTTCCATCTACTATATATGTATCTCTTGGTTTTTTGATTTTTGTTAAGGGTAACTGATGATTTATAGCAAAGTTGCAATCTATAAAATCTTCAGTTGCCCCTGAGTTGATCATTGCATTTGTCAATATTTGCTGTTGCTTGTTGTGAATTTTTACTTTGACCATGATGTGGCCCAATTTGAGGTTCCTTAGTTCTTTGTTGGTTATTGCAGTATTGAGTTGTACAACCTTGATGGTTCTTGTCTTGTCGTCCCCTGCCCCATCATTTCCTGGGAATGTCCTCCTTCTTTTGATGGGTTTCATTCTGTTGTCCCCAGGACTACCTATTCCTAGGGGCTTTCATTGTTTAAAGGCTCTTCTTGCTCTTTTTCCACATCCAGTTCTCAGATCTTTGGCCTATTGATGTTGTCCTTCTTGACATGACAGTTCTTTGCCAGGTGAACCTTTCTTCTGCATTGGTAGCACAATCCTTCTTTTGTGTGTTTTTTCCATTCCTTCTGAGGTAACCTTTGGTACCTTCTTCAGTTTGTGGCATCCAGGTCCATAGGATCTCCTCACACTGGTTCCTTAGGTGCCATTTTGAAGGTGCCATTGTTGTTTCATGGGGTGTCATATGTCTTGTGGTCTTGGGTCCCTTTCTAAATATGCTTAACCATGGCCAGCTTGGTTTCTTTGGTGATTGCCCTTTGAGCCAGCTGTTCTGTACTGGTGAATACAGTCATGGCTATTCCTCGAGCATTTTGTAGTGTTGTTTCCCTTCCTACTAATAGCCATTCTCCTTTCATTGTTTCATCTAGTTCTGCCTTGGTGGCAGTTATCCTGAAACTGTTCCAATATTCCATCATGGGTTGGGTTCCTTGCCTTAGTTTTTTGAGTTTCATTCTGGCCTCTCCTCTGGTGTCAATGGCTGTGAATTGTTCTTTGATAGCTATCTGGAAGTGTTCCCGCAATCTATCCCATGATTGTATTAGACTTCCTTCAACATATGGTGTGATCCAGGTAGCTGCATCTCCTCTTAGCAGGCTTGTCGTGTATACTATCTTATCCATATCATGGTTCTCGTGCCATCCTACTACTTGAAAGTAGACCCTTAGTTCAGCTAGCCATGTTCATAGCTTGCTTCATTCTCTGTCGAATGTTTCTGGTTTTTCTGTTTTAGGTCTTCTTTCTGCTTGTAATCCTGTTAGGATCTGTCTCAATTGTTCTGCTGTTAGTGCTAGGGGTATTCCTTGGTTCTGTCCTCCCCCTTCCTGTCCTTCTGCTTGTCGTTCTTCCTCTGGTGGGGGGTTTATCTATTGGTCTCCTGCTGCTTCGGCCATGGTTGTCATTGGGGGTTGCTTTTGTGGGACTCAACCAAATGTTACGATCAGCTATATGATCTCTCCTAGCTTATATCTTGCAACAGGCAATGAGTCTGTAGTTAGTATTTCTTAGAGGTAATCTTGCTTACCTTCTATTGTATTCTCCTTCCTTTGAGCATCCTAATACTGGTTGTCAGATGCTACATCTTAGATATTGTCCATTGCCAATACTAAGTCCTTATAGTGCCAACTGGTATTAGTCTTGTATCTCCTTCATGATCATTGGTCTTGTAGATAAAGAGCATAAAGGTGTTTTATTGATAACTTATAAGATAGGAAATAACTTAGGTGGTTGCATGAAGAACTAACTATCAGGTCCTACTGACCTCCTTATATAGTTCTTCCAGCAACCCGCTTACAAATCAAATGAGTCACAACTGTGACTCATATACTCATGTAACATATAACCTCATAACCATATTTGGTCATGCACAAAAGTCCCATGACCTTAAAGTGGTCATGTGCGAAACCTCATGACTCTTATAAACAAATTCATGCCTCTTAATCCTCATAACTCATATGCGCACATATGAGTCAACACTCAACATACCAATTAAGTTCAAACATAAATAACTATGACTCCTAACTGTGAGTCATGTGAAACCCTACGATTCGTATGTGAGTCATAGTGCGAAAACATATCATCATATGACTCAACTGAGTCTTGTGCAAAAACCTTTAACTAATGAAATACTTATGACATACAATCGTATGTCATGTGAAACCATTACAAACCATGCCAGGTTTGTAATACTATCCAATATGTTTTCATTCTACAAAGTCATTTCATATTTATAAAACTCCTCCAATATCCCTCCAATACTGCATAATATTTATATTGTCAAATACATAAAAATTGAAGTAAATAAAATAAACATCATACAAATATTATATCCATCCTATTTTCAACTTTAACCCATTGGGAATCATTCAAACATGATAAATTCCTCATGAATATTAATATTTTCCTTCTTTAGAGTTTATGATAGATATTCATACCTTTTCTACACCTGAGACAGGTAGGTTACTTGCAGAGCCAAAACTAAATGTTCAACTAAAATATATTCACTTTTCTCCATTTATCGAGCATGAAATGCTTTTCTCTTTGAGTGATAGATTGCTCAACATTGTCTTTAGTAACTGTAAAAGGGTTATTGTTTGTTAGATGTGATAGACTATGTGTTCCTGATTCACTTGCTGAAGGATCAGAATCTAGAATGCCTCTATCAATAGTTGCAGTTGAATTTCATAAATCTTCAATCCTAACTGTAGTTGGAGAGCATTTATTCTCACCAGATTTAGGATTGGTTATTGTTATCACAGAATTCTTATATTGTATTCTATGTCAAGTTTGGCTAGACTCTTTGACTTATAGATCACAACTTGCTTGATGAACCTGCTCAATTGAGGAATGTAAATCCTTTTCCACTTGAGTTAAGGATTTAGTATGAACTGACTTAGATACAGATTTGATATTACTTTGGTCTAAATACCAGTTGTGAATTGGCAGCTGTTAGTATTATTCTTGGAAAATAAATTTAATGCTAATACATGATGCTAGGGGAATTTTGAAACTTTTCAGAAAAGTGTGGTGATTTATATAAACTTTTGGAAAATACTGAATTGCTCTTCTTGAGGTCCAGATCTTATTGTGATCATGAAACTAATTGACCAAGATAGTTTAGCTATATGGAGACTAAAACTGATACTCAAATACTGTTGGATTGATAGTTTGGGAGTGAAAATCATTTTGAAGCTAGATTCTTCCATTACACATACCCTTATACTTTGGCTATAGTTCTATTAATATCAAATTAAAATAAAAATATTTACTAGATTTAATATTTTCTGCACATACCTTAACATTTAAGTTTTGAGTAAACAGACTTGCCTTTTTGAACAACTGAGTCTCATCTTTGACTATTGGTTCTGACTTTATCACATGAGATTTGTGGAAATAGGAAGTAGAGTTGGAGGAGGAGGCAAGAGGTAGGGATTCTTGTTTCATAACTCATAACTCCCCTAGAATTAAATTGACTGTGGTCAGTTATTGTATGAGATTGGTTTAAGCAAACTGGAATAACAATAGTAAGGCTTTTTGATTTACTAATTATTATCTCCTGAGTGTTTTTGGTCCCTTGTTATACTTAGTTGACTGGCAATTCCTCCAAAAACCCAGGAAACTGATCGAGTAACTCCTCTTAATACCCTCAACCTAGTGAGATAATAATTGTTGAAGACTCTCCTCTTGCCTCCATTTCTCTAATAGATAGTAATATCTCTAAACTAATATTCATCTCCACTAACTCCTTATCCTTTTAATCAAGTCAGCCTATATGTGTGATGATATTTTCTATTAGGTATTCCTGATAATTCAAATATTGGAATTCTTGTGGAAATGTCTACCACTGAGAATTTCCCTCATGTGACATATTTTTGCCTTCATACTTTATCCAAATTGTGGTTCAAATGGTGAGAGGTCGATGAAGGCTCAGAATATAAGAGGCATTCAATTAACTTCTTATTGGATGTATTCCATAACTGTTGACTATTTCCTATACCTCAGTTTGACTCTTTTTGCTAGCTTTCTATCGTGCTTAGTTTACCTCACTGGTAAAGTTTATTAGTGTGGAAATAGTGTTCTCAGTTCCTATAGTTATCTTTCTATTCTTTAATTTTCCACTAATAATCATGGAAAGCCTGTGGTAATTTTGCCTACATGATATTGCTGACTGCTTAGTAGTTCCAATAAATTCAACTTCCTCAATATCATTATCATCTAAGAAAATTAACTTTTGTGGGTCGCTTTCTAAGCTGGTTGATTTTGGTAAAATGTAATCTGAATTGTTCTTCATATTATCAAATGATTCAGATGTCATTTTGCATAGTTGATGAGCACTAAGATGGTGTCTGTATTCTATATCTCCATATTTCTTTCTCATCTTCAGTGGAATAAAATTTTCACATTCACAATCTACTACTGTACAAGGAAGTATTGCCATTGATTTCGACATTTTTTGTGAATATTGCTATCTTCATATGTTGTTGTTTTCCCACCACCTTCTGTTGTTGTTTGTTTACACTTTCTATCCAATAACAAGTAATGGTCTGTGTGCGAACCACATGGTTCCACAAGTGGTGATCAATGTAAATTATTTCAACACAAAGAAATGAAATCAGACACAGGTTGGGGTAGATTTAACATTGTATATTGTATAGGATATGAACTGTTTCTTGCAAGGATGTAGCCTGTGTTTTATTTTTATATAGTATGACTGAAATACTTTGAATAATAATATTGAGTGACTAACAGACCCTGTCAACAAAGGAGAGACTGGCACAGGAAAAACAACTGGAAATACTAATTGCTACTAAAAACTTCTCTGTAGACACTATTTTTACAGTGTGGTGAGGCATTACTGCCTGGTAATAAAACCTTAACTCATTCACTACTGGTTACCTGACACTAAGACTACATTCCAATAGCTCAACCCTATGGAATATCCCAATGTCTAACCTTTAGTAGTACCTATATGTAATTTCTTTACCTCTGGGATTCCTTACAGCCATCCCAATATATCTATTCTACTATTGTTACTATTCAATTCCAATTATAGTATTCAGTTATTTCATGATTCCGACAACTCTTATCTCCTTTCCAGTTTTTTTTTTGTTGTCTACCTTCATCTACCTTCCAGTACTGTACTTTTTCTTTCTATTGTTTTGCCTCTGGTCTTTTTTGGTTTGTTGGTTTGTTGGTTATTATATAGTTGAGTTCCTGAACCCTAACACAGTTTTCTGTTTTTTTGTTCTTGATCTTTTTCCCACCTCAACTGTTATAGTATAGTATAGTATATGGTTTATTAAGTTGAGGTATATGTGTTGCAACGTTGACGTGGTACTAGCTGAGTTGTGAGGAACGGTGAGAGAAGGCAAGGGATAGGTGTCATGTGATTACCCAGACAGCAGATGTCTTGGCACAGCGCTTTATTGTTCACCTTGTTTGCCTCCTTGTCAACCTTCAAATTCGCTCTTCCTTCCGTCCCAACATTATCACTACCCTCAGCCTCCCCCGCCCCCTTCCAACCCTCCAAACCATCGTCGTTGCTGTGTCTGCAGGCCTTTCCTCTTTACTTTTTTCCTCTCGTTAAGCTTTTCACTCCTACCACTGTAAAAAAAACTCTTGAAATCTACTATCAGGTTACCGGCGGAAATCCGCCTGTTAGCCCACGATAGGGTCTCGTTTGACTGACAATAGAACTGCAAATACTAGCCAACGAGGCCCAACCCGTCTAGTGGGCCGACCCTGTACCGCATCGTAAAAACTGCAATCTTTCTCAGCAGCTTCCAGCTCAGAACCAGGAGATTACAGGGCTGTCAGAGATAGTGGATTTCGAGAGCTCTCACAATGCTCTAGATTAGGATTATTGACGATATGATTAAAGGGCTCGCTTGCTTTGATACTGTACTAATGCTTTAGATAATTAGTCTCAGCAAAAGCCCATCACATCCTGTTTTTGCCCCTTGGCTGGTGGATTCAGGGCCATGGCCACCAAACTCGACCCGCACCACCTGGTAGCTCTTATGAGCTACGCATTCAAGGATAAGCAAGACGGTTCTCCCCGCTGCTTGGACCCTTCACTTCACTCTCTCAAGGGCGACATTTGCCGATAACCATAAGACAAATGTTCGCACCTTCCCCATCCTAGATGCTCTTGCTCATATATCTGTTTCTCGGAAGGAATCCCAGGTCGTTGCAATAGGTCTACAATTGAACTCTCGGAAACAAGAAATTCGCCTAACTGTTGCCGAGAACCAAAGGGTTACGGATGGCCTAGGTAATCATCTCACCAAGATATGGAGAAAGTTGCAAGCCCTATCGGGTGAGTATGAAAAGAATAGGGGCGGGAGATGGGACAAGTCCCAGCCGAGGTCACCAGAAATGCCCAAGGAGGTGGGCCTCTCTTTGAAGATGGGGATATTGCGCGATATATACCAGTACTCTCAGGAAAAGCAGATGAAGCGAATAGATAAGTGGTCCAAAGGCCTTCGCCGTTTCATGAAGGAGTTGCTTGAACGGCGTGTATTCCTCCACCTACAAGGGTTTGAACTGAGCCTGTACAAGGCGGTGGTCGCATTGTTGTTGGCAGTAGAGGTAGTTTCCAAGCTTCACGATAACCCCAAAGACCAACTCACAGAGTCGGAATGGGAATTGGTATATTTCCAAAGCATCCTGGCCAACGAGCACGTAAGAATTGTGCTTGCAGATAGAAAGGAGTTCGGCTGCGAGCTCTTGGCTCAGGAGTTAGGAGGTATGCTTCTTCTGTTTCCCATTACTCGAGTACAGTCGTGGAACACTTATATACACACCCGGTCCAAATACACACTCACTACTAATTGATCGAATCTTAGTAATCGTGGCCTATTCCACAAGCCAATCAGTGGAGACTGTGTATTGGGGCAGGTCGTGTATTTTGGTGTTCCGCGATTGTATGTTTTCTGCTCTGGCCTTTGACCTAACTTTGCTTCTGTGATAGATCATCTTTCCCAAGACCCCTTCCAGCTTCGACGTGCTCTTGAGAAACTGACTTCCCTGCCCCGCCACATTGAAACTCTATTTAGATTTGCCCATTCGCCCCGCCTCCGGCCTGCCCTGCGATACCACCTGTTTATTTCCGCAGTCCCGAAGAAGGCTCACACAGTAAAATTACCAACATCGCCGGAGGAGTGGAAGTCCTTCTTAGAGGTTGCATGTTATAAGCACAATAACTTCCAGGAGACGCAAGCAGTGGAGCTTGCAAAAGGTTTTGGGTCAAGTAAATGGGTGTGCCCGGTCCACTCCGAATGTGGGCTTATCCAGTGCCTCCAAACCAGGCAGGGCAATCAGTGGGACCGTGTCCCACCATTTAGCTACATTGGGGTCTCTAAGCTCAGCTGTAGTGCCTGCCGCATCTGGATAGAAACATTCAACGAACAGTGCGGACCGAAGTTTTATACAAGAGGTTCGCATGGAAAATGGTACTGGCCCTGGGGGATACCTAGAGCAGAGGGGCCCTTGGTGGGGGTTATGGCACGAAAGGTTTTGGATGAATACTTCGCGCATCTGGAGTCTCAGAAGCTTCTGAGATCAAACTCGGTCAGCAGTGGTGTGTCCTCAGATGGGGCAGAGCACGGTCTAAGTGATGATCACCGGAAAGATGCTGAGGCTGTAGGTGCCGCGATAGTGCAAGAATATGGAGGTAGCGGGCTTGGGTTTTTTGACGATGAATAGCCCGAGGACAATGAGATGGTAATGAGGGGGTAGAGTGGTAAAGTGTGTTTGGTCTAAGAGATGTTCGAGAGATGCTGGGGTATAATGCGTGGATAAGGTAGGAGAGGGAGGTTGATTTCATTTGGCCTGTTCCTTGTGCCTCATTGTTTGTTGATCCCCCTCCCATATCTGGGCAGGTGGGGAAATACTAAACTTTTTCTTTTTCTTTATTATTGTTACTTTTTTCTTCTCCTTCCTTGCTCTTGTTGCTGGAATTTGTGCTTGTTGGTAGTGGTAGAGGACACACATCTGAAGGCTAGCTATGAACTTGTCCACGCATTCCACCACCTGTGCTATCGTACTTTCTACATTTCCACTATCGTGCCAGATATCCAAAACCGACCCTCTTGTTCACCTTTTGGTAGAGTTGAGAAAGGGTGTGTATTTCTACGATGAAAAGGATCTCCCTTGACATTTAGGCTTTCTTGTAGAAATCTTGTTGTCCATCATATATAATTACTTGATTTGCCAATTTAGCCAATTTCTTTGCTCTTCACCCATTTTTCTTTTCATACAAAATCTTGACTACTTTCCATCCACCATCCGCGTTCCCATTGAACTTAATAAAATATGTTCCTAGTTTTCTTCTTACTTGCTTCCTCATCATTTCTATGCTCTTATTTTCTTTGCTACATTAATCATTCATTGTTGCTATTCATGTCTTTTTCTCCTCATTTGTGGTTATATTGAGCGTTGGTTTTACGCATCGCAATGTACCATTTGCTGAGCTGTAAAGCAAATTCAACTAGTTAAACTAGAAATGGCTCTAGAGTAGTCAAGGAAAGTATGGCTCAACAGGCAAGTAAAAGTAAAGATTTTGAGAAGACTCTTTTCCCATAGGGGGCAAAGGCTCTGTAGAAACACCACCCTGTGGGAAATTATGGTGAACATCTAACCCATGGGGCCACTTTATTGCAAATCTTGCTTGCGTATTGCTCCACACGTTATTTGACTATGCTAGCACCATTTCCACTTGATATACTTGAGGGCATACTGAAAAATATAGTTTGGCAAAAGGTTTAGTACATAAGACCTCTAAGCAATTAAATACAGCTACAGCTAGGGGAACTATGTAAATCTAAGCTAGAATCATTGACTTACACAAAGATTTTTCCTCATGCCATAATTTTTATTATACCCTCAAGTACGTTAAACCAAATTATGTGGTAGATAGTGTCCATCATCATTAATCAACTTTTATTGATCCTCACTTAGCAGATCTTTCCCTGTAGGAGGGGACCCCATCTGCACCAACCTCAGCAAGAGTTCAAGCTGACACAATGCAAACCAATCTAGTATAACCAAGGCTAATCTAATAAACTCATGGGATCCATAACAATACAAAGTACAGAAGATAGACAGGTATTAATTAACTAGAGCTTATTAGATGGTAGGAAATTTAGATACTATTTGGCCATAATCAAAATACAAGATTAGTGTTTTCAGAGTGGACAATACAAGCATCTATGTGAAGGAGAAATTCCTGTTATGGTTTAAGTAAATCTTATGATGGTTGGGTAAGAGCATAGCAGAAATGATTTATGCTACACAATTGATGCTGACCCCTCCAAAGAGTAGTAACAAGCACGCTGGGAAACATAGTGCAAAAGATAGCAAGCTACATGATGTATCTAGATAGGCTTGTCCATGGGGAAGCTGACGGATATATCCAATTCTACTAGGAGCTTGGTTTGAAAAAAGTCCAGATCACATAATGTTGGATTAACCTATGTGATGGCAGTATGTATGGAGCATGTTACATATTTCTTGAAATTGAAGTGGACAATTCATAAAAAAGGTTGTCATTAATGATAAAAATTACTAAGAAAAAAGAAAAAAAGTATGATATCTAGACCCCACTCCCCCTCACCTCCCACCCACTACCTCACCACCCTGTCCCCACCAGCCAGCCCTCTGCTGTCTCAGTGCAGCTCTTCCCCATCTGCTCCTCCTACTAGACTAGCCCTGTTGGGCAGACCCAGGAGCTCAGCTAGCAGAGTGAGTATTATTTACTCTACTCTCTGCTCATCACAGAGCTATTCCTCCTTCAAAACCTCCACCCAGAGTCATGGATGGAGAAGCCTATCGACCAAGAACCTTTCAGCCAATGCCTACTCCTCCAAGAGTGTCTGCTTTTTCTCCTTCCTCTGATCATAGGCAATCTAGACCCTCACTATTGCAAGTATCCTAATCAGGGAAGTTACTGACATGAAGTTTTCTTTAAGGATGACTAAACGAAATATTAGGACTAGGTTAGCAACAGTGGTTATGCAAAACTCCTAAATGGACTTTGACCAACAGATTATCTTTGCTTTCATTGTAGGTAGTAGATTCTGGTGATGGGGGGTTATGGGAAATGAGGGACATAACCAGGTTTTAAGTACCCAAGCTCCTCTGTACACTTCCCTTACTATTATGAGTCTCTTGATATCATATGCCACTCATGAAACTTGAGGATGAGGGAGTATAAGTGAGGTGTAAATCTCATTTTAGGCTCCTTTGAGAAGTGTAACCTCTATGCTCGCCAATTACCTTTCCTTGTTGCTCACAGAGTTGACAATTGTGATTACAAGTATATGTATCCAAATACTATATTCAATTCGTATATTAACAAATATAACTAGTTGGAATTCCATAAGAAAGTAATATGGTTGGTGTTTTGGTACTATATCCACCTGTATCCATGACCAAAGAAAAGCATAACATAAGAACCAACAGAGATTAATATCAACCAATGAGTATAGCAAGACGTATATCTTGTTGAGAACAGGAGACTGAAAACAAGGCCAAGTACTGGATGTTTTTATAGAGATAGTGGGTAAAAAATGACAGAGAGTCAAAATTGAGAAAGAAAACATCATCAGAGATAAGATATCCACCAGAATCCCAAATCTTCAAATACTACTAATACAAATCCAGTATTCATAATCAGTGTCTACTGTCAACCTATTCCAATGAGATCGCATATAGCAAGCAGTGGTAAGAAGTCCTAACAATATCATCAAGAACTAGAAAACTTACTATGAGTCTATAAGGACAATAAAGGTTACTGCTGCCTACAGTGATGGCGCGAATAATGCTAAGAAGGGGATGGGGACTACTGGGTACAATCTTGTGAAGAAAATATTGCCTTGTAGACTGCAAACCTTTGCCATTACTACCAGGACTGACACACTATGCCCTTATCAGTATAGTCACAAATACTAGACAGCTACAGGCCTGGCAGACAGTCAGGATGATAACATAATGGCTGGGATTGTGGAGGAGACTGCAGGGTATAGTAAAGAACTATAGGGGGGGTGGCCATGGAGGGCTACTAGTGAAGATCATTGCCAGGGATTGGGGAACGAAAAATGATAAGGACTACAGGAGATGGCAGAGGATGTTTGAAATAATAGAAGTGGAGGTAATGATCAGCAATGAGGTTTTAATGTAATGGAGTGGACCAGATTAAATGAACACAGAGTCTGGATTTAAGTGGTGAGGAGGTTTATAGTTGACTGAGTTGAGTGTGTAGAATGGAAAGTCAAAAAGGGAGTGGGGAACAGTGTTGTTGACTGGGGTGGGGGGCAGGTGGAATATGCAACCTAGGGTACCCAAGAGCCAAGAAAATGAAATTGTTTTCTGAGCCCCCAAGAACACTTGAGCCTTTTTGTTAGCTGTGTACAAATCAGTGCTTATCTTATCTACATTGGGTATAATTAGGATAAGATCAAAATACCTTAGTAAAAGTATTTCATAGGGTAGAGGAAAACAACAAATATGAGAATAAATTAATTAAGATAGTAAAATTGTGAATTGATTTAAATCAAAACTCTTAACATCAAATAAAGAAAGTAAACTAATCAGTACTCAAACAACACGACATCTTCAATAGTGATTTATCTACAATGACTATCTTCAGTAAAAATCACTATCAACCAACTTGCTTGATTCAAAATCTCAGAAAAAATCCTCAATGTTTTCAATATAACCTCATAAAAGCTGCAACTTGATGTTATTATGCATCTATATAGAGGTGAAGATTTAATACTCACAGCACAAACAGGATAGGGGAAGTCTATTCTATTTCAAGTTATGGCCCTGCTGTCTCCCCAGAAGCTTACAATAATTATCTCACCATTCATTGTTCTACAGCAAAAACATGTTTCAAAATTGAGAAATTATGGTATATTAGCCTGCTGTATTGTTAATGAAACAATAAACCATACATTATTGTATGAAATTCAGAATGGGAGATATAATATAGGTATGATCAAATATCTATAACTCTTTCATGGAATTAATTTAAACAAATAATATAAAAGGAAAGAAATGAAAAAAGTTAATATTATAATGAGAATATTCTAGTATATCTTGGCCCTGAAATGGCACTAGGACAAAGGTTGAGAGGAATGTGGGATAAAATATCGAGTAAAGTATGACTTCTGGTGATTGATGGAGCACACATGGTTGTAGAATGGGGGGATACATTCTGCAAAGATTTTGCAAACCTTTGGCAGCTCAGATTTTTACTGCCACAAAACAGTCCACTATTTACTACTTCAGCAACAATTGAATCTACAGAACTAAGAATAATGGAAGAATGGCTTTTCTTCCATCCAAACTCTAAGATGATAAGAATATCACCAGATCATCCAACTATCAGCTACAATGTACAGTCAGTCAAACATGCCAAAAACCTTCTTAGGAACGAAATAGACCTTGACTAGTTAGTGTTATTTACTAACAAATAAAGTATTAACGAGAAATATCTCAAGTGTACACTTATATATGTCGACAGCATTAACATATTGATGGGAATTATTGACAGCTTATAGCATTTCCTCTTTCAGCAAGATATAATTAGAATAGAGTTAAGGACACTTGTGCAAAGTTACCATTCAACTCAAACAGTAGAGACAAAAAGGTTTACAATAGATTCATTTCACAATGGTTGTACAAAGATTCTAGTTACAATAGAAGTTCTCAGGATAGGAAGTGATCTGCCAACAATTGGCTTTATGATTCAAGTTTGCTTGCCAAAATTATTGGGTAGCCTGCTCCAAAGATGGAGTTGAGCAGTAAGATAAGAAGAGAGTATTGGCTATAGAATTTTGTACATACTATAAGCCCTGGTATCAGAGCCTCGGCTTGATGTTGCATCTATGTAGTAATCTCAAACTGAGATTCTACCTTATGTAACAAAGTTACCATCTACACAAAAGTCCCAGGTAGGAGGCTCAAGATGTGGGAGGCCAAGAAAAGAAGTAAAATCAATGCCAATTTCTCTTGTAAAGGTTATTGATACAGAGATATGTCAGTGGAAAGTTGTTATAGAAACCTTTCAGGATATTGAAGAAGAAAACATGGCCAGTACGGGAATAGTAACCAATGTGGAAGTGGTATAACCAGGAGAGTGTTGTGATATACATGGAGCAAAATTACCATCAGTAATGTTTGACAATTCAGAGGCAATGGAGCTAGACATTGAGGGGCAAAACAAGTCTCTAAGAAATCGAAGGATCACAAGTACACACCTAGTATCTATAAAGAGGTGTCAAAGACTATCAGTGGATCAAAAACATAATGTCAAAAGGGCCATTCAGAATGGTGTGAGAGAACATTTGAATTAGAATT
Source organism: Choiromyces venosus 120613-1 (assembly GCA_003788595.2). Lineage (NCBI taxonomy): Eukaryota > Fungi > Ascomycota > Pezizomycetes > Pezizales > Tuberaceae > Choiromyces > Choiromyces venosus. Next base: position 1,286,834 of record ML120356.1, read on the forward strand.
TGCTGCCCTTGAAAACCAATTGGATGTATGGATTGTTATCCCAAATGATATGATTGAATTAATAGCAAAAAAGTCAAACTGGATTACAACTGTACTGGCAGTAGAGTTGGTGGAGGTAATATGTAGAAAACATGCTAGAGTAGAAAAATATGCATTGATAGTAACAACAATAGTTGTCACTAAGGTTTCTGTGTATAATAGGTAGTAGATAATTTTATTTTTTATTATTATTTACATCAAGTTTATTCCAACATCCAACAGCTTTACCTCTCAGTTTCAATCTCTTCCTCTATGTCATTAGACAGTACTTTGTCTTTGAATCTTGCAATTGTATCTGAACCTTGTAAACATACAAGTCCTTGATTATATAAATCCAGAATATTAGTCTCCTCCCACCTTCCACCCTGATGTCTGAATGCCTCCCCATTTGACAAGTATGATATATACTGTAAAATATCGACCACTGCTGACTATTTTACATGTGTCCCAGTACTCTCATAACAGGAAAATCCTTTGTCTATTGTTTTTGCTTGCATGTAAGCATGCTTAGCAAGTAAAAAGATCTCTTCAGATACAAATTTAAAGTCAGTATTGACTTGCCATGCCTTTTGCAATTCATGAATATATTTTACATAGTTTTCAACAACCATGTTTGCAGACTTGAAGCTATTACTATAGCCCTTAATATTCACCAACCAAGCTGAGAGGTATGCATACTTTTTGGATCCTTCAAGAATATATTGTAGGATACTGAAGATATGGAGGAGCTCTTGAAAATACTTTGTTGACTTGGTTCAAGCATGGACCAGAATTAAGTGTTGGATAATGAGAATGATTCTCCTAACATCATCAAATCTGATTGCAGAATTAAGCTCAATTAATGGTAAGGAATATTGTAAGTACAGGAGAATATTGTGATGAATCTTATCAATATCACCTCTCTCATTGTCTCTATTATATTTCGAATACTGCTCTTTAAGTTATCTTTTAGCAAATATACTGAGCATTTGATCCAAACTCTTTGCACTTATATTCTCAACATTGGATGAACAAGATGGTATGATATCTTGAGATTGAATCAAGAACATGCTAAGCTCTTCACAAATAAGGCCAATTATAAACACATAGAAGGTATGTTCAATAATCTCTTTGTGTGCATGGTACTCTGGTTTTTCCTTATCTCATCCATGCCTATGCCAGAACTTAATTACATTTCACAAGCTAGTCAAATTTGGTAATGTTTTTTCTCCTAGATGGGTTAAGAAAATAACATTTACTAGACTCATTTCTAAGTGAAATAGTTCATTCTGCTCTGGGATCCAATGAAAGGTATCACACTGCCATAATTCATTACATCAATAAATCCTAGCTGAGTGCACATTTTGTATTGATGCAAGATTACCACCAATGATAATATTTTTATTGGTAAAGTACTCTGGAGGATATTAGCATTGGTGAAAAAAAAAACATTTTCAATTCAGTCAATTATACCTAAGATACTTGACAGATCATACTTAGCTGCCTTCAAGGGAGTAATTATCTCCTTCTTGGGCTCAAACCAAAAGACTGCAGAGTATGATGGTAGAGTTACTTTGTATGCTAAGAACTTTGATGTGAGTCCACCTTCCATAATTGTATCAAGAATAGAATATATATGAAAGTACCTACTCTATATATATAAGTTAACATTTAGTATTTGTACTAAAGATTTAGGAAATTATAAAACAATCCAATAATCATACCTGGTACCTGAGGTTCATAGTGCATTCTGTTGGTAGAATATCATCTAATAACAACTGAGCCAGTCAGTTTAAGTCATACCCCATAGACTGTACTGAAATATCACCAGAAGAGGTAAGATTAAGCTTAAACTAGGCAGCAACAAGTGCATTTTGACTGTCTTGCACAAGTTTCATCAGCAAAAATATTATCGTCTGCCCAGTACATCCTGTGCATCTGATGCACAGGGTGTCTATAATGGTAACTGTTAATCAGGACGTGGTGTCAAACCAATGTCACATCCTGATGTTGAGTTGTGCACCTGATGCATCCTGATGGTATCTGGACATGGAGCCCAATGCCAGGTGCGCCCTGACAATCTCTGATTCTGCGCTCTTGTATCCTAATAACATCTGATCCTCATATGTTATATCCTAACCAAGTCTGATTCTCAGGTGTGGTATCCTAACACCATCTGATCCTAGCATGATGCATCTGGATGCTACTTGATCCTAAGCTCTTACATTGTTGTAATGCCAAATTCTCGCCTCTTCTGCCCTGACATTGCATCCTCACATGTGTGCATTGGGATTCCATGATCCTCATGATGTGTGCACTAGTACTGCCTATCATCAGGCTTTTCCATCCAGATTCTTTCTATGTGATGCTCCTGATGTCTGGATCCCCTCCGACATACATGATGTGTCCAGATTTCACCTTGACTGTGACGTCTCAACTTGATGCTACTAATTCATTTCTGGACCTCCTCAGGATGCCTTCTGAAGTGTGGTGAATTACCCATGAAGCTGTCTGCACATTGTGCCCAGTATTGTCCAATCTTCCCAACTTCCTCCTAACATCCGATATACTACATTGTGATTGCCCTGACACCCTCCAGATGGCTGCTTTTCATAGATTCTATGGTGAATATTGCCTTGATTATTCCTTTACACTACGTCCTTTTGTTTCTAATGTAGTGTCATCATATTAAGCAAAATTAAATCTATTATTCAATCTTTACATGTTCTTAATGTTAGGCATATGGAAAAAAGAGCGAAAATTACCTGGCCTTTACTCAGGATTATTTCTACCATACCCTTCCAGCCCCCATGCAGGGACCAGGCATGATCACGGTATTATGGCCGAGATGCGTCCCAACACTTTAGCAACCATAAATGACACCTTCAGCATAATACTGTATACATCGTTGCCATCTGTCCGACTGGATGCTGTCCATAGGTTATATGAGAGGGCACCTTTGGCGACTCATGAGAAGTGACTTGATGGAATTTGGTTAAGATTTGAGCAAGCTATCATCCTGTACATTAGTGGTTAAATATTATGGCTGATAAATAATGGTCCAATTTGGGAAGAAACCATTAGTGACCTGAATATCATGAGCCTAAGGTACCAAAGGGTAGCTATAGAGCTGAGTCTCTTGCTTTGAAAGAAGTAGCACCCCAAGAGGGTCTGCTCAAGAATCGGTATGAGAGGCTTTCACCTGATGAGCTATTGGCTCGATCCAGGACCAAAAGTCCTTCATGTCGGATGGACTTTGTGATGCATAAAAATGCAATGCAATAGCCATGCTCATTCATTAAAGCTGATCACTTTATGTCTAGAGGCAGAACAATTGGTATTGTTGCTATCAGGGCAGCATACTCAATATAAGTTCATAAGGTGGAGAGATCGAAGACTACCTACTGGTGCAGTGTTCACACCCCTAGAAATAATAGGAGTTTGAAGAAATCAAACCTAAGCATGGCAAATATTCTCAGGGTCAAGAGTATTCGCACGCAGAGAAAACAAGAGGTTTTTGGTGATGGTACCTATGTAGTATGGGGGTCGGTTGTAACATGCAATAACCCAGATGTGGAATATAAATATCAAGGTACTCACAGCTATTAGAAACCTCAAGCAATGGAGAAGAGATCTTATTAATATATTTATTATTTACACTTGAAAAACTTTACTATGCACTAAGACTTTCTGAGCCTACCTTAATGATCTTCGGCTTTATCTTACTTTACCTTACTTTACTTCAAGAAGTATATAGCTTAGACCAATGGACATTATCTACAGTTGGGCTAACCCATAACACTTAATTGCCCTTAAATACTCTTGGTGATGGTCCCACCCCCTCACTCATCATCATCAGGCTTACAATGACATCCCCACTAGTGCTGCTTACCCTTCCTGAGAATACTCAAGGCTCAATGAGACCCCACGAGATAGAGAAGGGATCTCCAATGGTGCTTCTTGTGCTTCCTGAGAATCCCTGAGGCTCAATGAGACCCTCCGAGATAGAGAAGAGATCCCTACTGGTGCTGCTTGTACTTCCTGAGAACTATCTGGACTCAGAGGACCTGAATCTTGTAACTGAAGCTCTTAGGCAACCAAAGTCTCACTCAAGTCAAACCTGCTGTCAGTTTTAGGTGACAGATTCTGATGTTCCTGATGTCCCACTAGGTCCAAGTTCCAGTGATTGGTGTATCATAGTATAGGCTGTGTAAAAGTGTGGTTGGATATCTGACTCTCGAGCTCAGTACTTGTGGCCTCCCAATCATTGTCATATCCATCACGGTGGTCCTGCTGGACTTTGTGAACTTGCGCAATACTCTTATCAATTGTTTCTCAAATATCTTCAACAATCATATCCTGGATCCTACATGGGCACTTACCACAAGTTTCTTTTTGCTGGGCAAAAAGGTCTTTTATGTTTGGTAACAGCTTAACCTCCCAGGTTGTGAATGAACAGTTGGATGATTTGGAGACTCACCCCCAGCTGCCATAGGCTTGAAGTCCCTGGGCTCCTGATATATCCCGATTTGCTATGCATGCATTGTATGGCAGATTATGGTGTATATCAAGCTGATCATAGTACCATTGATGCACACAAGAAACCCAGGATCAATGATACCTTGAATCTTCTTGCCGCAAGGTACTTATGGAAAATCGCTTCAAGAATCTGGGGTGGAAGGAATCGTAATGTCAGGACCTGGGTTACATCCAATTACAGTCAGTAGGGGTCACTCTAAGGTAGTTGTCTGGTGAAGACAAACATTGTACCCTCTCAGGTTGCACATAAACCTGTCCTGTTCCAGCAGATAATCGACTCTGTGTACCATAGCTGTGGGATCATTGAGCAGACTGTGTAACTCCCTAATCTCTTTCTTCACCTCACGTACAAATTGGGATCATACCTCAGAGTGTTTTTGGTGTATCTTTCTAGGTTAGTATTGCATTCTGCATTGTGTCATATCTGCCTGAGTCCACTTACCAAACTTATACACTGCTCTGAGGGTTTGATGTTTTCGGCATCTGCAATATTAGGAAGTGCAGCATCCCAAACCTTTTGCACCTGGGCTGTCAGAGTAACAACATTGGGGAGTGGCTGCTCAGACAGGCTGTACTGGAGACTCAGAGTCTTCACATCATCAAATATAGACATTTCCACACCTGTCACTAGATTTTGCAACGAGTGAGGAGCTAGAGTAGAGATCAGAGTACCTGATGCAGGACCATGCAGGCTACCCAGTGGGGACAATAACCATGCATCACTCGATGATGGGAACATTGGAGCACTGTAGGCTCTCTGCTGAATTATGTGTCCAAGATCCGTAGTCATATGGTAAGCAGGACCTATCTCCTGAGCCCCTGATGTAGTTGAAATGCATCTAGTTCTCACCCAATTGTCTCCATTTCTCTTAGCTACTTGTGAGCCATGATCACATCTTGATCCAGGGGCATCTTCAATATCAATACCTTCTCCATCAGGTTCGGTGTCTGATTGTGTTTCATCTGGACCATTTGAGATTTGGTACTCATCACTACTATCATCTGATAGATTCACTATTTGGGTATTTGGTTGATCAGTGGGTTTGACTTTGGATTCTGCATGCACTGTAGGCAGTATTGTGCTCTTCTATGGGCACTTCAGTAATCTTCCTTGTAGGCTTGCAATTCTGGATCGAGAAGAATCCCGAGTTGAGGACACATCTTGAGATTTGTTTTGATGTGTTCTGGATCCCCCTTTTCCTGATCTCATGGTACTGGGTTATATGTCGCATCTAGCTCACTATAGATTGCCAACTCTGGGCACTGGCTGACTGCCTGTATTGGCCTGTTGCTTATTCATCATGTAATAGGTTAGTGTAACAACCTACCAGAGGGTGTCTTACAGTAAACTATTCTTACACCGATACAGGAGACCTTGAGGTCACTGGGTAAAGATAGTTTGGTTCACTATAGTGGATAACTACACATACTATAAGATTGTAGTATAAAGGGCAGGCTCAGGCAAGGCTCATGTAATGAGGCCTGAGTTACCCTGACATGAGGCCTGGGTTACCCTGATATGAGGCCTGAGTTACCCTAACATGAGGCCTCAGTTACCCTGATATGAGGCCTGAGTTACCCTAACATGAGGCCTCAGTTACCCTGATATGAGGCCTGCGTTACCCTGACATGAGGTCTGGGTTACCCTGCCATAAGGTCTGAGTTACCCTGACATGGCACCCAAGTTACCCTACCCAGCATATAGAGGTACTTACTTGGGGCAGGGGGCAATCCTATAAGCATTGGGCACTGCAGTAAAATCTAAAGGCAACAAACCTGGTAGCCTTTGGGGGGCTATAGGAGGGGCTACAGGGCTGCGAATGCCCCAGGATTTTATAGAGGTATTCCTAACACCCCCCTGCGGCCCTAGTGTAAGGACCACACGTTATCGACTTACGGTTGTTGAGTTGCTCCATTCCTTACAAAAGGAACTCAGTGGAGGCACTCTTGTAACACCAGATAGGTTGTCGCGATCCATCTGGTCGGATGCTGTCTGTAGAATATATGAGAGGGCATAGGGTGTGCTCCGGAAGGAGGGCTATCTTCTAGTACCAATTATGTGTAAAGCAGACAAGAACTGAAGGAGTTACTCAGGTAATACTGGAAGGGTAGTCAAGAGCATCCTGGGTAGTCCTGGGGTGGCCAGGAAGATATTGAAGCATCTCCGGGCAGGTGAATCACACATAGATACAACTTGTACCAGATTGCTGTAAGACTATTGGGGTTGTTACAGAACTCTAAAAGCATGATTCTTATCATAGTAGGGGTGCTTTCAGGGAGTTGACAATTGGTAGCACCCACCAGGCCAATCAATAAGGTACCCTACCAGGGGAGCCAAGTAGACTTTCCTATCAGGCAAAGACCTGATTGGAATAAAGTAGAAGGTTCAGCTTGATCGTGAGAGCTATGTCTATTAAAGGCTTGCATAGATGAAATGCATATTGGTATGAGAGTTTGTAAGTGGTATATCTCCTCAGTTGCCTGATAGTTCACCACTAGTATGTCAACAATATGAAGAGTTTTTCTGCTGCAGTTGCATTAGAGATGCAGCACTTGAAACACTTAATGTCAGAAGGAGATTTAGCCAGAGTGAACCAATATCTACAAAGGAATAAGGTCCTTAGTGGTGTGTGTTGGCCAGCCTTGAGGAGACAAGTGTACTTATGATTAAGTTAGAGTAGTGATGGGTGGGAACTGGCAGTATATGATATTCTACTTAAACTATATGCAAGTCCCACTCTACTCTGGCGATCAACTACCTGTGGAGAAACTTACTGACTGAAGCTGCGGCTTAATGATATTAAGTTTTACTGCTTTAATTCTTCTTTACTCTACTGTTGATTATCGCTGTTGATCTTTGGGTCACTTCAGTGCGGTCATGAACTTGGGATCCATCTTCCCTTAGGGCGCTCCTGTGACAGTTAGTTAGAGTAAGGTAATTTAGGATTCAGGCTGTAGTAAAACTTTAGGTATCTCAAGCCCAGTTGGGTTAAGATGACAAGTTTGTACAATTATCTTGTGTTGTACATGACATGTTATGTCTTATACATGGGGCTCCCTAGGGGGGGAGGTGTGGAGGATCACTGACTATCACTTGTTATTGCAGCAAAAGATTTTCTTGCAGAATGACATTTTCGGAGTGTTTAACATTGTGTTCGTAATAATTTAAGTATTGTGAACTACGGTGGGACTCAAGACTACAGCATGGAAAAATTTGACAAAATGATCGTGTTGTTAGGCTCGATAGCTTGATAAAATCTAGCTACAAACATCATCATTTACTGACACTATTGGTGCTAAGGTATTCGCACATTGCCTACCTAGTACTAGAAGTATCTGAAACTATCTCCTGGCATCGAGTAAATGTAGCAGAACACCAGAGAGGCTGAATTCAAGCAATCTGACCTACTAAGGCATAGATGTTAGTGATGAGCCAGACAGGAGTTATAGTGCGGCCATTCCTGACCAACTTCAAACCCCAGTCCATCACATCAATAACATGGATACCCTAGTAAACAATCGACTCTGATCATGAGCCAATGCTAAGTGACACACCAGATGCCAAAGCAAGGGGACTGAATACTATTACTATTATCACATACTGTAGTCTACTTTACTATACCAGGCACTTTAGATCGAAATGGCAAGCAATGAGAGATGCCAAAGTAAGGGCATTAAATTGTATCATTCGTATCACATACTCAGCACTCGAGATCAAAACATCTTGCAATTGAAGATACGGGGGGTGTTAATTAGTCTCATTAATACCTAACAAGTATAGGCTAAGAACTACTACCTTAACCTAGTAAACAAATCCCAAAATAGGAAACAAAAATAAAACCAAACTTCCGAAATCAGATCGCAAAAAAAAGAAAAAGAGACTAAGAAAATTGTACCTAAGAAAACATGGAATCTATAGTGGAGGAAAATTGGTTTACATATACAAAATATATGTCACCATATGACATCAGTACATATCATGACACTATTTTATATGTGCAAATAAGATAGTATCTTGACAACAGTACAGCCAAAAGCCAATTTTGTTTCCATATTTAAAAGATATTTTATACCATGATAGGTATACAAATATCTTTTTAATATACAACTAAAATTGGCTTTTGGCCATACTGTTGTGGTGTTGCCAGAGATGTCATGCGGCTGTAGTACCAAGAGGTATCATCAACATAGAAATATATGTTATTGATGCCACTTGGTATCATGACAACAGTATGCCCAAAGACCATTTAGTTTGTATATTCAAAAGATAGTTGTCTACATATCATTAAATAGAAATATTATTTCAATATACAAATAAAGTCAACTTTTCACAGTACAGTTATCATGATGTGAAGGATATTGTGTTGCTAGACTGCCAAGAGGTATCGATAACACAGAAATATATATTATTGACATTGCCTGGTATTGTGACAACACTGTGGCCAAAAGCTGATTTTCGTTTTATATTCAAAGGATATTTGTATACCATGATAGGTATACAAATATCTTTTCAATATAAAAAAAAAAGTGGGCTTTTCATGGTACATTTATGGTGATGCCAGGGACATTGTGGATTGATGTTGCCATGAGGTGTCAATAATATAGAAATATATATTGTCAATGCCTCTTGGTATCATGACAACAGTATGGCCAAAAGCCCATTTTGTTTTTATGTTCAAATAATATTTCTATACTATAATAGGTATAGAAATATCTTTTCAATAAAAAAAGTAAAGTTGGCTTTTCGCGGTACTGTCATCATGATGCTGGGGACATCATGCTGCTCACCTGCCAAGAGGTGTCGATAACACAGAAACGTATGTTATTGACCCCTCTTAGTATCCCAACAACACTACCGCCAAAAGCTGATTTTCTTTTTGTTGTGCTAAGGATATTTGTATACCATGATAGGCATACAAATATCTTTTCAATATCAAAAGAAAGTTGGCTTTTTGCTGTATGGTTATGGTAATGGCCAGGACATCATGCATTGATGCTGGAAAGAGGTGTTGATAATACAGAAATATATGTCATGGATGCCACCTGGTATCATGACAACACTATGGCCAAAAGCTGATTTTCTTTTTATGTTCAAATGATATTTCTATACCATAATAGGTATAGACATATCTTTTCAATAAAAAAATAAGGTTGGCTTTTTGCTGTATTGTTATTGTGATGCCAGAGACATTGTCCATCGATATTGCCAAGAGGTGACGATAAGACAAAAATATATATTATCAATGCCTCTTGGTATCATGACAATAGTGCAGCCACAAGCCAATTTTCTTTTTATATCTAAATAATATTTCTATACCATAATAGGTATAGAAATATCTTTTCAATAAAAAAAGTAAAGTCAGCTTTTCACCATACTATTGTGGTGATGCCAGAGACATCGTGCTGCACAGCTGTCAAGAGGGGTCGATAATAAGCAAATATATGTTATCAATGCCACTTGGTATCATGACAACAGTATGGCTGAAAGTCAATTTTCTTTTCAATAAAAAAATAACGTTGTCTTTTTGCCATACTGTAGTGGTGATGGCAGGGATGTCATGCTGCTCAGCTGCCAAGAGGCATCGATAATACAGAAATATATGTTATCGATGCCTCTCAGTATCATGATAATAGTATGGCCAGAAACCAATAATTTCTTTTATACCCAATAAATATTTGTATACCATGATAGGTATACAAATATCTTTTGAATATAAAATGAAAATCGGCTTTTCGCCATACTCTTGTGGTGATGCTAGGGACCTCATGTAGCTGTACTCCCCACAGGTGTAGGTAATATATCTTATATCATTTCATGAAATAAGCTCGTAAGTGGCACTAGTAAAGTGATGCCAAGAGGTCATTAGTGTGGCTTAAAAGTGTATTTTATAATAGAGAGTGACATGTTAGACTCCATAGATATTGCTATAGATTTCAAAATATATTTTATATACATACAGAATAGATCCTAATGCACTGCTATTGGTAAAATCAATATGTTTTGTACACCCTATTATACTGCAAACAAATCTTACATATCTGACAATGTCTGAGCATTGTTTGAGTGTACAATGAGCGGTATAAACAAAACAGGAGTGCATATCCATTATTTCTTCTATACCCTGCACACATGAGGTGCACACCTCATTTGTGAAGGGTACATAAGCCCAGCCCTTCTTTCCTTCTTTCCTCCTTTCCTCCTTTCCTCCTTTCCTCCTTTCCTTCTCTTTTTTCCATGACAGAGGAAGATAAGAAGAAGACCTCTTCCTTTCCCCTCCCTTCACATCCCCTTCCTACCAAATCTGTTTCCCCTAACTCTCCTCTTTGCCCCTCTCCAGCTTCCTGTTTTTCCAACTTTTTTTTTTTTTTTTTTTCCATCATTTATTGGAGGTTTGATGGTACCTCTTAGGCCATGAATGGGCTAAACCCGAAAGTAATTACATTCCATTTATATATTAGCTGTTGATAATTACTAACTTTTCTTTTGCACTTAGACATACTGCTGTGGAGCCTGCCGACCCCCAAGAGTAGGGTGGGAAATGCAGAGCCCTACGTGGTCATGTTATGAGTGGAGGGGGGACGAAGCAAGCATAAGTATAATACTCTTACTTACCCATCATGTCTATGTGTCCCCTGATATCAAACTCACAATTATTCTTTTATTTGAGTGGTCTCATCTAGGAGAGTATATAAGAGAACCCCCCTCTTCAAGTCAGTGGTGGAGGACAACTCATAAGTGAAATGCTCCTACTCCAATCTGTCACATATTCTAAACTAATACTCATAGGAGACACTATGGTAACATCGCCTATGCGAAAAGCTGGTGTGAGTTCTTAAAACCTTACACTAGCATGGTTGCATACAGTGCATGGTATGAGGAGATGAGAACCTACCTGACAGATCGCTCCCTTGACCTTTACCACTCAATGGAATCCAATCTGGAGTCAGCAGTTATTTTCACTCACTCTCTTCCCCAGGTTGAGGCCTGGGTCGTACTTGTTCAAGACAAGCACCAGGCTGAAGATGTGGGGGAAGTCATGTGCCATCTCCTGCTCTTAGTACAAGATACCACCAAGAGCCTTAGGATATTGAATGGGCACTGTCTGGCCAAGGTAAAGGAGTCTGGTGGTGGTGAGGTCACGGAACCTCAGAGTAAGTATTCCCCTACATCATCTATTATCTGTTATCACATCTATCATCTGTTAACCTCATGCTAACACATTTTATTAGTGGTTCAGCTAGATTAGGACTCAACCTATTGGCTGAGGGCAATAAGGATACATATTGTCCGCCAGACAGGTGTCCAGGAATATGCGCACCCATTTCTTCACCACCCCTGATGTGCCAGCAACTTGAACTAGGGAATCACATGTGGGGTCCTGGCATCACCAAGTATGGATAACCTGCTTGGGGTGGTCAAGCAAGAGTGGGTGTTGAGGGCAATTGGGTGCCCCTGATATCTCCTCGGAGTGACTGGTGAGGGCACCCAAGCACTTTGTCTGGTGCCCTGCAATCCTCTCCTGCTCACCGACATCATCTTTATAAATAAAGAGGATGACATCCAGGCATGGCTCCTTGCCAATTGGGGCAGACACCCCTTGGACCTAATGGTCCTGGAGTCACATCTGAGTGAGGCAGATGCCGAGGACCAGACCCCGGAGCCTGCCCATAGCAGATACCCTTTCTTCAACCACAAGGTCTGGGATTGCTGAGGGCAACCTAGCGATATTGGGGAGGCCATAGTAGAGGAGGAAATGAGGTGGAGCAGGAGGAGGTGCCACAGGGGAAGGAACTGGGAGAGGAGGAGCAGATCGCAGGGTCCAGGGAGGATATGGGTAAGGTGGAGGAGTCGGACTGGTTTGTGGGGTAGGATACTGATGAGGACCAGTCTGAGGAGGACTCTGGTGAGTCACCAATCGTGATTGATGATGTAAGTTTGTAACCTAACCTCATTTCACTTAACTCAGCTAATCACCAATATATGATGAAGAACTGGTTGAGGAAGCGGGCTCCTCGACAGACTTGGACTCCCTGCCCCTAGGTGACACTGGGCCTCCTGGGCACTCAGATTTAGACATACATTGAATGATGCCTGCCTTTGTCTGAGAGCAGCCCTGGTTGTCAGAGCTCCTGACTCCATGGCAGCCAACCAACCATGGTTGGGTCACTGGGGCCCTAGACAGCTCCCCTTCCCCTGATGCACTGATGGTGCAACTGACACCTGTGATGCCCCCTACACTCCAAATCTCTTTGGTTCGCTCTCACCCCCTGGCTCCTGTGATGGTTCCTTCGACTCATTCGTACCCCCCAGTGCTCTGCTGTGACACTATGGTCCAGAATGCCCCAACATAACTTTCCTTGACTGCAGATTTTATTTTTTCTTAGGTAGAATTTTCTTAGTTTTTTTTTTTTTTTTTTTTTCTATTTGATTGTGGATTTTATTTTTGTTTCCCATTTTGGGATTTATTTGCTGGGTTTTGCTAGTAGTTCTTAGCCTGTACTTCTTAGCTACTAATGATACACATTGATGGACCTGACATCTCTTATTGTTGGATGTTTTGATCTCGAGTACCTGGTATGTGATACCAATGATACTATTTGATGCCCTTACATTGACATCTCTCATTGCATGCCATTTCAATCTCGAGTGCCTGGTAGGCTAGTATAATGAAATAGACTACAATATGTGATAATAGTAATAGTATTCAGCCCCCTTGCTTTGCCATCCAGTGTGTCACCAAGTACTGGCTGATGACCTGAGTTGATTGTTTACTAGGGTATGGATGTTAGTGATGAGACAGACCAGGGTTTGAAGTTGGTCAGAAATGGCCAAGCTACAACCCCTGTCCGTCTCATCACTAACCTCTATGCCAGAGTAGTTTGGATTGCTTGAATTCACACTCTCGGGTATTCAGATATGTTTACTTGATGCCAGGAGATGATTTCAGATACTTCCCATGCTAGTTAGGCAATGTGAGAATACAGTAGCACCAATAGTGTCGGTAAAAAATACTGTTCATGGCTAAATTTTATTAAGCCACCTATCCTAGCAACACCATCATTTCTTCTAATTTTTTCATGCAAGAGTCTTGAGTCCAATTGTAGTTGAGAATGCTTGGATTATTACAAACATAATGTTGAACATTCTGAAAACGCTGTTTTGCAAGCAAATCTTTTCCTTCAATAATGAGTGATAGTCCGTGATCCTACACCCCCCCCCAGAGCCCTATGTATTAGACATGATGTGTGGTATACAATATGAGAATACTATACAAACTTCTCATCTTCCCCAAAGTGTTGTCATGATACCAAAAGGCATTAGTAACATTTCTACATTAGAGATGCTACTTGGCATTGTACCTGCATGATGTCCTGTAGTGTCACAGTCATGACAATGTAACATCTCATGGTATCACTGTTGTGACACCAGTAATTATACCCTGATCCTCACAACTTCTCCCATGTAGCTTCAAGCTTTCTACCATATATTCTCTTTTACGGGTCTCCACTCCAGCTACAACCTCCCACTGCCAAACCATTACATCAAGTTGTTCCAATTTCTATATGCACCAGCCTATTGGGACAACCTCTGTGAAACTTATTTCTGACCAACCACTCAGGGGTGGTAGAGGGAGAAAGTTACAAACCAGTATACATCTTTCTATATATGGCTTCCTGGCTGGTATACCTTTGGGACTATGTTGTGAGATTTCTCAGGTTGTGAGAATTGGCATTCTGATTGGCTTAGATCTATTTGAGGAGCATCTCCTCTGTGCAGATAATCACGATACAAGAACTGACCCAATTCTCAACAGACCACTGTGTGCTCCACGATTCTCAATGTACCATACCATGGTACATCTTTCTCAACTCCCCAAGCATTGTACCAAAGATGGCACACCAGGAAACCTTATGCATCCCTCCTACTACTAAATACCTATCTGTATAAGGCAAAGCCCTGTGAGCAAGGAGCTGGTCACAATTAATACCACACTTTATCCAACAGTGAAGTGCCATGTTGATAGGGGAGCTGCCTCAATGAAGGTCTCTCAGCCCAAGGGCAAGCAACTAAGGCTCAGGCCAAGAACTGATTGTGAAATAGAAGGCTGGTTTGATAAGGGAATGTCTCTGACCTCAGAAGACCAGGTGGCCTGTGAGGAGGTAAAGGAGAGGGGTGAGAAGGTGTTCCACATTATTCAGTGCAAGCAAGGTATGCAATAGCAGTTGTGTAGTCCATGTCATGAAATATTCAAATAACACATCCTTAGGACACATTATCGAAGTCTTCCTCAATATAGATATTGAGATGCACAATTCCCATCCACACCTAGCCCACCTGCAAGCACTATCTCTGGAACAATGCCATACTCTCGGTGCCTCCTATCAGCAAGTGAACATTGGTGCAGGTGAACTACATATGGACCTAGATGGCAAAAATTGCTGCCTTCTTGTTGTATTTACCAATCCAGCCTCCACCGTCTATAGTGAGCAGGTTGGGGCAAGGATCATGAAGTAAGCTGTAGACAACATTACCAAGTACTGTGAGATTTAGCCTCCAAGACTTCCCAGCAGCATAAGGTACAATCATACTGAGGATTGGCTCCTGCAAAACCCACAACACTATGCCTATCTGAACTTGCACT
Source organism: Choiromyces venosus 120613-1 (assembly GCA_003788595.2). Classification (NCBI taxonomy): domain Eukaryota; kingdom Fungi; phylum Ascomycota; class Pezizomycetes; order Pezizales; family Tuberaceae; genus Choiromyces; species Choiromyces venosus. The sequence continues at coordinate 1,302,034 of ML120356.1, forward strand.
GTGGGGTGTTCCATTGGGACATTTGGGCACAACAGGAACATGAGGGCCTAGGACCTGTTTTGAATGAGGATACCAATGATGTTGGTTCAAATACATGTGGAGAGCTACAAGCACTGCTTGCCTCATTCCACAATATCACATAGCTTAAGTGGTTACTTTTCAGGGCTATTGACAGGCCACAACTTGACATAATGCAGTCTGCTGTTGAGCTATTACCCTATCACTTCCAGAATCTCCAGACCAATTATGACAATGAGTACTTTTCCATAGATGTATGCCTCATCAACATCATAATAGAGCTGCACGTGCACCTGTGTGACCTTGACTAGACTATGCCAGTGAGTATGCCATTGGGACAGTTTGAAGGGGCTGGGTTTTGTGTATTCGATTTGGAATGGTGCTTTCACTTTCCCACGGGTTCAGTGGCAGGCATCTATGGTCACAAGCTAATCCACTTTACAAGGCTCTGGACTGGTTCCCAACCCTGTTTGATTTCGACTATGCATGGGTCCCTGCTATGGCATGTTTTCAGGAGTCAGACAGAGGCAGGTTCTGCTAGTCAGCAGGTGTATAAGTGCAAGTATGATTGCATGAATGATACTCCTCTCCATGATCTCTAGAATGAGGATTCCGATACTGAATCCTTTCTGAGAAATTAACTTAGCTTATTTGTATGATGAGATGTATCTGCCCTCTGTTGTGCTACATTACCCACGATGGCATGTGACTGTATGGATATATGGATGTGAATTTGTGGCAGATTAGAATAAAAAAGATAATATGAGAACAATTGATAATGTAGCTAGCAACAATGTTCCTAAGCCTACTGTGATGTGTAACTAATATTGGTGAAATAAGTTTCTAATTTGCACAAGTATTGTGATATACAGTGATGTTGAGTGATGGCTCAAGAAGGGGAAGTTGCTTGTGCTCCAATTGAGAGGATGAGGTGATCTGATAAGATGGGGTAATACAAGGCATCAAGCTACAAGTGCTAAGCCTGTTTGGATACCAGTTACAGTTCACTGTGTGCAAACCCCTTGACCCAGTATTCCACTGACATGCATCAAGATCAACACTATACAGTACTCCTCCATCTCATAATGTATAGACGACTCTTGAGATCGACTAGGCAGACTTTCACCATGGCTGTCAAATGTCCATTTTGTTGCTGAAGGTAGGTACAGGCAGGCGCACATGAGAAACACCTACTAATTGTGCATGCAAATCTGGACATTATACTTGCCTCTACTATATGATATGTACCTTCTATAAGTACTATTAATGACATGAAAATAGATCTATTCCTCACCCCAGAGGTGAATGACAAGAACAAATAGCCAGATTCAGACTATGAATCTAATCTGGACCCCACTGGATGCGACACCAATGCTTTGAATGATGAGGTCGCGCATGAGTCTGATACCGAAGTACTCAACCATGATACCTCAGCAACAGCCAGCAGACAATTGCATTACCCAGGTGCCAGAGAAGCGATTGGAGATGTGTGCAGTTGTGAGGATGAACACTGTACTCTGTGCCAGGATCCATGTGCTCCATTTACCAATGCTCCAAATTTCAAACTTGCATCTTGGTTTATTCAGAGCAAAGTCTCAAAGTCTCGAATCAATGAATTCCATTCCAGTAGTCTGGGGAGTTCTACATCAGTCAGCTATAGTTCAATGCACATGCCAGAGAATCATCTCCAATCATTGGACCCCTACAGTCCTTATCTACAATGGTTCAAAGGTGAAGTTGATGATAGCAAGAGAACACAGCATTTCTTTTATCAGAATGTCCTTGACTGTGTCAGATACCTTCTTCAGCAGATAGCATACAGGGATGACTTAGTCTATACACTGTGGCGTGAATATGACCAGAATGGACATAGGATATATGCAGAAATGTATATGGCAGACTGGTGGTGGGATGTCCATGTACTGTACACCCTACTTTGCAACCTCTTTCATTAGGGTACTGGCTAACCGTTTATAGGATACACTTCCATGTGGTACAACTCTGGTTCCAATAATGGGAATGTCCAATCAGAGGTATCTTACCCACTTCTTGAGTGACAAGAAAGTATGGCCTGTCTATATTAAGACCAGAAATCTCCTATTGACTAGGTGTAACAGACCTGGATCAATTTCAGTTCCCCTTCTTGCACTATTGCCCATCCTGCCCAACTCCCCACAGTCCTCTTCAGTAGACAACCTGCATAGACAAATTAATGCCAACAGACTACAAGGTATATTTGAACTCATACTGTTACCCTTGCAAGATACAGCACTTGATGGTGTGTCAATTGACTGTGCAGATGGGAAGGTCTGGCAGTGCTTGCCTATCTTGTCTACATGGCTTGCAGACCATATAGGAAACATTGCACTATATGCAGTAAAATCTCATGCCTGTCTGAAATGTGAGGTACCTCCTGATGCATTAGAAGCCGATGCACAGAAGATGTATCAGACATGAGATTATGCTACATACTAATGTCTTGAAAAAGAAAATCAGGATCGGTTGACAGACTCTGGGTCAGGAGACATGAATACCACATTTGATGCACTTGGTATCAAGATGGGATGGAATGTTTTTCATGGGCTTCAACAGTTTTCAGCACCCAATCTGCACAAGTCAGATTTGCTCTATACAGTTTATTTGTTACTATTCAAGCATATGATGGACTGGGTTCAGGGATTCCTCAGGAAATACACCTGACTGCAGGCTTTTGACGATACCTGGAAGGCTTTACTAATATACTTGGAATTCTTTGCACCCAAAAAAGCATATTGCAAGGTTACACTGTGGTAAGGAAAGGAGATGAGAAACCTGGGGCATTGTCTTTTCGGAGTTCTCGCTGTGGGATTCAGGCAGCCTGAGAGTACGCAAGTATTGCCATTCAAACGTGCACTCACCTGCATCAAGTCACTACTCAATTTCACTTGGATGGCCAAATATCGAAGCCATACAACTGACACCTTGGATTATATAGAACAATATCTGACTTGGTTTCATGATATGAAAGATATGTTCTTGGAGTTTCAAATATCAAAGAGGACATAGGCAACGGTTGATGAGCAGCCAAGGGAGCTGTGACATCAGAGAACCTGAGTAAACTAATGTTTTGCGATATCCACAAGGCATTGGGTATGGGAGCAGGATCATGAAGAAGAGATTGACGAATATATAGAACTAATCCATGCAGAAACTCATTTCAACTTCATTAAGATGCATCTACTAAGTCATTGTCAGGGTCACATACACTAGTTTGGCAACATTCAGAGGTATTCCATGGAGTTTGGTGAGCTTGCATATAAGGAACAAATCAAGGAGGGGTAGCAGTGTTGAAATAAAAATGATGCCACAAGACAGATCCTGCACAGTTATGGTCACCAGCATGTGATCTGAATGAGACTTTTGAACCTAGATACCCTTCGATGTCATGGGACTGATCGCCCTGCCAATTTCATGAAACATTTAGATAAAACAAATCCTCTATCCATACCAGTTACCAATCGTTGGGTCCTGAAGGGGCATCATCATGATGTTTCCAATGTGATAGATTTTTACAAAGTCTTGGGTATCTCACTGGGGAGCATCTGTCAAGAATTGATTTGATATAGCTACAATAGCCTGCACATTGAGGGCTGCCTTCCTTAAGATCCTGCCATACTTCGATTCCTTCCACTGGAACTACTAACGCAACTTGAAATCCTGATTCTAACATTCCAGGAAGCTAACATTTATGACATCTACAGAGTGCGCTCTACTGGTACCCAACCATTTAGAAACCAGGCAAGTCACAATGATTGGATTTGGGTACACACAGGTGGCAAGAATATATATAGTATGCTCGAGGGGCATCTACCAGGAATGCTCCTGGTGCTCTTCAAAATCCGAGACTACATGCACAAGGTCACAGTCTCTAGGCTTGCTTGTGTCCAAATATTGAATCTGGTTAACTTGGGATGTGTATCCAATGTCCACAACCTTGTCATCATATAGCTAAGGGAAAATGCACAAGAGTTTACTATAGTAGATATAGGGATGATCCTAGGCCTGGCACACCTCATCTCAGAGACAGACCAGCAATGGCTTGTTAACAGCCATATTGATTTAGGGACATTTAATGAGATTTATTGATGAATCATGAGATCAGATAATCAGGCCATCACTGTTGGCTTGAGCAAGTATTCTGCATCAAAGATGGTTGAATGCTATGGAGAATATTATAGCATCTTTCATTGCAACTACTATATAGAAACCTCTATATAGAAACTAAATAATAGAAACTGAATAATAGATAGAATTAAAAGTACACAATGTAGAAAGATATTGTGGTGGATTGGTGAGTCCTTGAGATTGGGACAGAGATGAGACAACACAGTGAAATGTCATGTGTTCTGATGTCGCGATGATGCTACCAGACATTGTGGGTCCTGACATTACAAAGACATGGTAAAGAAACCAGACAGATTGCGATGGATTACTGCACCACCCTGTGGCCTCACAGTGAGGAACTAACGATGGCCATGTATCACAATGCTGGGAAGGTTCAGGGCAGGGATTGCGACATCGGGGGATGGCAGGCATCTGTGGTTGACATTAGTAAGGAATTATAGCATCATGATGAGAGATGGAAGGAACATGACAAGTGGTGTCCCTGTGTGGCTATACCCAGTGGTACTCCTATGAGGCAATAGCCATAGCCAGATGTCAGGATATGGGGAAGCAGCTGTGACAGAGATGCAGATTTCCATGGGTCATGAGGACATTGACCCGATGTCAGGTAGTGTCCTGATGCTGCAAAGCTTTACTATGCAATGCAGGATGCACCAGGTGCAATGATGTGTTGCAACACACATCATGACACATAGGGTGCAACAGGGGGTTGCAACAGAACCAAGGACAAGCCAGGTGTACAGGGTACATGAGAAATGTAGTGTGCATCAGGATGCAATATGCATACATCAGATGCTGGTTTTTCTTTTACTAATTGTCTCGTTTTACTAGATCTTTCAATCTCAAGTACCTGGTATGTGATACTAATGATACTATTTGATGCCCTTAGTTTAGCATCTCTTATTGCTTGCTTTTTTGATCTCGAGTGCCTGGTACAGTACAGTAGACTATAGTGTGTGATTATCGTAATAGCATTCAGGCCCCTTGCAATAGCATCTGATGTGTCACCTATCATTGGCTGATGATCGGAGTTGATTGTTTACTAGGGTATGGATTTTAGTGATAAGATGGGCCAGAGTTTGAAGTTGATGAGGAATGGGTGCACTACAACCCCTCTCCAACTCATCACTAACATTGAAGTATGAGTAGGTTGGATTGCATGCATTCAGCCTCTTGGGTATTCAGCTATATTGACTCGATACCAGGAGACAAATTCCGACACTTGTATTGCAAGTTAGGCAATGTGAAAATTGTGTAACACCAATAGTATCACCAAAAAATACCATTTGTGACTAGATTTTATTAAGCCACCCACCATAGCAAAAAACTCATTTTGTCTAACCATTTCATGGCAGAGTCTTGAGTCCAATCATAGTTGAAAATGCTAAGATTATTACAAACATAATGTTGAACACTCTGAAAATGCGATTTTGCAAGCAAATCTTTTGCTTCAATAATGAGTTATAGTCAATGATCCTGTACCCCCCTGGAGCCCTGTGTATTAGACATGATGCATTGTATATAATACAAGAAAACTATACAAACTTGTCATCTGCACTGAACTGTTATTACAATACCAAAAGGCATCAGTAACATTTCTACATTTCCAATGCTCCATGGTATCGCAACCACACAACATCCCATGGCATCACAGTTGTGACAGCACAACGTCCCATGGTGTCATGGTTGTGACAACATGATGTCCCATGGCATCATGGTCATGACACCAGTACCTATACCCCAATCCTCGCACCTTCTCCAGTATACCTCCAAGCGTTCTACCATATATTCTGTTCTATGGGTCTCTACTCCAGCAATGTTTTCCCCCTAACAAACCATTTCAATAAGTCATTCCAATTTCCATATGCTCAAACCTCTTCGCATAACCTCTATGAATCTTATTTCTGACCAACCACTCAGGAGCAGCAGAGGGAGAAAGTTACAAACCAGTGTACATCTCTCTATATAGGGCTTCATGGCTTGTATACCTTTTAGACTATATTGTGAGATTTCTTAGGTAGTGAGAATTGGCATTCAGATTAGCTTAGATCAGTTTGTGTAGCTTTGTCTCTATCTAGATACTCACAATACTAGAACTAACCATATTCTCAACAGACTACCTTGTGCTCCACAATTTGAAACATACTATCGCATGCTACATCTTTCTCGACTCCACTGGCATCATGCCAATAATGGTACACTGGGAAACCTTATGTGTCCATTCTACCACCCAATACTCACTTGTATAAGGCAAAGGCCTGGGAGCAAGGAGCCAGTAACAAATGATACCACTCTTAATCATATGGTGAAGTCCTATGTTGATGGAAAGTCTGCCTCAATGAAGCTCTCTTAGCCTAAGGGCAAGCAACCAAGGCTCAGGCCAAGAATGCATAGTGAAATGGAAGGCTAGTTTGATAAGGGAATATCCAGGACCTGAAGGGACCAGGTGGTCTGTGAGGAGGAAAAGGGGACAGATGAGAAGGTGCTTTACTTTATTCAGTGCAAGCAAGGTATACAATAGCAGTCATGTAGTACATGTCATGAAATACTCAAATAACACATCCTTAGGACACATTGTCAAAGTCTTCCTCAATATAGATATTGAGACACACAATTCCTGTCGACACAAGGTCAGCCTGCAAGTCCCATCTCTGGACCAATGCGATGCACTCGGTGCCTGCTATCAGCATGTAAACATTGGTGTAGGTGAACTGTATGTAGTCCTTGATTGCAACTATTGCTGCCTTCTCATTGTATTTGCCAATCTAATCTCCACCATCTACAGTAAGTAGGTTGGGGCAAGGATCATGAAGCAGGCTATACACAACATTACCAAACACTGTGAGATCCTCCTCTGAGGCTTCCTAGTAGCATAAGGTACAATCATACTCAGGATTGGCTCCTGCAAAACTCACAACACTATGCCTATCTGAAATTGTACTGTGGGGTGTTCCATGGTGGCATTTGGGCACAATAGGGAGATGAGAGCTGAGGACCCATTTTGACTAAGGATACAAATGATGTAGTTTTAAATCTACATGGGGACCTACAAGTACTGCATGCCTCATTCGAGAATAGCACACAGCTTAAGTGGTTGCTTCTCAGGGCTATTGACAGGCCACAATACAACACAATACAGTCAGATATTGAGCTATTACCCTATCACTTCTGAAATGTCTAGACAAATTATGACAATAAGTGCTTTTCCCTACCGGTGTGGCTCATCAACATCATAACAGAGCCACACCTGGAAAAGGGCAACCAGGACTTGATGATGAGTGTACCATTGGGACAGTTTGAAGGGGCTGGGTTTTGTGTATTCATTTTGCAATGGTGCCTCCACCTGCCTACAAGTTTGATAGCAGGCATCCATGGTCGCAAGCTAGTCCAATTTACAAGGCTCTGGACTGGTTTCCAACCCTGCTTGGCTTTGACAATGCATGGGTCCTTGCTACGATATGTTTTCGGGAATCAGACTGAGGCATGCGCCCATAGAAGTCCGACGTCCAAGTAGAAGCATGATTGCATGAATGGCATTGCTCTGCCTGCCCTCCAGAATAAGAGTTCCAATTCTGAATCCTTTCCGAGAAATTAATGTAGCTTATCTGTATGATGAGATGTATCTGCCCTCTGTTGTGTTTAATTACCCCCAAAAGTAGAGAGCTGAATGGACATGTGGATGTCGATTTGTGGCAGATCAGAATAAAAAAGATAATATGAGAACAATTGATAATGTAGCTAGCAATAATGTTCCTAAGCCTACTGTCATGTGTAACTAATATTTGTGAAATAAGCTTCTAATTTGCACAAGTATCGTGATACAAAGTGACATCAAGTGAGAGCTGAAGAAAGGGAAGTAGCTTGTATTACAACAGTGAGCATGAGGTAATCTGATAAGAGAAGGTAATACAAGGCATCAAGCTACAAGTGCTAAACCTACTTAGATACTAGTTACAGTTCACCATGTGTAAACCCCTTTACCCAGTGTTCTACTGACACACATCAAGATCAACACTACACAGTACTCCTGCACCTCATAATATATGGAGGACCCATGAGATCAACTACATAGACTTTAACCATACCTGTCAAATGTCCATTTTGTTGTCGAAGGTACATGCAGGCGGGTGCATATTAGAAACACCTGGGAACTGCACATATAAATCTGGACAATGTACTTGCCTCTACTATATGACATGTACCTTCCACAAGTCCCATTAATGACACCAAAATAGATCTATTCCTCCACCGAGAGCTAAATGATGTGAACAAATAGAGAGATTCTGACTATGAAGCTAATCCAAACCCCACTGGATGTGACACTGATGAATTGAAAGACAATATCATGCATGTATCTGATGCTGAAGTACACAGTCACAACATCTCAGCAATGGCCAGCAGATAATCCTATTACCAAAGCACTGGGGAAGCAATTGGAGCCATAAGCAGGATTGAGGATGAACATGGTACTCTATGCCAGGATCTATGGGCTCCATTTACCAATGCTCATGATTTCAAACTTGCATCTTGATTCATTCAGAGTAAAGTCTTGAAGTCTGGAATCAATAAATTCCTTTACAGTGGTCTGGGTAGTTCTGTGTCAGTCGGCTATAGTGCAGTGCATATAATGGAGAATCATCTCCGATCATTGGACCACTACAGTCCTTATCTACAATGGTTTGAAGATGAAGTTGACAATGGTAACAGAATGCAGCATTTCTTCTATCACAATGTTCTTGACTGTGTCAGATACCTTCATCAGCAGATAGTATACAGGGATGACTTGGTCTATGTGCCATGGTGTGAATATGACCAGAATGGAAATAGGTTATATGCTGAAATGCATATGGTAGACTAGTGGTGGGATCTCCAAGTACTGTACACCCTGCTTTGCAACCTCATTCATCAGGACACTGACTAACTGTTTATAGGATATACTTCCATGTGGTACAACTCTGGTTCCAATAATTAGAATGTCCAATGAGATGCATCGTAGCCACTTCTGAGTGACAAGAAAGCATGGCCTGTGTATATTACGACTGGAAATCTCCTATTGACCATGTGTAACAGACCTGGATTAATGGCAGTTCTACTTCTTGCACTATTGCCCATCCCGCCCAAGTTCCCACAGTCCTCTTCAGCAGATAACCTGCATATACAAATTAATGCCAACACACTACAAGGCATATTTGAGCTCATACTATTACGCATGCAAGATGCAGCACTTGATGGTATCTCAATCGACTGTGCAGATCGGAAGGTCTGGTGGCGCTTCCCTATCTTGTCTATATAAGTTGCGGACCATTTGGAAAATGTTGCACTAGTAGATAGATTAAGATCTAATGCCTCTCCCACATGTGAGATGCCACCTGATGCATTCAGAACTGATGCACAGGAGACATATCAGATGCCAGATTATGCCACATAGGAATGTCTCAAATAAGATAATGAGTATCGGTCAACAGACTCTAGGTTGAGAGGCATGAATACCATGTTTGACGCATTTGGTATCAAGGTGGGATGGAATATTTTTCATGACCTTCAACAAGTTTCAGCACCCAATTTGAACAAGCTGGATTTGCTCCATACGATTTATTTGAGACGATTCAAGAATATGAAAGACTGGGTTCAGGAATTCCTCAAAAAACATGCCCAACTGCAGGCATTTCATAATGACTGGAAGGCTTTACTACTATACTCTAGAGGCTTTGCAACCAAAAAAGCATACTACAAGGTTATGCAGTAGCAAGGAATGGAGATGAGGAACCTGAGGCATTGTCTTTTGGGAGTTCTCACCATGACATTGAGGCAGCTTGAGAGTATGCAAGTATTGCCATTCCAATGTGCACTCACGTCTGTTAGGTCATTACTTGATTTTACTTTTATGGCCAAATATCAAAGCCATATACCTGCAACCTTAGATTATATGGAACCATATCTGAATCAGTTTCATGATACAAAATATATCTTCTTGGAGTTTCCAGTATCAAAGAGGACACAGGTAAAGCTTGATGAGCAGTGAAGGGAGCTATGCCATCAGAGAACACAAGTAAACTAACATGTTGCAAAATCCAAATGGCATCAGGTATGGGAGCAGGATCATGAAGAAGAGATTGATCAGCATATGGAACTAATCCAGAAGAAATCTCATTTCAACTTCATTGAGATGCATCTGCTAACTCATTTTCAGGGTCACATATAACAGTTGGGTAATATTCAAATGTATTCTATGGGATTTGTTGAGCTTGTGCAAAAGGAACAAATCAACAAGGGGTAGCAGTATTCTAATAAAAATGATACTGCAAGACAGATGTAGCACAGCTGTGGTCACCAGCATGTGATCCAAACGAGACTTTTGAACCTGGAGTCCCTTCGATATCATGGAGCTGATCTCCCTTCTGATGTCATAGAACATTTAGATAAAAACAAATTCCGTATCTGTGCTTGTCACCAATCATCGGATCTGGATGTGGCATCGTGACAATGTTTCCAATATGATAGATTTTTGCAAGGCCTTCAATATCTTACTAAAGAGCATCTGTTGAGAATTGATTCGATATAGTGAGAATAGACTGCATACTAGGTGTCAGCTTCTCGAAGATCCTACCATACTTTGATTCCTGCCAGTGGAACCACTAACATGACTTGAAATCCACATTGTAGTGTTCTGGGAAACTGCCATTTACAACATCCAAAGGGCACACTCTAATGTTACCCAACTCTTCATGAACTAGGTGAGTCGCAATGATTAGATTTTGGTACAGACAAGTGGTGAGCATATGTAGAATGTGCTCTGTAGCCATCTCTCCAGAAGGTTCCTGGATCTCTTCAAAATCAGAGACTACACACATGAGGACACAGTTTCCATGCTTACATGTATTCAAATATTGAACAAGGTTAACTTGGGACATGTATCCAACATCCACTACCTTGTCATTGTACAGCTAAGGGAAAATACAAGAGAGTTTACTATAGTAGATATAGGGATGATCCTAGGCTTGGTGCACCTCATCCAGGAGACAGACCACTGATGGCTTGTTAACAACCATATTGATTTAATGATATTGCATGAGATTTATTGAGGAATTATGTGATCAGACAGTCAAACCATGACTGTTGGCTTGGGCAAGTATTTTGCATCAAGGATGGTTGAATGGCATGGAGAATATTATAGCATCTTTCATTGCAACCTGTATATAGAAACCTCTATGTAGAAACTAAATAATAGAAACTAAATAATAGATACAACTAAAAGTACACAATGTAGAAAATTACATTAGGTGATTGGTCAGTCTGTGAGATTGAGACCCTGATAAGACCATGCAGTGAAACATCACAGGTCCTGATGTTGTGAGGACTCAATGATGAAACCAGAGAGATTGTAATAGATTGCTGCAACAACCTGAGACTGTACAGTGAGGAACCGACAATGGTAATGCATCAGGATGCTTGGAAGGTTCAGGGCAGGGATGGGGACATTGGTGGCTGGAAGGCATCTGTAGTTGATGTTAGGATAGAGTTATGGAGTCATGATGGGAGATGAAAGGAACATGATGAGGGGCGGTCCTGTGTGGCCATGCCCACTTGTACTCCCAGGAGACAGTGGCCATAGCCAGACCTCACAATATGGGGAAAATGCAGTAACCGAGATGCAGATGTCCAGGAGTCATGAGGATGTTGACCCAATATCAGGTAGTGTCCTGATACTACAATGCGTTGCTATGCAATACAGGATGTACCAGGTACAATGTTGTATTACAATACACATCATGATGTATAGGGTAAAACTGGTGATTGCAATGGAACTCAGGATGTACCAGGCGTAAAGGTCATATGAGAAATGTGGCATGCATCAGGATGCAATGCCTATACATCAGATGCAGGACTTTTTTTTGCTGATGTTGCATGTCTTTATTACTGTTTGCAGAGTATGCATATAATACTTCTACGCCGGAATCTACTAAGGCCTCTCCCTTCAACATTAACTATGGATTCAACCCTCATACCAACTGGTCAGGCATAGTTCCAGACAGCCAAGGGATTGAGCTAAGCAGTGAGCTCTTAGTATAGAACTGAGAAGGTTCATAGTAAGAAGTCAGAGAAACCTCACAAGGGGCACAAGAAAGGCAATGGAAATGGCATGATCAAAGAAGGTTACCATCTTCAGAATATGTGACAATGGAAGATGTGACTAATGGAATGGCAAAAAATGTTGACTGGGTAATGTTGAAGTGAAAAAACATCTGGACAACGAGGCTGATAGAGAAGTTAGACCACTGAATGTTTTACCCCTTTGTGGTTAAATGAAAGGTAGGGTCTCAGGCATATGAGCTCAAACTCCCAGATCATTGGTCAATCCACCCCATATTCAATGTCAGTCTACTTGAACCATACTAAGATGACCCCATAGGAAGACCCCATAGTAGGGAGGTTCCATTACAATACATAGTTGACAATGAGTCAAGTAATGTTGTTGAATCTATCCTGAATAGTCATTGGTATGGTGGAATAAAGATGAGTTCCCGCCACCAATTTGTCAAATACTTAATAGTATGGGAAAGTTATGGACCACAGGAGAATTCATGGGAACCTTTCAAGATGCTAGAAGAAATGGCCATAGAGGTTCTAAATGATTTTCACTGAAGGTTACCATCCACACCAGGAGATCACTGCATAATAGATACCCAAAGCCAGGAAATAAAAGATTTCGCTAACAGTCCAAAATTGACCTTAGAGAGGAGTGGGCTCATGTGGTGGCACGCTGGGAGGTGTCTTACAGTAAACTGTTCTTACACCCATACTGGAGACCCTAAGGTTGATGGATAAGGATAGTTTTGTTCACTAGAATGGACAACCACATATGCTATAAGATTATACAATAAAAGTAGAGTTCAGGAAAGGATTCTGTAATGAGGCCTGAGTTACTCTGACATGAGGTCCGAGTTACCTTACCATAATGTCTGGGTTACCCTAACATGAGATCCAAGTTACCCTGCCAGAAGGTCTGAGTTACCCTGACATGGCTCCCCAGTTACCCTACCTAGTACAGAGAGGTACTTACTTGGGACAGGGGGTGATGCTATAAGGATTAGGCACTCCAGTAAAATCCAAAGGTTACAAACCTGGTACCCTTTTGGGGGTTATAGGAGGAGAGCTACAGGCCTCCAAATGCTCCAGGATTTTAGAGAGGTATTCCTCAAGTTAACACCCCCCTGCAGCACCAGCATAAGGATGACACCTCATGGGCTTACGGTTGTTAAGTAGCTCCCTTCCTAACAAAAGGAATTCAGTAGAGGCACTCTTGTAACACTGTCTAGGTTGTCACCATCCATCCAACTGGATGCTGTCCTTAGGATATATGAGAGGGTATAGGGTGTACTCCAGAGGAAGGGCTATCCTCTGGTACTAGATATGTGCAAGGTGGACAAGAACTGAAAGGTTTACTAAGGTAATACTGGAGGGGTAGTGTGGAACCTCCCTGGTAGTCCTGGGGTAGCCCAGAAGATATTGTGGCATCTCCAGGCAGGGAAAGCATACATAGACACAACTGGTGCCTGATCACTATAAGACTAGTGAAGATGTTTGAGAACTTTAAAAGCATGATTCTTATCACACTAGGGGGACTTCGGGGAGATATCTGGGGGTAGCATCCACTAAGTCAATCACCTAGGTACCCAACCGGGGGTGCCCAGTAGAAATTCTTATCAGGTAAAGACCTGACTAGAATGAAGTAAAAGGTTCAGCTCAATTGTAAGAGCTATGTCTACCAAAGACTTGTATCAATGAAATGCATATGGGTATGAGAGTTCATAAATGGTATGTCTCCTCAGTTGCATGATAGTTCGCCACTAGCAGGTCAACGATATGAAGAGTTTTTATCCTGCAGTCACATTAGAGATGCAGTGCTTGAAACACTTGATGTCAGAAGGAGAATTACCCCGAGCGAGCCAACATCCACAAAGGAACAATGTCTTTAGTGGTATGTGTTGGTCAGCCTGGAGGAGATGGGTGTGCTCATAATTAAGTTAGAGTAGTGATGGGTGGGAACTGGCCGTATATGATATTCTACTTAAACTATATGTGAGTCCCACTCTACTCTAGCAATCAACTACCTCTAAAGAAACTTACTAAGTGATGCTATAGCTTGACGATATTAAGTTTTACTGTTTTGATTCTTCCTTATTCTACTGTTGATTATCACTGTTGATCTTTGAGTCACTTCAGTGCAGCCACAAACTTGGGATGCATCTTCCCTTAGGGTGTCCCGTTATACATTCTTACTGCCTTGCTCATATAGATTTTACCACCAACCTGATGTAGCTTCTCTACATAAGTCTTGTACTCTAGGAAAAAACCAGCAGCCTTACTTTTCTTTTTCAAAAAATACTCAGTAGTGAACTTGGTGAAATCATTGATTAATAACATAAAGTAAGAGCAGCCACCAAATAATTTTTACTACATCAGTCTACAAAGATCAGAGTGGATGAGTTGCAAAGGTGCTGAGGTTCGTTGTACTGCTACTTTGAAGGGGGTGTGAATCAATTTTCCTTTCAAACTGCTAGTACACTGGTTTATTGTCCCAACTTCCTGGAGAATAAGTACTCCATGAAAAGGTCATTACCTCTCATCTTCAGAGCAGCTTGATGGTAAAGATGGCCAAGTTGATTGTGCTACAAGTTTATACAGGCTTGCTCTTTAGTGGAAATAAGAAGTTCTTTATCTATCCCATCATCACATATCATTAAGATGTATTGACAATCAACTTTCCTTGTAGTTACTGCCAGGGTCTGCTCATGGTGAATTTTATCTTTACCAATTTTGAAGGATATGCTGATTCCCTTTCCTGTCAATTGACTAGCAGAGAGTAAATTAGTACTTCCTGTATCAGGAATGTGAGGTACCTCGATTAAGAGTATTGTACTTGATCCCTTTGCTGGTATGCAGATTTTCAGCTGAGCAGTCCTAGTTCCTACTGCCAAGATGAGTTCTCCAGTTGTAGTTCATATTTGGCATTTACCCTTTGTCAAACTGTAGTAGGATCCCTCCAAGAATACATACTGATACTTTGTTATATGATTAATATAGTCAGACTCTACAACTCAATCAATTTGAATCTCTTTCTGCATATGTCTTCCAAGTATCACCTCTTCAATCTCTCTTTTCTCCACCAGTTGTGTGCATAGCAGACCCATTACCTACTCCTCAGGACTATCTGCAATCAGCCACATGTACTCTGCTATAACTCCTACTCTTCCATGCTTACCAGTGTTATCAGTAGCTGGTTGGGTATTGTTGGCCTTTATCACAGAGCCTGGTACTTGTAGACCCTCCTCTCTCAATTTCATGGACATTATGTCCTTTTCTTCTACAATGTTGCTATGCTCCAGTAAATGCCATGCTCCTAGGAATCTCCTGAATACTGGCCCTAAAGGTCTTCCTCTGAGAACCTAAAGACTTAGATAGTCCTCCACTCTTCTTGAAACTAGACATCGTGAAAAGCGCTTAACTAGGTTCAACATCAGCAAAAATAATATCTTGTGCTAGGTGCATCCTATGCACTTGATGCATAGGGTATACATAATGATAACTGTTAACCAGGATGTGACATTGAAATGACCTTGCATCCTAACATTGAGTTATGCACATGGTGCATCTGGACAGAATCTGTATAAGGACCCCTATACTTGGTGCACTCTAACAATACCTGCCACTTTACAGTTGCATCCTAATGATATCTGGTCCTCAACTAATGTATCCTGAAGCTGTCTGGTCCTAAGTGAGTATATTATAACAATATCTAAGAAGAGAGTTTAAATTTCAAAACTCCTCATACTAGTATACCAGCAGTATGATCTATATATAGGACTTCAGTCACAAAGTTTCTTTTTGTAAAACCATTTCAATTTCATCTATTCTATATAAATTTATAACTAGTGTACATAAGTAAGATAGATTTTGCATGAGTATTTCTTTAACAGACAAATACTAGTTCCTTAACAGGCAATTACCTCCTAGGCACTTATACCAGAGGGGCAAAAGAGCGGTCATCAGAATGCCAACACTGAGGGGAATCAGGAAAATGTCAGATAGGCACAAGCAAACATCTAGGCAGTGAGATATCTGTCTTCAAAGTTAGCTGTAATTCACTGCTAAAGACCATTTGTATATAGCCTGTAGCTCAGAGGAGACCAATGCCAGGAGGATGTGGGAGGTGGTGTTGGAAGGTTGCCATTGAGAGAATTCAGGAACATATCTGATGGGTGTGAGCAAACATCTAGGCATCAAGATATCTGTCTTGAAAGTTAACAGAAATTCACCTGTAATGAGTATTTCTACAGTAGCCTGTAGCTCAGCAGAGAAAGATGCCAGGAGGTCATGGCAGGTGGTATTGGAATACTGATATTAAGAGAATACAGGAACATGTCTGATAGGTGAGAGCAAGCCTCTGCACATCAAGATATCTGTCTTTAAAGTTAGTAGAAATTCACTGGTAAAGACTATTTGCATAGCAGATAGTAGCTCAGCAGAGATTGATGCCAGGTAGACATGGGAGGTAACATTGGAGGGCTGGCATCGATGGAACCCAAGAACATGTCTGACTGGTATGAGCAAATCTCTGGGCATCGAGATATCTATCTTCAAAGCTAGCAGAAATTTACCAGTAAAGGCTATTTCTATAGCAGCCTATCACTTGGTGGAGACTGACCCCAGGAGGATGTGGAAGATAGCATTGGGAAGTTTATATTGAGAGGACTATGGAACATGTCTGATGGGCATGAGTGACCATCTGAGCATTGAGATATCTGTCATCAAAGTTAGTGGAAATTCACTAGTAAAGACTATGTCTATAACAGCTAGCGACATTATGAGGAACTATGCTAGAAGGTAGCTGAAGGTTGTCTTGGAACTCTGACTTGGACATCATATCAAGACATCAGGGTGTCAAGATATTGGACTTTGATGTTACCAGATTACAGTTTCCAGGATTTATTAATAGTAGATGTAGTTGTTGAATGTAACTAAAAAGGATGATCAAAAAATATATGTATGAAAACATAACAACATGCTGTATTACCTAAGATGTCACAAATATCACTCATTTTTACAATGAATGCAACTGTCATATTCACTCCCTTCAGAGTTATGAGAATAAAATACACTTGGATATCAGTATACCATATTAGTTCATCAAATTGAGTATTTCTATACAGGGTTCTAATCTCAATTTCAAGATAACTTATCCCTATGGAACCTCCTATTTAACAAAATGGAGTAAAGGAGATTCTGTTAACTCCTATTAAGCAACCTAACTTTTATTAACCTGCCATTAAGTATGTCCTTGGGTGATCAAACCTTGCCTAGGTGCTATCCAATTTGATGAGATAATACACTATTTAAGTCTGCTCCTTTTTTCATAGCTAATTTGGCTTAGCCTTCAAAGTAAGTGGCTAATATGTGGCTGGCTGTAGCCTCATATCCAATTCAAACTCAGGAGGCAACTCTCTATCTCTGCAGAACTCATGATGCACTAAGAACAACTGACTGTGGCTTCTAAACTTAGGATTCAACTGAGTCTCCAATCCAAACTTAGGAGGCAACTGAGCATCCCTTCAGCACTCAACATGCACTAGGTGCAACTGAGTACAGCTTCCAAATTCAGGATACAACCAAGTATCCCACACAAACTCAGAGTGCACTAGGTGCAATGTAGCAGTACATCCAAACTCAGGATGCAGTAGGTGCACAAGGTGCATCAGAATTGTAGCTTGTGTCAGGATGTGATGCCCATACATCAGATGCTGGATTTTTTGTTGCTGATAGATACATTGTTCTATCCTTAATGCAAGCTCATAGCTGGTCAATAGAGATTGTAACTTATTATAGCTGAGTATTAGAGTAAGCAATGATGAGGTTGCTTTGGTGACCATGATCCACATTTTCCATTTCAATGTCTTCAGTAGGCCTTCCAGAATATGGAATATGAGTTGTTCATCTGATAGAGTCTGTCCACAAATTACAAGTTTATCACAAAGTTCACCCATTTGGTTCAGATAATCCAATACTTTTCCTAAATCTTCCAGCTTTGTCTTGTACAGTCCTTCCTGTAAATGGTTGGAATCATAATTTATAACCATCTCATAGCTTTTATTATTACTCTCCCAGCTTATTCCATGTAGCTTCCAAATGGAACTATAATACATTACAATAATTGCATCAGTCATAACCATGCAAAGAGTATCAATGGCCTAGGCCTTTTGTATTCTCCTTCTCTGGGCAAGGTATTTCTCTATATGAATCTCATAGTTTACAATATGATAATCTGATTTCTCTACTATAGCCTCTTTTTCCTTAGTTAGATCCCACAGAAGATCATGTTGGAGATCGTCTATCATTCTCATTGATCACCTGGAGTGGTTAGTTCCATCCATCTTTGCAAAACCCCTTCCAATCAGTGATAATAAATCCTCATGTTGATTCATTGTTGTCACAAGGGAGGGCATGGAGCAAGACTTGGTTTTACTTTTTTTACTTTTTTTTTTATTCTCAGTTGGTAGAAATCATGTGTATCTTCCTGGGGATTTATTTGTAGCTCATAACCTGATAGAAAATACTTTGTGGCCAAAAAAAAAAACAAAAGGAAAAATACTTTTTGTATGGTAGAGGGAGTTAATGTGTTTGACATCAGCTCTCTTCTGATTGAATTATTTGTTAAGTACAGCAAAGGAAGGTGTTCATTACCATAAGGATAAGCCCCATCTATCTATACTAGTACAACAGGAAAGACACACCCATACCTAGCTGCAGCCTTTCTCATCCACTAAGACAGTACTTGACACTAACTACTATGTTTTACCTACAACAGTAATAATTAGGATTACCACTCTATCAATTCCAAAAGAACACTGGAATGGCAAATTCGGTCCAATCTTCCATGAATGTTTTACGACTAATTATGTCCATAATACTGCAGAGATCTAGTGGCTGTGGGACTGTGAGTTCTGTATAATTGTTCGATCATCCGATGTCCTCTTTTGATAAATCTCATACCCCTGGTGATATGAAGTAGGGTCCTGGCTGTGACATGCATAAGGAATTTTTCCCTCTTCCAGAGGGAGTTGAGGGTCATGACGAGATTGGGAGTGAGTCTGCCATTGACTTCAAGGGAGAAGAAGTTAAAATGTGAGCTGCCAAGACCTGAATAAATAATGATGAAAACAGTGATGAAGTCATTATTCTGGTCCCAATACTAAATACAGTTCTCGTTCCTAGTGTGGGAGAGAATAAGAATTGGAGGATTATCAATAAAAAGAATGGTTGAACCACTAAGATTATTGAGAGTGAGAAGAGAGTTGAGCATGACAATCTCCAAATTGGCTAAAAAGACTTGATCTTGAGAGCTTCTGTAGTGACCTGATATTACTGTTGTCAGAGTATGAAGCCAATCCAGCAAGGCCTGATTTCACAAACCCTCCAGTTAGCTTGATATTATTAGTGCCTAAAAAGGTTGGGTTGATGTTACTGGTGCTTGAAAAAGTACTGAAATGCAGAAAAGAATTGAGCCAAATACTTCACCAATCTCTCTCTCTCTCACCATCAGCCTATTCAAGTAGTTACTGCTGAGCCTGAAGTTATTAGCGAACTCATGCCTGGTTGATGACCTAGTGAGTTATATAAATACTGTCATGTATACTGCATGGTGCAGTACCATGAAACAAGAGTTCAAATCTCTTATTGAAAATGACATCAAGGAGGTTATTAGCCATGATTATGTCCAAGGAGTAAACGTCATTAGATACAAATAGGTGTTCAGTGCTAAGTATAACTCAGACCATTCTATCTGCTACAAGGTGACCCTCATTATCAAAAGATATATGCAAACCGAGTTTGGTGACACTTATGCTCCTATTGCCTAACTGACAATATTCAGAACTCTCGTTGCCCTTACTGCCCAATCTGGTTGGACATTCTACCAGATAGATATCATTGCTGCTTTCCTAAACCCTAACATTAACAATCTAATCTTCATGGCATTCCCTGAATACATAGAGTTGTTGTAGCCTGGGATACCTACCAGTAGAGTTTGCTAGCTAAAGAAGGACCTGTATAGACTTAAGGAGTCTTTGCCTTTGGTTCCAAGATATCAATCATTCCCTTCAGTTGGAAGGTTTATTTACCATCCTAACATGATGGGAAATTATATATCTCTTCCCTAGGTAAAGTCATCCTGCTGCTCTATTTAGATGATATTCTTATAGCTTCTAAGAACCCTTCTGCTACTATGTTGGTGAAGCAACTTCTCATGAGCTAGTATAAAATCACTGACATTGAGCTATCATACCAATTCCTAGGTGTTGATATCAAGCAGCTTCCAGGTAAGATTTGAATTGGTTAATTTTAGATTATGAAGGCCATACTATAATAATTCCACATAGATAATTGCAATGATATTGAGACACCTCTTAAAGCTCAACCTTCTTTAGAATTCAAACCAGTTGCACCTAAGGATTAGCAACTCTATCAGTCCTTGGTTGGAAGTATTTTGTACCTCATATTGGGAATGCAATCCGATCTAGCATACACAATATCAGTTTTGTCAAAGTTCTCTCCTGCTACTAGGTTAGAGCATCTAGTACAGGTCAATCATGCTCCAAGATTCGTGAGACAGGCAACTGAGATGATGCTTTACTATAAGAAAAGCAAGGTTCCATTTGACAAGTCCCTTGTAGGGTTTTCGGATTTACATTGGGCAGGAGATTTAGGTGATTGGAAGTTGATAGGTAGATTTATTTTTCCTCTCTTAGAGTGTATTGTAGCCTGGAAAGCTAAGAAACAAACAATCATTGCCCTTTCAACTATGGAAGCAGAGTATATAGTTATGTCAGAAGCTAGAAAGAAAGCTGTTTGGCTTTACCATCTAGTTGGAGATCTCATTACTGTAAACTCTCCCACCAAATCCTTCTCTGCTCCCATTACTATCCACACTGATAGTATCTATAGTCTTGTATAGATCTCAAATACATGTCATTATGAGAGAACTAAACATATAGATATAAAATATTACTACCTCCATGACATCATCAAACAGGGAATTGTCTTCTTGTACCATATTTCAATACACAAAATATCTGCAGACATGCTTACACATCTGCTCATGAGAGACCTCCAGTGGCAGTATATGAAAGGAATTGGAAGGGAGACCATGGTCTAAATAGTAATTTCTGGATAGTTATATTTCTTCTTTTCTCTATGATTGGGATATCTTTTTCTGCTTTTTACTATTACAGGAATAACCCAAAATATACCTTTTACCCTTGAAACACTTAAGAATAGCCAATTTTACTGGTATTCAACAATATTCAGGACTAGACTATTGGGGGTTTTCTTTCATTTTCTTTCCTTCTATCCTTCAAGTTCTACTTAGTTTGTTATTCTTTGATTCTGTTTTTCACAATATTGCAGAAGAGGAGGAGTGTTGAAATATACTTCTGGCACTACTGTGGTGTCACTTGTACTATTGCTTTTCCTCCTTGCATCAAACCTTATTGCACACTAGACCTCTTATACTATTGCAGATACCTCCTTGCATCTTGTTCACTCTTCCTTCTTTTGTTACTGTTATTGTTTGCTCCAACCTTTTTGTCCCACCCCCAATAGTAGATAGTAAGAGTATCTTTACCTTCCCTTAGAGATAGTCAAGCATTCTCATTTTTCAAGCAATCAATTACTTTGTCATATCATCATTTTATTTCAATATTCTCACAACAGTTTTAGTAATCATGTGACATCATCTATTAAGTATGATACTCAATTGTATGCTCTCTGTATACTCAGTATCTCTACATACTCCTAAGCTAGGATACCCCTTGCTACAAGTTCAGGTGTGGGTCTTGATAGATGGAATTACATGACGTATTTCCTAGGTATTCAGGTAGGGTTATGAAGGGCAGAAAACTTTGGTTGGCAAATTAGCAATTAGGGGTGTTGATCAAGGTAGATAGGAGGAAGAAAGGACATGTTGTAGGATATCTAAAACTTAAGGCTGTTACATAAAGTTACAAGTGAGATCAAAAGAATGAGGTGGTACAAGTGATTTTATAATAACAATAGCTAATTTTGCATACTAATTCCAGCACCAATACTTGTCATAAAATAAAGTAGCTTTATAGAGTAGTGAGAAAAGATGCAGGCTAGTTGACTTCTATTATAACTTCAAGTCGATTTAAATTCTCTGAAGAATAGTTGCAAGAAGGAACAAAACTTTCTTCAAAATTATACCAAGACCATTGATCTTGGGGGGAAAACTATGTCTTGGCAGAATTTCAAAGTTCAACTGCATACCATGCATGAGGAATTGGGAATTGAGTGGATATCTGTCTCTAGAAAATGATGTCCTTACTGTTTCTAGTGGTTTTATCAATAGTTGGTGTTGTTGTGAAATTTCTCTAGTACAATAGGTTGGTGTGAAATCTACTATTTTTGTGGTAAAATTGCTTATACCCCTCATTTTTTCATTTCCACTTGTGAGACACTCAAGTACTGTACATACTTTCAATCTAGTTTCCCGTTGTCTGCTAAGACCTCATTTTTTCCACATTGCAACATATCTCCCAACCTCCTTACTAGACTTTACTGATCTTTTTTTTTTGCCCTTTTCAACCATGCCATACTACAATGCAGATACTTAGAGGAGGAAATACATGAGTGCTAAGCCTCACTTAAGGTTTACCCCCAGACTTGATATAATAACTCCATAACTCTATACTGATATCTATCCATACTAAATAAATGTCAACACAACAGGGAAAGGATACTGTCAAAACTAAGGCCGTGCTAGGCTGGTACCATTTGTAAGGTGAAACCTTATAAAACATCAACTATAAGGATTCCTAATATACAATTTGTAAGGTATAGAAACATACTTAAGTAAGGGGAGTGTTGCCAAACAGCCAAAGTAACCTTTGTTAGGTTAGAAGAAAAAAACAGTTACATTATGGTTCAGCCCTTGGATATTTAATACAGTGATTAATAAAAAGCACTCAATACCATAATAAACAGGGTAAAGTAGAAGGAGAATAAAGTAGAGTACTGTAAGGTATACAATAAATGAATGTTTTGTGTTTGTTAAAAGTGGGAAAATTCTACTTGTGGGAGGTATGACCTAGAAGAACTGGTCATACATTCTTTTTTCTATTTCTTCTCATTTCATATTATGTAATCCTAGTTACCTCTTAAAAGGCAATTCATGAGGTTTTCAAGCACAGTATTTATAAGGCTATGTTGCCAAATGGACAAACCTTATGAAATCCCTTTTATAAGGAAAACTCTTTTAAATTGCATTTTGTAAGGTTTTACCTTACAAATGGTGCCAGCAAAGCAGTGCCTAAATTTCATTGCATACCTTACATTACTAGGGTACTGTAAAATCTCTCAAAATCCACCATCTCAGGCAGTCCTATCATATCCTGATTCAGAGTCAACAACTAATCAGAAGATGAGAAGGCTTAGCATTTTCCCAAATTTCAAGGTTTTTTTTTTTTTGCAAACATACTGGTATCTCAATATTCACCTGAACTGTGCAGGTATTCCTTCCCATATATGTTTTCAGGGACAGTCCACAAGAGTCTTTCTGGTCTTTACCTACCATTCATACATAAAGTGCACAGAGAATGAAACTATGTTCTTCTACAGTTAGCAGAGAACTAAAGATACAGAGATCATGAAACTACCTTTCCTTTATTGAATAGGAAGTGAACAGGACTGTCAACTAATACTCTGTAGAGATTGCTTCATATTTGCTGCTCCTATGGTAATATCTATTAAATCTCCTTTTCTGTATTGTTGAATGGTGCTGTGGTGGGTATGTTTTTTCCTTCACATTTTGGGGTTGTGTATAAAATGCACCAATAATTTGATATAGTTTCTTGGTGCTTGTTGTTTAAATTGGCTGAACAAAGATTAATAAAAAAACATGCACTCAATAGATACTGATGTATAAAAAGGCATAATAGTACAAGCATACCAGATCACCCAATTATCTCAGCAGCTAAGCTCCCTCAACAAGGACGAGGCAGCTTTACAATATTGGTAACCTCAGTTCTCTGCTAACTATGGAAGAACACACAATCGTTCTCTCCCCACTTTTCACATAGTTTCATACACTATGGTCACTATCTCCTCATTAGTACCTCTTTCCTCTCCCTACCTCAGAATCTTAAATAATTGAACAACATAGTATATTGTTGGAGCTCCCTCATCTGCTAAGGTATGGTGCTTCTTTTTATTTTACTTTATGTCTCTCAGACTGGCTGAGTAGCAGTATCTACTTTTGCTGGATTTTTCCTCAATTTTTCAAAGGAGAGAATTCTCAACCATACAACATATAGTCTAATTATTTGAGATTTTACAGCAATGCATCAATGGAAGTTAGACCATACGATTAGATCTAATATCTGTAGTCACATCAATAGTCTCACCCAGAGACACTACAAGAGTAGTTCAAATAATATAATTATTTGACATGCACTAGGTACCTTAGTAGCTATGGCAATAGTACATGAGAATATTTCCAATAT
Organism: Choiromyces venosus 120613-1; assembly: GCA_003788595.2. NCBI lineage: Eukaryota > Fungi > Ascomycota > Pezizomycetes > Pezizales > Tuberaceae > Choiromyces > Choiromyces venosus. The sequence goes on from ML120356.1 coordinate 1,326,789, forward strand.
GGTCTTAAAAGTCTTTTATAAATATCTTCCCCTGGGACATATACTGGAAGATGAAACAGACTTCATAAGTGTACAACATATTGGGCTATTACCATCAGGTCAATAAAAATCTCTATGTCAATCGAAGATGAGAACACTCATACTATTTATAATAGAGGTGTGAGGTAACTTTCTGAAAGGGGCTACTGGTACTAGGTGCAGCTATACCAGCATCAGATATAGTAAGATCTCCTTAAAGTGATAAGAGTAAAGGTAATTAAAGTTAAAGTGATGAGAGTTAAAGTGATTAGAGGTAAAGCAATAAGAGTCTAAAGTTTAAGTGTAGAGTGTTGACTGATAGTAAGGTTTGAAGGAAGAAGAGAAGTTCAAACTTTCCTGCAGTTTACTTCAATTTTAGAGAGAAAGAACAGATCTCTCTGGACTTAATAGAAGTCTTGGAACCACAATCACGCACTCAAAAATGATATTGGTTCTCTTGATAGGTGACTCACTGCTGTGGAGAAGGTAAGAATATTGTATTAAACTAGAATGGTGCTGACGATTCTCAAAAGGAGTTGGTCTGCCTTGTTGTGAAAGTCTACAAAGTATTCCAAAGGTTTAATAATAAGATGAAGTTCCTACTTGGGATGTTTGTAACTATGGTATGTTTTTTTTATAATAAATCACCTAATTGTATGTCACTACCATGCCTGACAGAGTGAGGTCAAATTGAGTGATCCTAAGCATCCCAACAGTCTTGGAGAATCATACTTGACAGTTCTGGGAATCCATTTAATCACAAGATTATGGTCTTGATGGTGGGATTCAACAGCTTGTAGACAATACCAGCATACCTGACTTGTGCCAACAGTTCAATTATAAACCAACAATATGCATGTTCCTGATTCATGCAACTCTCAGCCAAGTATTACAACATACCAGCTAGAATGTACACATGCCCTGTATCCAACACTGGTTTTACAGAGCTACATGAGCATATCTGGTGAAATCAATTATGTTCAAAGTATATATATGTCACAGATTGTTATTTTCACATACCAAATGCTAGTGTTCTCACCAGTAATAATACTCCTGGCCAACATATATGCGAAGCTGAGATAAATCGCATTTCTACTAAGATCACTCAAGAGCTCAACCAGATGACAATTGAATATGTGCAACTACAGCTCTACTGGTCTTGACAACTCTTCCATATCTTGGAAGAAGCAGAGGAATAGGTTTTCTTGGTTATATGATGTCTTTTGTTATATGATTACATTATAGGATGAGGTTGTTATGACAACCAGATTAATGGCAGCAGGCAGGAGGATTTCCTTAAGTCTGATTACATTATTTATTGTTTATACCAGCCATCGCATGAATCGTGTTTCTGTGGAGGAATTCAGGAGGTTGGGAGATGGCTGGAAAATGATTATATATGTATTTGAATAATCAGGAGGCTGGCAATGGATATATGAAGTCTAGGACTTTCATGTTATTTAGTTTCCTTACACAATCACTTATACAAATAAGCTACTAATGGGTTGACATACTATAGTCGCATGTGCATCCAACCTATATCTCGAAGGGTGAGAAGAAGGCTCTGATTGACATTGGGAGATCCTGTAAACAGTTATCTCATTCTACTACAATTGTTGCTTGACTGGGATATCTGCAGCATGACCCAGTAATATCAAGAGTGACAAGGCAGATATTCCCTGCTGTATCAAGAAGTGGCAGTTTGTCACATTTGATTGTGCCTGGTTTTCCATACTGAACATCACCATAGCGACCTTCAATCTTGCAGATCTTGCTACTGCACTCTCAAGAACTGGTTCATCAATCCACAGCCCAGTCACTCATCACCACCTGGGTCACCCGGAGAACCAGGGACACCAGATAACACCAGAACCACCCAACAATCTGTGTCATTCAGAGATACTCCATTCATAACACCCAACATGTCAGGAGCAGGAGAGGCCAGCAACCCCTAAGGGGTTGCCCACATATCAAATGACCAATTAATACAATCTACAGCCCAAATTCTTGCTGGAATTCCAGAAAACGTGGGTGGTAATGGAGGAGGCATCAAGCCAAAAGAGCCAGAAGAATTTGAAGGTGAACCAACTACACTTTGTAGCTTCCTGGCTAACCTACTGCTCATATTCAATGTATAACCAAGCAAATATGAGACAGATGCAGCAAAAATCAATTATGCTGAGATTCTTTTCATATGCAAAGCCCTCACCTGGTTGGTACCCATCATAGAAGAATGGATACCAGTACCATGGACAATATACGCAACATTTAAAGAAGCACTACAAGATATGTTTAGAGATAAGCAAGTGAAAAAAAGGACAGCAAATGCCATGAACAAGATCAAACAAGGATCTTGAGCCTTCAGCGAGTACTGGTCAGACTTCAGACTACTTATGGCAGAGGTAAACTACATAGAAGAAGGATATCTCTGTTACCTCCAGAAAGGAACCAGTAACGGACTACTGGACTTCTATCAAAATCGATACAAAACCTTTGCAATGCTGGCTACCTTTGCTGACTAGGCAATATGGCAGGAAGTAAAGATCCAATCAGTCTGACATATGAAGGGAAGCAGCCAACAATCCTATGAACCCAGAAATAATACACCTCCAAAGCTTCCACAACACAAACGCCTAACGACATCACAGGGAGGTGATGCCATGGACCTCGATACTGATAGATTCTCAAGGCTTCCCAAACTAGAAAAGCAGCAACACGATAGATGCAGAAGAGACAATCTATGTCTATGATGTGGTAAAGCAGGTCACAGAGCAAAAGAATGCAGAGGAAGAGCGAACACATGCAAGGTCAATACAGCAGAAATAGAGTATTTAAACAATGAGTGCCTGCAGGATGCAGCAGACTACTAGGCCCCCAACCAATGATACTGCAGGCAAGTTCTTGTGAAGCTATATCAAATGACTGAGATTATGATTCACAAATTATACTACAGGCATACACACCTAATGAAGACATGGAAGAAAAACTCCATATTATGATTGACTGTGCAGCCACCAACAACTTTATAGACCTTGAAAGTGCTACAAGACTCAATTTAATACTGATTAGACAGAATAAGATTCCCCTCCCCATGGTAATAGGAGAACTGGACTTTATGATCACCCATCATATACTATGACCATTGAGACTAGACATTCATTATGAAACAGTCAAACTACATGTAATGATACTCGGACACCAAGGAATCATCCTTGGAATAACATGGTTAGTCAAGCATGGACCAGCTGTAGACTGGAGAAGTAAGAAGATGCAATTCACATTGCCCTTTTGTGTAAAAATTTGCCTCAAAAGCTCACCCCTAAGTAAAGTGGTTGATGAGAACTAAGCAATAGAAGAACAAATAAAGACAGCAATCCTAGAACTCTGGGGACTGAATCAGTATTACAAAGTCTATAAAGCAACAAGCATGAACTATACTCTAGAACCAAAAGGTTGAAACAGAGTATGAGAGCATATGAGGCACCAGTCACTGTACCAGAACACCCTGAAAACCAAGACATGCCTGAAGATGATGAGTTGCTGAGGACTGGCAACCCAGCCAAGATTATAGTAGCAGTGAGGAGTGCCATAAGTTATCAAATCACTGAAAAATATATGAAGGAAGAATCTAATGAGATCTCCTTGCTCAAAAGGATACCTGTTCAGTATCATGAATTCCTGGACATATTTGAAGAACAAGAAAGAAAAGATCTACCCCCTACAAGGAAGGGAACAGACCATGAGATTATATTACAAGAAGCAAAGACAGCACCAGCCTGTATGATCTACAAACTCTCAGAAAAAGAAGCCCAAGGTGCCAAAGCCTATATCAACAAAAGCCTGGCCAGAAGATTGATCCAGGAATCTACCTCCCTGGCAGCAGCACCAATGCTCTTTATTGCAAAGAAGGACGGAGGACTATGACTGTTTGTAGACTACAGGGGACTAAACAAAGCCATGATCAAGGACTAATATCCATTACCCCTCATATCTGGTATACTGGATCCATTAGAAAGAGCCAAATACTATATGACGTGAGACATCAAGGATGCCTACCATAATATCAGGATCAAAGATGGGGACGAATGGAAACAGACTTCAAAACAACCTATGGACTTTTCGAATATCTAGTTATGCTATTCAGCCTCACCAATGCCCCAGTAATATTCCAAAGATGGATCAACCCCATCCTAAATACAGTCATAAATATATACTGCATCATATACCTAGATGACATCCTAATATACTTGGAAAATCTAGAACAACACATCCAAGATGTCATCAAAATACTCAAACTCTTAAGAAAACGTGAGGTCAAGCTAAAGCCAATGAAATCCGAATCCTATACTCAGAAAACAGACTACCTAGGATTCATTATCACACTGGAAGGAATAGAAACTGACCCCAAGAAAACAGTAGTGGTATCAGGCTGGCCAAAGCCACAAGTGGTCAAAGATATTCAAAAATTCCTAGGATTCTGTAACTTCTAATGACGATTCATACAGGACTTCAGCAGTATTGCAACACCACTCACCAAACTTACCAAAAAGGACACTAAATGGCAATGGCAGAATGAATAGAATGAGGCTTTTGAATAGTTCAAAAGGACTATGACAGAAACACCAATACTTACACACTTCAACCCCTCAAAACAGATAATTCTGGAAACAGATACCTCAGACCACATCTGTGCAGGAGTACTCTCCTAGAAAGATACTGATGGAACTATGCACCCCATAGCATTCTACTCAAAAACTATGACCAATGCAGAAAAGAATTATGATATTCATGACAAAGAATTGCTAGCCATTGTTCAAGCATGCAACAATAGCAATACTATGTGGAAGAAAGCAGGCACCCAATCCAGATATTCACAGAATATGCCAATCTAATTCCATTTATGAGAAACAAAGAATTGAATGGAAGGAAAACCCAATGGGCAGAAAAATTAGCCAACTTCAACTTCAAGATTATGTACAAAAAAGGAACACAGAATGGGAAAGCAGACACCCTAACAAAGATTCCAGGAGACATCCCACAAAAGGGAGGGCTGATTCCTACAAAACTAAAATAATACTGAGCTCAAACTACTAGGAAGAAGATCCAATAACAGAGGACAATCGACTAGTAGCAGGAAACTTATGGGGAGACATAGTCACAGCACCAAAATTAAAACCCCAGAACACCCTACACTGGACTTTCTGCTATAATCACAACTGCACCATACACTAGGATGATAAGAAAGCAAGCAACTATTGGCAGATGCTCGAAGCTATTACAGCTTTAACAGTCAAAGACCACAAAATAGAACTAAAAGAAAAGATGAAGGAAGATGAGAAATTTCAACAGACAATCAAAGACTTGAAAACTAGAAAAACCAACAGCAAAGATGTTGCACTTGGACTTTGCAAAATAGTCAATAGAATCCTGACCTACAAAAACAAGATATGAATCCCCAACAACCCTGAAATCAGAATTGAAATCCTACAAACAACCTATGACAAGATATTGGCAAGACATCAAAGAATAGGGAAGACATGGGAAAAAATAGCAAGGCAATACTACTGGCCCTCCATGAGAAAGGATATCAAAAGAAAACGTAAAAAACTGTGACATTTGTCAACAGATAAAACCAACTAACTACTCCTCCCTTCAGATTATTAAAACTGCTTGAAGCACCTGAAAGACCTTTGAGCTCCATCAGCATTGATTTTATCATAGGTCTACCAAAATCAAACAATCATGATAACATATAGGTAGTGGTAGACAGGCTCACCAAAATGGCATACTTCAGACCCTGCAAAGAGATGATGAGAGCACCAGAATTTGCAAAGCAATTTATGAACACAATCTTCCCCCATCATGGACTCCTAAAGAATATTATCAGTGATAGAGGATCACTATTCACCTAACAACACTGGGAAGAACTGACCAAATACCTGAGGATTAAACAAAATCTAAGTACAGCATTTCACCCACAGATAAATAGGCAGACGGAATGAATCAATGCCATCTTAGAACAATACATATGTGCATACTACAGCTATCAGCAGGATGATTGGTTGAAACTTCTCTTGTTTGCACAATTTGCCTACAATGACACTTATCAAGAAAGCATTAAAACAACCCTATTCATTGCAAATTATAGATACCACCATGAAAAAGAAACATGGATCATGACAGATACGTCATCAGGATCAGCCAACATTAAGGCATATACAGATGAATTAGTTCAACTGCATAAATCCCTCACTGCAGAAATGGCATGGTCTCAGGCAAGGCATAAAGAGTATGGTGATAAGAAAAGATCCCCTGACTGCAACCTCTTGATTGGAGACAAAGTGTGGTTACTCAAACATCATATCAAGATCATGAGACTATCAGAAAAACTTGATTACAAAAAACTCAGACCATTCTCTGTCTTGGCACACATAGGCTCCAGAGCATATAAGTGGGACCTCCCACCATTGATAAAGATCCATCCTGTCTTCCACATTTCACTCCTCCAACCTTACATTAATAACCCTCTCCCTCTTCAATGCAAAGAACCCCCTCTACCCATCTTCATATATGATGAGAAAGAATACAAAATAGAAGCCATCATCGATTCAAGACTACATCACAGCAAACTACAATACAAAACCCAGTGGACTGGCTACAATCCTTCCCATGACCAAGAGTGGTACCCCACCGATAATTTTACCAACTCACCCGAGTTAATTCAAGAATTCTGTGGGAAATACCTACACAAACCCAAAGCAAACACTACTTTATCAAGAAGACAGACACACAATTCCCAACCCTAACAGTAAAGTTCATGAACCAAGATGAATATCCAGCAGATGAAGAAACAATCCAAGTACTCCTCGAAGCCATAGCAACCATCAAAAACCCAGATCTTGAGCATCTATCTACCCCAAGCAACAATCAAAACATACTTCCTACACAACCCATTAGAGTATCAGCATCGACAGCGCGAAACAACAATCAAGATGAAGAACTACAAAGGGACCAACCTATTGACCATCAAGTAATCCATGCTTACCTGAGGACTCTACAGCTGTATCAAGCTCAGCTTAGAGTACATCCAAGCCATGCAGAGCTCATTGAACATCTACAATGAAGAGTAGACCTACTTAAGATTGCCAACTATCATTTCTGTCATGAATACAATCTGCAAACTCAAATGATTGCTGAGCTCCAAAACCAAAGCGCACGTCTACAGAGCTTACAAGCACCACCTATGACTTTCCGCCAACATCACCACCATACTGCAACTTTACCAATGATGCCTGGCCAGAACCCAATCTTGCTGAACACCCCTCAGCAGAACAAAATCCTTTGATACCAAAGGAACATACATTGAAGAAAAGAGTGCATCAATCAGATGAGGAACCTTGTGAATGCAATAAATGAAAATGACAAATTACATTGGTCGCTATCAGTAGCGATGATGATATCATCCCAGACCTCCCATATGGTACCACCTGGTCCACTAGCAATCCTTTTGCACTCTGAAGAGGACTCTCCTCAGTGTTCGAATTCATATGAGATCAACACCCAGAACCTTTGACAGAGCTCAGGCCTGAAAGGGGAGCTAATGTTACGGATTGTTATTTTCACATACCAAATGCTAGTGTTCTCAGTAGTAGTCATACTCCTCACCTACATCTAGTAAAGCTGAAATAAATCACATCTCCACTAAGATCACTCAAGAGCTCAACTAGATGACACATGAATAGATGCAACTACAGCTCTACTGGTCCCGATGACTCTTCCATATCTTGGAAGAAGCAGAGGAATAGGTTTTCTTTCTTATATGATTTCATTTGTTATATGATCATGTTATAAGATGAGGTTGTTATAATAACTGGATTAATGGCAGCAGGCAAGGGTATATCCTTAAGTATGATTATGTTATTTGTTATTTATACCAGCCATCACATGAATGGTGTTTCCACAGAGGAATTCAGCAGGTTGTGAGATGGGTGGGAAATGATTACATATGTATTTGAATAATCAGGAGGCTGGCAATAGATATATAAAGCCTAGGACTTTCATGATGTTTAGTTTCCTTGTGCAATGACTTATACAGATAAGCTACTACTTGGTACACATACTATAGTTCCATGTGCATCCAACCTATATCTTGAATGATGAGAAGAAGGCTCTGATTGATATTGGGAGATCCTGTGAACAGTTATATCATTCTACTACAATCATTGCATGATTGGGATATCTGCAGCCTGACCATGTAATATTAAGAGCAACAAGGCGGACAATCTCTGCTGTATCAAGAAGTGGTAGTTTGTCACAATATCAAAGAACTTTTGGTTGTTAACCTAGTGGGAATATGGTGCAGTAGATACTTTGTATCAGGGAACCTTGTTACTACAATATATTGTGCATGAACTGGATGGAAAGAGCCACTGGTATGCAGCTAGATTTAGGTTCATGTGAAACCTGTGCCAGCACCTGTAGTGCTTTATGTAGGAGAATACCAGTCTGCCTATCAGCTTGATCTGGAACAGTTGATATTTTGGGAGTTGCAATACCATGATCTGGGAGGTCAGATAGAATAGGGTGGAGGATATGAGATAGGTTTACCCATTGGCATGATCATTCAATAGAAGGAGGGATGCATGATGGGTTTGCCAAAGGTAGTCAATTTTAAATTTATGTTCAGGAGGAGAGATACCAAAGGGGTTAGCCTATGGAAGTGGTTTACTTTTTTTTTGTACAGATAGTCATATGCTAACATGGTGTGTTACTAGGAAGCTCAACCAATAAAAATTGTAGTTGAACTTGACTGTTCACAAGTAATAATAACTTGAGGTGATGAGGATTATCAGGTAGGCTCAGTAAGAAGCTAGTCTCAAGATATTGTATGTGCAAAATGATTTTTAAGAGTAATAACTTAATATATTGATAAGATCTCTTCTCTAGTGCTTGCTTCCTCTAATAGCTTAGGTGTTTTTGTTTTTGTTTTTTTTGTCTCATACATTCATTGTTAAGGTACAAGAAGGTGCATGCAGTGCTAACTCTGGTACATCGTCTGTCTGCACTACACCTTCAGTTATTGAAATTTATTACCTATTTGGGAATAACTCAACACCACAACTGCAAGGAAAATCATCACCACTTTTTCACTCTTCTCCCCTGCCTAAGGGGGGGTCAGGAAGAATGCCTTCCATCTCGTGTTTGTATTTTGGCATCCCCTCCTTTCCTCCATCTTAAGGTCTACCCTCCTGAGGATGCTCTTTCCCTTCTCCCAGCATTTCACAATGTTGGTTACCTCCCATACCCTGCTTGTGCTTTGCCTCGCTTAGCAAATCCTACAGTCAGGTTTTTTCATTTGATCTTTCTACAGACAGCCAGCAATACAGTTAGCAGTAGGATGAAATATTTCAACAGTCCACAGTCGATTTCTCCACTGTCCTTTTTTGCAGGAGGCTGCCTTGTTAGATATGAACATGATAACCAATAGTACATCCTGCCAAGTGAACACTCCCCTACTGACTCCCCCCTTGTCCAGAAAATTGGCTAGTACTCTACAGCTCCCCTATCCACTCTGCTGACGCCTTCCTCCCTCTGGGATCCCCTCCAGAAGTGACACCATCTCTCTTATCATAAGGGACTACACGAGAGATGCAGTAATACAGTTGGTCAGCTTAGATTCTACACCAGCTGGTACCTTACTACCATCCACTCCCTCCTTGGCTGTCACCCTACTATCACCACCACCCCCTCTATTCAGGCGGGTGCTTGAGTCCCTCACTTTTGTCACACCCCTATTGTCAGGCCTGATCTCCTTTTGACCCCCTGGCTCAGACATTTTCATTCATGGATATTATTATCCAACTTTCACTAGGGCTGGCTACAATATTGCCAGTTTGCTTTACCTTAGGTTTGGGTTTTGGGTTTTCTTTGTTAGGTGTGCTGTTGGGAGCTTGAGTTTCGTAGTTACTGTGCAACATTGGTGGGACTTCATACCTTTTGTATTTTATGGGAGGGTTGCTTGTTAGGATAGTTTTTTCAACTAGGTCTTTAGACTATGGTTTTTCTATAGCTTTCCAAGGCCCGGTCCGGGGTGGAGGTTCTTTGACGCAATAGCCCTGCAGGCTTCATGTAGATTTTGTACCTTTAAATGAAATAAAATAATCAGATAAAAAAAAAAAGAAAAAAAAAGAAAAAAGTGCTAACTCTGGCAGCCACTTGCTCCTTCCCCTACTACACTCCCTGAACTCATTCCTGCTAGCCACACCTTACCTCCTCCCAGAAATACTAACTCACAATCCCTCAGGGACCAAGCCACACAAGCTAATTAAGTCTGAGCTCAGAACCCAACTACTCAAGGACTGGACACTGCAGTTCCCTCCACCTCTCTACTACCAGTACCAATTATCATTGAGACCTGATACCTTTATGGGTCTCAAGAAATTTGTAGCTAGACAGATCCATCAGATGCACTGTGGGAAGAGCTATCTGGCAGCCCACACTACCTAGGAGGACCTCAACACTCCCAGCACATGCCCATACTGTGAAGAAGGGGATGAGACCCCAGACCATACAATCCTCTACTGCCCTCCTCAAGCTGATCCTTACCTACTTCATCTCCCTGGAGTTGATGACATTAGCCTGAAGTCATCCCTCTGGACTACCACTGACCTCACCTTAGGCCTGGTGAACTATATAACAACAATGGGAACAGAGTTCCCATCCTCTATGCTGGCCCTCCATGGCCCCCCCTTCTTTCCAGGATAGGACTACCCCTATCTGCCCTGCCACTATACTTTCCTCCTGTTTATTTAGCTTTCCTTTTGTCATCAGTTTTCTAGGTTCACTTAGGATGTTATGAGTTTCCTTACTAGCTAGATTAGTCACTGTTCAGGGTGTCGCATCAGGATTGACAGTTTAGAGATTGGGGCCAAGCGTTTCTTTTATCATGTGTTTGATTTATAGTTTTGTTTCTGCCATAGACCTTAAGGCTTTTTCTTTTTTTTTTTTTTATCTGTTTTTATTTTCATTTTAAGGTACAAAAAATCTGCATCCAGCCTCAATAGCTATCGCATAAAAGAACCTCCACCCCAGGCCAGGCCCTGGAAAGCTATAGAAAAACCATGGATGGAAGCCCTGGTCAAAAAAACTATCCTGACAAGCAGCCACTCCTGGAAACTACAAAAGTATGAAATCTCACCAAAGTCACGCAACAACTAGGAAAACCAAAATCCTGACAGTGCACCTATCAAAGTAATCCTAAAACGCAAAGCTTAAGGAAAACCAAACCTGACTTATAGTTGCAAGCCCTGGGAAAAGTTGGATAATAGTTTTTGTGGATGAAAAGGTCCATGCCAGGGGGCCAAGAGGGAGCCAGGCACCTGGTAGGAGTGTGACAGAAGTGAGGAACCCCAGAAATGCGCCTGAGCAGAGGGGTAGAGTTGGCAGTGTGAGGATGCCAGCTGAGGAGAGGATGGGTGGTAGTAAGGTACCAGGTGAAGTAGAATTGAAACCAACTGACCATATTACTGTGTCTCTCATGTAGTCCCTTGTGATATGAGAGATGGCGGCACTTCAGGAGGGGATCCCTGTAGCAGGAAGGTGTCATGGAAGAGGATAGGAGGTCAGTAAGGTGCTAACTGATCATTTGGAGTGGGGGTGGTCTAAGAGGGGAGTGTTCACTTAGTGGGATGTACGATCAGTTATTGTGTTTGTGTCTGACGAGGTAGCCTGCTGGGAAAAAGGAGAATGGAGAAATCAACTATGCCTATTGAAGTGTTTTCTCCTACTGCTAACTGTATTCACGGCCTTCTGTAGAAAGACCAAATGAAAAAACCCGACCATAGAAATCGCTAAGCAAGGCAAAGTGAAAGCAGGGTAAGGGAAGTAACCAACATCACCAGATGCGGGGGAGGGAGGAAAGAACATCCTCAGGGGGGTAGACCTGAAGAGAGAAGCGAGGAGTGGATGCTGAAGTGCAAGCAGGAGATGGAAAGTGCTCCTCCTGACACCTTCTAGGTGAGGGGGAGGATGGAAAGAGTGGTGATGATTTTACTCACAGTCATGGTGTTGAGTCATTCCCAAATAGGAAATAAATTTCAATGAGTGGAGTTGTAGCGGATGCAGAGGATGCATAGACCTTAAGGCTTCTTTTTTTTTTATTTTTTTTTATTTTATTTTTTTATCTGTTTTTATTTTCGTTTAAGGTACAAAAAATCCGCATTGAGCCTGCAGGGCTAACATGTAAAAAAACCTCCAACTCAGGCCAGGTCCCGGAAAGCTACAGAAAAACAATGGCCCAAAGACCTCGTCAAAAAGACTATCCTAACAAGCAACCACTCCTGTGAACTACAAAAGTATGAAATCCCACCAAAATCGCGCAGCAACTAGGAAAACCAAAATCCCGACAGTGCACCTAACAAAGAAATCCTAAAACCCAAAACCTAAGGAAAACCAAACCAGCAATGTTACAGCCAGCCCTAGCCAAAGTTGGATAATTGTACCCATGGGTGTACAGCCTGAGCCAGGGAGTCGAGAGGGAGCCAGGCACTTGATAGTGGTGAGGCAGAAGTGAGGAACCCCGGAAACCCACCTGAATAGATGGGGTGGAGTTGGCAGTATATAAGGGTGCCAGCCGAGGAAAGGATGGGTGGTAGTAAGGTATCAGCTGAAGTAGGTTCGAAGCCGACCGACCATATTACCATGTCTCTCATATAGTCCCTTGTGATATCGGAGACGGCGTCACTTCTGGAGGGGATCCCAGTGGCAGGAAGACGTCGGGGAGGTGGGTAGGAGGGCAGTAGTGTGCTAGCCGATCATCCGGAGGGAGGGAGGTCTGGGAGGGAAGTATTCACACAGCAGGACGTACTATCGGTTATCGCGTTCGTGTCTGACAAGGCAGCCTCCTACAAAAAAGGAGAATGGAGAAATCGACCATGGCCTGTTGAAAAGTTTCCTCCTCCTGCTAACTGTGTTCCCGGCCGTCTGTAGAAAGACCGAATGAAAAAACCCGACCGTAGAAATCACTAAGCAAGGCAAAGCAAAAGCAGGGTAAGGGGAGTAACCAACATTGTGAGATGCTGGGAGGGAGGAAGGAACATCCTCAGGAGGGTAGACCTTAAGAGGGAAGCAAGGGTGGGATGCTGAAATGCAAACAGGAGATGAAAAGTGCTCCTCCTGACCCCTTCTAGGTGGGGGGAAGGATGGAAAGAGTGGTGATGATTTTGCTCATAGTTGTGGTATTGAGTTGTTCGCAAATAGGAAATAAATTTCAATGACCAGAGTTGTAGCGGAGACGGAGCATGCATAGACCTTAAGGCTTAATACATGTTCTTGTACTTAACAAGAAATATAAGAGATAAAGAAAAAAAAAGAAAACTTTTTTTTTGCTAACTCTGGTACATGCTCCACCCCTGTTACAACTACAGTCAAAGCAAAAATCACAGCAAATCTTTTGCCAAGCCTTTCTCTCATTTATGGGAAACCTTTTCTTACAGCCTTATACTTTACCTTACTTTTGAGCTAAAGACTTTTATCACTTTTGATGGATCCCCCAGAGTCCTCATTTTCTGCCTGTTGGTGAGAAGGAAGAAGAAGGCTCACAATCCACCCATGCCTGAAACACTACTGCAGGGTACTAGGTGGTTCACCTTCCTAGGTGAAACGTCCTTACCCTCCATCTTCTCCAGGCCCCAGAGCCCCCCCTCACTCAAGTGTCCATGCAGCAATACTACCTCCTCCCTACCAGCTATTCTGGATTCATACCTGTTGGGAGTCTACCTAGATGCCAACTACTTCCAGACCCTTTTTGTCAAGATTGCTATGGAAAGTGGTCTGAGGGAAATCAACCCCATCCTTCTGCTCATCATTTTTTACAAGATGTTAGAACACATGTATGAGGACTACAAGAACTCCATCCAAGTACTAGAGAGGCACATCAATAGACCAGGCAACAAGCTTCACTGCCTTTAGTACTTGCAGTCTCTACCTCAACCATGCTCTACTGAACTAGCCCCCCAAGACACCTACACAGCTCTAGAAAGTACCTCATGTCCTGCCCAGGCACTTGTACAGCCACTCCACTGCTCAGCCTCTACTCCTGCTACTGTTACTACCCCTTCTTGACTGATAGTGGTTAGGACAGAGTTCAGAAGACTGCCTCGAATACCCAGAAGCCCGACCCAGTAGCCAATCCCACTCCCTCACCAGTGGCCCTGCCCCTAAGAAAGGTATCACTAGGAGAGAGAGATATCTAGTCATCAGATGAGACAGATCCCCCCTCGCCCTGAGTACCACTGGCATGGAGCTCCAAGATGCCATCAACAAGGCCCTCTCTTCCACCTACATTCTGACCATCTCACTCATAGGAGACAAAGTTACCATCACAACCATGGAATCGATCAAGGTGACCTCAATCAACAGCTAGGCCTCAGCCTTCCTTCACTTGATTCCTGCTACCATCACTGCCTACATTAACATGCTGGCCACAAAACCTTTTGTCTATACTCTCCCCAATACCAACTGCATCAGCAGCATAGCAACAGAGCTCACTATGTTCAACTCTGGTCTTGCCCTTAACCAGCAATCTAGATGACTCATGTGCAATGACACCCAAGTTGGCAAGTCTGCCTCCACTGTCATCATCACTATCACCACCCCCAAGGCTCCCTTCTTGGTCAATAAGCAGCTATCAGCCTTCTCTACCACCTTCAGGACTGAATATTGCCTACAGTTCAATATCTTCACTCAGTGTTCTAGCTGCCACCACAATGGACACCACAGCAACAAATGCATCAGCCCACTCTCATACTGTGGGTGAACCCTTGCACACTGAACTGGGGACCACTCCCACCCCACAGAAACACCCCACCTCTGAGGTGCTCACTACAACTACTTTACTCTAAGGTGTATCAACTGTGATGGTCCACATGAATCTCACTTACCTGTCTGCCCTACTGACTCCTAATGCTACAATTTGTCTGGTGATAAGGACATCAACCAGGTAGTGATAGTCACTTAGTGTTCATGCTTACCTCTTTCTCAAGTAGTCTCTACCACCAGTACCCAGCATGCAACTACCTGACCCAGAAGCAAATGTGGTTGTTCTTTCCTTACTGAATTTTTACTTGGACAGGAGTGTTTGAGTAGCATTTAATTCTTTACTTTTGTTGTTATTTATTAGCTGTGGTGCATTGTGATTTTATTTTCACACTTAGTTGGGTCCTTAGGAGTACATAGAAGATGAGGGATTTTTATTTGTTTTGTCTTTTTGAGATTAAAGTTTTGTTTTTGCCATAGCACTTGGGGCTTTATTTTTTTGCTTTTGTTAAAATTTTTTTTTTGATCTAATTCTATTTTCATTTCAAGTACAAAATCTACATGTAGCCTGCAGGGCTATAACATCAAAGAACTTCCCCCCAGACTAGGCCCTGGAAAGCTATAGAAAAACCATGTCATGAAGACCTCATTGAAAAAACTATCCTAACAAGCAACCCTTGCATAAACTACAACAGAGTATGAAATCCCACCAACATTATGCAGCAACTAGAGAACCAAACTCCTAACAGTTCACCTAACAAAGAAAACCCAGAACCCAAACCTAAGGAAAACCCAACTCGACTTCTGGTAGTGAGCCTGAGCAAAATTTGGACAATCTTATCCCAGTCTGTCATGGTATAGTGCAAGCCAGGGGGTCACAAGGGAACCAGGCCCCATGGTAGGGGTATAGTAGAAGTGAGGAGGCCCAGAAACCCACCAGAGCAGAGGTGTTAGATGGGAGCAATGAGATGCAAGCTATGGTAAATAGCAAAAGGTTGCTAGCTGATGAGTGGGTAGGTAGTAGTAAGGTACCAGCTAGTATAGTTCCAATGCTGACCGACTATATTACTGCATCTCTTGTGTAGTCTCTTGTGATATGAGAGATAGTGTCACTACTAGAAGCGATCCTAGAGGTAGGAAGGCATTGGGGGAGAGGAATGGGGGCCAGTAGGGTGCTAGCCAATCATCTAAGGGAGAGGGTAGTTCAGGAGAAGACAGTTCAGAAGGGGGGAGCTACTCTCAGATAACATGTTCATTTCTGACTAGGCAGCCTCCAATGAAAGAGAAAAATGCAGAAATCTACAGTGGCCTCTTGAAATATTTTCTCCTACTACAAACTGTGTGCTTAGCCATTTGCAGAAAGACCTACTGAGTGGTCATAACCATAGTGATCATTAAGCAAAGTAAAGTAAAAGTGGGGTCAGGGAGGTAACCAACATTGTGAGATGCTTGGAGAAGGGGATGGAAAGCCTCAAGAGGTTAGACCTCAAGAGGGAAGTAAGGATAGGATGCCAAAAGGCAAAGAAGAGATAGAAAGTATGTTCTCCTGCTGCCTCTAGGTAGTGGGGGATGAAGAAAAAGTCATCATGTTTTCACAGTATTGAGTCATTCCCCAATAGGAAATAAATTTCAATGACTGAACTTGTAGTGGAGATGGAGGATGCATAGCCCTTAAGGCTTTTTCTTTTTTCTTTTTTTCCTCATTATTTTATTTCATTTAAAGTAAAAAATCTACATAAAGCCTGTGGGGCTATTATGTCAAAAAACCTCCACCCTAGCTGAGGCCAGGAAAGCTATAGAAAAACCATGGCCTGCAGACCTGGTCAAAAAAACAATCCTAACAAGCACCCTCCTATAAACTACCACAGAGTATGAAATTCTACCAATGTTGAGCAGTAACTAAGAAAACCAAACTCCTGACAGTGCACCTAACAAACAAATCCTGAGACCCAAACCTAAGGAAAAACTAAACTTGGCTTATAGTTGTAAGCCCTAGCAAGAGTGGCATAATAATATCTGTGGATGAAAAGGTATGCACTGGGGGGTCAAAATAGAGCCAGGCACCTGATAGGAGTGTGGCAGAAGTGACGAATTGGAGGCCCAGAAACCTGCCTGAATAGTGGGTGTGGATCGGAGCAGTGAGATGCTAACTAGAGTGGATAGGTGGTTTTTAGGTCCCAGCTAGTATAGTTCTACAGTTGACCAACTGTGTTACCACATCTCTCATGTAGTCCCTTGTAATAAGAAAGAGGGCATCACTAGTGGAAGGGATCCCAGAGGCAGGAAGGCATCAGAGGAGAGGAAAGGGGGGCAGTAGAGTGCTAGCTGATTGCCTATGAAGGGGTAGTTGGGAGGGAAGTACTCAAATAGCAGGACGTAAAATCAGTTATCATGTTTGTATCTCACAAGGCAGCCTCCAATAAAAGAGGAGAATAGAGAAATCAACTATAGCCTGTTGAAATATTTCCTGCTACTGCTAACTGTGTTTGCAGCAGTTTGTAGAAAGACAAAATGAGAAAACCCAACTGTAGCAAATGTTAAGGGAAGTGAAGTAAAAGTGGGGTAAGGGAGGTAACTGACATTTTGAACAGATAGTGGGAGAAAGGGATCAGGTAGGACCTCCTCCGGAAGGTAAACCTTAAGAGAGAAGAAGATAGGGGATGCTGAAATGCAAACAAGTAATGGAAAGTATATTCTGCTGCCCTCTCAAGGTAGGGGGGAGAAAGAAAATATTTTGATGTTTTCTCAGTATAGAGTCATTCCCAAATAGGAAATAAATTTCAATGACCAGAGTTGAAGTAGAGATGGAGGATCACAGCTCTTATGGCCTTTTTTTTTTTTTTTTAATTTATGATTTTATTTCATTTAAGGTACAAAATCCACACTGGCATGTAGTCTCAATGACTATCACATCAAAAAAAATCTGCCCCAGGCCAGGTCCTGGAAAGCTATAGAAAAACTATGGCCTAAAGACCTGTTCAAAAAAACTATCCTAACAAGTAGCCACTCCTGTAAACTACAAAAATATGAAATCTCACCAATGTCATGCAGTAACTAGGAAAACCAAACTCTCAACAGTGCATCTAACAAAGAAACCCAAAACCCAAACTTCAGGACCAGTCCAAACTGAGCTTATGGGTGCTAGCACTTATGGAAGTTGGATAATTGTATCCATGGATGAAAAGGTCTGTGCTGGGGGGTCAAAAGGAGATCAGGTCCTATGATAGGGGTATGGCAGAAGTGAGGAACCCCAGCACCTGCCTGAACAGTGGAGGTGGTGGTGGCAGTAGGGTGCAAGCTGAGGAGAGCATGGAATGCTAGTAAGGTACCAGCTGGTATAAAGTCAAATCCGACCGACTGTATTACTGCATCTCTTGTATAGTCTCTTGTAATATGAGAGATAGCATCACTTCTGGTGGGGATCCCAGTAGGAGGAAGGCATCAGACAAGAGGATAGGGGGGCAGTAGGATACTAGCTGATCATCTAGAGATGAAGAGGATGGGAGGGGAGTGTTCAATCAGTGGGACATACTATCAGTTATCGTGTTCGGGTCTGACAAGGCAGCCCCTTAAGATAGAAGGGAGTGGAGAAATTGACTGTGGTCTGTTGAAGTGTTTCCTCCTACTGCTAACTGTGTTCCCAGCTGTCTGTAGAAACACCACATGAAAAAACCTGACCATAGCAATCACTAAGTGAGCTGAAGCAAAAACAAGCCAAGGGAGGTGACCAACATGATGAGATGCTGGGAGGAAGGAAAGGACAACCTCAAGAGGGTAGACCTCAAGAGGGAAGTGAGGAGGGGATACCTGAATGCAAACAAGTGATGGAAAGTGTTCTTCCTGACCCCTCCTAGGTGGGGGGGAGGAGAGAAAAAGTGGTGATGATTTTGCTCGCAGTTGTAGTGTTGAGTCATTCCCAAATAGGAAATAAATTTCAATGACTGGAGGTGTAGTGGAGATGGAAGATGGCTAGCTCTTATAGCTCCATGCATATTCTTGTACCTTAGTAATGGATACATGAATAAAAAAAAAAAAAAAAAAAGGTGCTAACTATGGTAAAAACAAAACCATGATCTCAACTGTACTGCCCCTCACTCTTGGGGAACAAGCTATTACCTCAAGACCCTCTGGTATATGTCCAACTATATATTTACATCCTAGAAAAGTGCAAATCTCAAACTGCTATGCAAAACTTCCAAAGAAAACCTTAACTAACGACAATCTATAAGAAACAGGAAAATACCTTATAATATCATCTAACAAATGAAATAAGTATCCAAAATAAGCCATATATAGTAAGTACCCTGATTGGCAGGCACAGAAAAATAATTCCACAAGACACTGAGGCATCTCTTAAGGGAGAGCTACATGCCACTACTTGGTGATTCATAAAGTATTCAAATAGATTTTTTCCTTGCAGCCAAGCCTGCAAGGGAAATTGAGGCCACATCCTTTCAAGATACTGTACTTTGCCTGTACTTATGTGCTTCACCTATCTTCTAGTACAAAATAGTCAAAAAGAAAGGAAAGTGTGAGGTGAGGAGAGTCCGATTTCTGTTTGAGAAGATGTCACTAATTTATAGGGCTAATTGTAAAGAAATCAGTCCATGTCAGCAGGCTGCAATAATTACTTTTTGAAGCTTCAAAAAAGCTGGTAAGCTACAAAAAATATGCAAATTAATAAGTATCTCAGCATCGACAGCAAATAGTAATATCTGGTGACATGCCTTTCAGAATGCCCAGAAACAGTGAATTAAGGAGGACAACAATATCAACAAGCCTTTCTCCTAGCTAGAATTAATTTCAGCCAAGGCTTGAGACTTAAATTTTTGTTTAGGTGGCAGAGACTCTTGTGGAGAGGGAGTATGGAACCCAAGAGATTGCAAGGCTGAATAAGGATTCAACAGAGGAGGAAAGGTTGAATCCTGGATGGTGGAATTCAGAAGAGTAGAAGCTCTTGTAGGAGCAAGAGCTAACTAAAGAAAGCCTGACAAGCTCAAGTAGTGGTAAAGGCAGCTAGTAAAAAGGTAAAAACAACCCAATTGTGGACAGGGAAAAAATACAAAATAAAGAAAATCAAACACACAGATGAAAAAGGAGTAGATACTTGGCAGTACATCTACCAGCTCTGTGTGCCTATTCTGGGGCCCATATGTTGGCAGCAGTCGATAGTGAATCCTCGCTTTTTCTCATAGAAGATAATATATTGGTTCATGATGCTCACTTCCCCAACTAGGAAAGGGAGAAAGAAGGGATACACAAGGTTTACTGACCACCAAGTTCACCTGATTTGAACCCAATTGAGCATATTTGGTGCCTAATGAAGTAGTGGATATTACAGTGTCTGGGTTGCAAGTGAATTCGAACAATAGTTTTAGTTGAGGTTCTTCAGGAGCAGTAGAAGAAGATCACAATTGATGAAATCAATCAAGAGATTCTGCAACTTCCCAAAATTATGGAATAATCTATTCTGCAGGCTAATGGCAATAGTTATGATGCCTAGTACTTTCCTTACCCCCTCCTTTCCTATTTACATACACTTTCACACCTTCCGACTCTCTCTTTTCCTTTTTTTCCTTTTTTCTGGACATATTTTCATTCTCTAAGGCTCCTATAGATACTCTTTGACTTTTCTCCTCATTCTCCTCTGTTTTTCCAATTTTTTTCATATGTTTATTCACATAGAAAGTTGAACAATTTGTTGTTTTTCCTGTATTATGGATGATCACTCATGGTACCCAAATAGCTTGGTGCCAAGGAAAAAAACAATCCAAATACTTCATAAATCACCAAGTAATGCTACCAGAGGCAGTGCTATATTAGCAACAAGGCAGTTGGAAGCAAAGATGGAGTGGCCATGGGCGACAACTGACAGGATGGAAATGGAGTAATAGGGTACCAGACAACAAAATGAGAAGATAAAGTAGTAGGATAACAGCCAGGTGTAATATTTGAAGCCATAGAATTTCTATTACTGCATCTCTCATGTGGTCCTTTATTACAGGAGAGATTGCATCACCCATGAAAGGGTGCCAGGAATGTGGAGGCAATGAAGGAGTGAGTAGAAGTGATAGTAGGGTACCAGTGAATTGACTGAGGGGATAGGAGAGGATGAAGAGGTAAACTCTAATCTGAAGTAGCTATCAGTATCATCATGTCTGACTAGGCAGCTGCCTATGAAAAAGGAGAATGGGGAAATTGACTGTAATCTGTTGACTCAGAGATGTTTTCTCCTACTGCAAACCCTGTTTCCATTTATCTCCTACAATAGAAAGGATGTTGCCAACTATAGATTTCACTAAGTAAGTCAAAGTGAAAATTGGGAATACAAGTTATCACCAATACCTTTAAATGCGAATAAGTAAGGATAGTAATCTCAAGAGGATGGACCTTGAAAGAGAAGAAGGGAAGGGATACCTGATGGTAAGTAAGAGATGAATAGTTAGGTCTCTATCTCATGGAAGATAGGAGGATAGAAGTGATGATGTTTTCTTAGTCTTGAGTTGTTCTCAAATAGAAAATAAATTTCAATCAGTGGAGGTGTAGTGGAGATGGAGGATGCCTCTCATAGCTTGAGAGCACGTTGATATTTATAATCTACATCTGTCTGATTCTAGGCTCCAACTAATCATCATACTAACTATATATCTCTGTATTATAGGGACCTCAACTAAAGAAAGAGGTAGTTGAACTTAGGCATTTACAAGAAATAATAAATGTAATGAAGGTCTTTGGGTAGGCTTGTTGAGAAACAAGTCTCAAGAAATTGTATGCACAAGATATATACAAAGTTATAACTTAATATATTGATAAGATCTCTTATTTGTTACTTGATAGTTCGAATAGCTTGGGAGTACCTCAATATTTATATTCCATGTATAGGTGATTGCTGGCTACATCTAATCACTATACTAACCAAGTATCTCCTGCAAAAATCTCTTATCCTATGAAAGTGCAATCACTTTTTGACCCTAAGAATATCTTGCTCTGCTTAACTTTTTAATATCTTCAAACTCTTAATGTCTTCTAAAAATATTTCATTCTAGAACTTGATACAGTAAGATGAAAGCACTTATGTGTTTGCTTAGCCACATAAGGAAAATCTTTTCATATCACTCCACTTCTGCCCTTCCAGGCATTTCTGGATTTGCTCTATGAAATTCCTCCACTAATTTCACCACATGTTCTAAATGTTCTTGTGGTTCCCAAGTGTTCTCATCTTAAGAACAACCTGTCCATTTCTCAAAATAATAGAGTTTGTGGAAGTCTTTATTCCAACCACTGACTCTTCTTATGTAGTATATTATTTCACTCCTTACTACCTTCTCTACTTCCTATTCTAAGTCTCCTTTGATTTCTTCTGAGTGGTGAGATAGTTATAGTTGGCTCAGTCAGTTTGATAGTTGATAGAGTTTGAGTAATGATAAATGAAAAACTGGATGTATATTCCAATGATCTGTTATTTTAAGTTTAAAGGCATGGTGGCCTCTTTTCTCTCATACCTCAAACAGTCCATATAATTTTGGACTTAGTTTCTTCAGGGGCTACGTAGTGCATCTGTTTTTTCCGTTCAGCACAACTTGATCCCTAGTCTTAATATTAGGTTAGTCAAGGGCCTTTCTGTCATGGTACTTCAACATAGCTTCTTCTGTATATTCATGGATATTAGTAGTTTATTTATATATCACTTTCATCCAGTGAACATATGTAGTGGCCACAAGATTTTAGATATCATGCACTTTTATCTATTTTGTTTGTAGATAGAACCTGTAGTTTGCATAGAATGGTGTCATTTTGTGAGCATTGGTAAACTGAATTGTTGTAAGCATGTTATATTAGTGGAACAAGTTGGTACAGCCAGTCATCAGAAGTGTTCATGAAATATGTCTTGACTTACTAAGCAACCTCACCAAAAATACCAGATTGCTAAATTTATTACAACCATGAACAGCATCACAAAGTTACTTGCAACCATAATACACAATTTATAGAACCTGCTCCTGAATTCATCTGCTTTCATCTTTTAACTATAGTTTACTGATCTGGGGATGCAAACCCTTCAGCAACAAAAAAAAAAAAAACTCCTAAAACCTTTTGAAAAGAGATGACCAACATTGAAAAAGGCATGATTATTGACTTTTTCTACTGCCTCCAGAATATTGCCCTTGTTGCTCAACTTATTGGATAGCTTGGGACAATAGTTAAAAGTTTCCTTGCTCAGGCATGTGAGCACCAATCACTGGAAAACATTCCTGGCCCCAATCACACCCTAGTTCTTAGCAGTCAGCAGAGTCACATAATTGTTCAGGCAGCCAAATCCAACCAGAAAATGACCAGATCTGGTTTCAGGGATAAATATGCACCAGGTATTTGCCTTTCAACAGGTAAACCTTGAACCTCCTAGTACTGCCATTAGTATTACCCTGAGTGATAGGATATGATTAACTAACAAACTGCAAATAAAATAGTGGATAGAGTACTCAGAGAGGCCAATATCAAGAAATAGCTAGCTGAATCAAGACTCAAGCTCAAGCTTGAGCATATTGCTAAGAGATTGAAGTGGGCTACAGTTCATAAAGATTGGACAGTTAATGATTTTAAAGGAGTTATTTGAAGTGATGAGTGCAGTATGGAGAAATCTAAGAATCCAAGGCAACAATGAGCTTTTAGAGAACCTGGAGAGAAGTGATTAGCTGTCTGTGTTCATCCAAAGGAGAAGAATAAGGGAATTTTGGTTATAGTTTCTAGGGGTACTTCCAGGATAAGAGAAAAGGTCCTTTAGTTTCTATTACTAAAAATATCAATAAGATCAAGTATGTTAGGCTCTTGAGAAGGCATCTTTTTCCTGTTATTCATCAAATGATCTCTTTTGGTATGCAAGATATCCTTTTTCAGCAGGATAATTCTCCTGTTTATAAGGATTGTAATGTTATGAATTGGTTGGAGAGAAACTATATTGAAGTTGAGGAACATCCCCCTTATTTCCCTGATTTAAATCCTATTAAGCTTGCATGGGTTGAGATTAAAAAGTGATTGCACCAGCAGTATCCTAGGATTGGTGATACCCCAGGAAGAAAGGAGGCTGTTAAGAAGAGGCTAGCACATGTATTACCATTAGTTTGAGAGACAATTCCTGAGGAATTTTTTGAGAAGTTGTGGAAATCAATTCCTAATAGTGTAGCTGTAGTTTTGGAATCAAGGGGAGGTTGTACAAATTATTAGATAGTATTAATATTCTTTATTTCCTATTTCTATAATTTAATTTATCATTGCCAGTTGGTTGGTTAGCTTGCTCGCTCATTCTTTGACTCATTCACTCATTGACAAGGCAACCCCACTACCCCACTGCATAGCCCTAGTATAGTGCAATGGCAATTAAACAGGTCTCAGATCATGAACACTTCTAATGACTAGCTGTACCAATCATCCTAACTCTAGTTGACAAAACTTCTTAACTAATCTTCCTGCATTTGGTTGGTCCTTTCAGTTTGTCCATCAGTTTGATCATGATAGGCAGTTGATATCCTTCTCTTTATTCTCTGATCTTTACACAATGACTCCCAAATCTCCACTGCAAACTTAGCAACTATATCTAAGATGATCAAGGTGAGTAACCTGTGAAGCTTACAAACTTCTCTTAAGAAAACATTTGCAGCATCTTTTACTGTCACATTTTCTTCTAAGCCAACTTGAATAAAGTGAGCTATTTTTGTGAACCAATCTACTATTACTATAATTTGCCAAACGGTCTATAACTTGGGCAGCTGGACAATAAAATCTGTTGAGATTGATGTCCACACTATATGTAGTATTTGTAGAGGTTGGAGTAATCTAAACCTTGCCTGTTATGGGGATTTGTTATATTGATATTCATTATATGATTGAATATAACCATTGATCTAACCTGTCAGTCCTTTCCAATAAAATGTGCAAGTGACTATTTCTAAAGTTTCCTCCTATCCAAAATATCCTGCCACTTTAGAGTCATAGCATCCATTTATGATCCAGTTCTGTAAGTCATTACTATTTGGGATGTATAGTTGGTCTTCAAGTTTGTAGTATAGTAGCTCTTCCTCCAGTGCCTAATATTTTCAGGGTTCTTTCCCATTATCTTTTACTATTTCTAGTTCTTGTTTTCTTCCCAACTAGCATTCATCTTGCTCTGTTAGATTCTTTACTCTTAGGAGGAAGTCTACTTCAAACTTCTTAATGTTGACCTTTGATATTATCCTATTAGACAATAACTCGATTTCATGACATAATAGTTGATGTCTGTCAATGGTTGCTCTCATTGAAGTATTTATTTTCCTTCTGGTTAGCTTGCAATAAGCATGTAAGCTTTTGCTCAATGAGGTTAGAACTTCCAAAATACAAAGTGGCTCATTTAGTTTCATCTGACTGTAAGACTGCCTGGAGTTCTAGGTCATTGACGTTTTCAACAATCCTTTGAGCTATACACTCTTTTGTGCTCACCTTATAATAAGCATCTTTAAGGTTAACTATTAGGATATTAATTTCTCCTGTATAGTCTGCATCAATTACCTCTGCCCATATGTGTATTCCATACTTTAGGGTCAGGCTACTATGTGGGAAAAATTGTGCATAGGTGCTTTCAGGGAGTCCTAAGGCTTTTCCTCTCCCAAGTAGTATTTGACATCTAGCTGGAATAATAATATCTACACTGCTATATAGCTCATGTCATGCTGCTCTATCAGATCCTCTAGTAGGGATACTGATATTTTTCTGTAGTTGGTGAATGCATATCTTTGCTGCTACCTCATCTAAGTCTTGAAACCTTTCATCTTCTATTACCTGAACTGAGAAACCTTCTGCTTGTAGTTCCTCTAATCTCATGGTAATTCACACAAACACCACTTGAATGAAGTGTTGAGGCATCAAGAACAATTATTCATGATGTATAGCTCCCCCTTCCAGACAGTACTCTGGCCAACAACTCTGTGTATCTGGCTTACCACCTCTTCTACCTTGATGGTAAACTATCTGAAAATTGAAATATGCCAATTTCTGTACCACCAGATCTGTCTGGCAATCTATGCCTTGGTGGTCAGAAAATAATGTAGATTGTAGTGGTCTGTATAGATGATGATCATAATTTCTATGCCAGCTAAGTAGTGGTACCATTCCTTGAATGCTTCCACTATTACTAAAAGTTCCTTGTCATAGACATAATTCTATTCAGTTGGTCACAGCTTTCAGAGGTGAAACTTCACTGGGTTAAGCTTCTTATTGATAGACTGTGAGAGGATGCAGCTGAGGCCAAAGTCACTAGTATCTGTCTTGACTACTGTTTCCTTTTCCACATTGAAATGATAGAGAACTATTACAGTGATAAACTGATTCTTTAGGAACTCAAAAGCCTTCACTTGTTCTTTACTATAGCTAAACTTTGAAGAGCTTCCCTTCAATAGTTCTGTAATTGGCTTACAAGCCATCCAGCAGTTTCTGATAAATCTTCTATAAAGATTTACAGATCCCATGAAAATTTGTACCTCCTTTACTAATCTGGGTACTTTCCATATTTGGATGGATCCCACCTTCTTCTTACTCATTAAGACTCCATCTATAGTAACTATATAGTCTAGAAACTGGATAATATCAACATGAAAGGTTGATTTCTTTATGGACACTACCAGTTAGTATTCATGTAGTCTGGCCAAAACTCTTCAGACTCATTCAATGTGATCTTTCTTATTGTCAGAATAAATCAATATATCATCAAGCTAGATGATAACTCCAAGATCAAGGAAGTCCCTTAAGACTATATTCATCCTAGCCTAGAATGTTACTTGGGCATTTACCAACCTGAAAGGTATTGACATATATTCAAATAGTCAATAATGAGTGTAAAATTCTGTTCTTGATTCATCTCCTTCCTTGATTCTTACATGATAGAAAACATCTTTGAGGTCCAGCCCAGGAAAAATAGAGGAACCAACTACCTGATCACTGACTTCTGCCAGCAAGGGGATAGAATACTTATTGTGAATTGTGATCTTGTTTAGACTACAGTAGTCAATGTAGAGGCAAAAGCCACTATCTAACTTTGCTATAAGAAGGATAGGTAATCCCAATAGAGACTTACTAGGGTATATTTTCTCTTACTCTAACATGTCATTTAGGTAGAAGCTTAAAGGCTCCAGTGGAGATGTGGAGAGTTTGTATATGGGTCTCCATGGCAGATGAGTACTAGGGTGAAGATTGATGGCATGATCAAATGTCCTCCTGGAGCTAGTTTTGCCACTGTGTTGGGTAGGAAAAGATAGACATATTCATGATATACCTTAGCTAACTGGTCTTTTACTTATTCAAGAGTTTCAGGGATTACAGAAACACTACCAGCAATCCGTGCATTAGGGTTAAGGGCTACATCATCATCCCATTCAAACGTATTATCCCAATCCATGAGGCTACTACTGTTCATGTCTCAAAGTATATGCTCAAGACAATCAGGGCCATTAAAGTTCTACTTTTTTGGGGTTACTTTTACCAGATATAGGATACTCAACATGTCACTATCTGTATAGAATAATTATTCCCCAGTTGTTGATAGCAGTGACCTTGCAGGAATCTTTTATTATATGTCAGTTATCTCCAATTTCCAATTTCAGAGAATGTGTGTAATGTATTCCACCAAATGGGGTGAGTTCCCCAAAGAACCCGTGCATTAACGTAGGTGTTGCTCAAGTTTCACATGGTATGTCTAGTTGCTTGACCAGTTTGTTATTTATAACAAAAGTATTTAATCTGAAGTCTAACTGGTCAATGATCCAATAGTACTGTTTATTTACATAGATGTGTGCTGGTCCCTCAGGCCAATTACAAAGGTTAGATGTCAGAGCAATAGTCTTCTGCCACTTGTCTAGCAGCTCAATATCGATATGTCTTCATTTCGACACTGACATATCCTAAAATTCCCAATCCTTTAGGCAGCAGCTAAATTCATCTGGGGAAATGTCTGACCAGTCTGACTCCCACAGGGTCAGCTCTTCACTCAGTAGGTGCCAAGCAAATTCAGAGCAGTTCCAATCCGCAGAAATTTGAATAAAGTCTTGTTCATAGTAAGATTGTGAGCTGACAGTACACCAGGAGGGAGTGTCCCAAAGGAAAAGATTTTCAATGGCTATAAGAAATTCTCTTTCTAGGTTTTTTAGGGGGTACTTTCTTCCTTGAGAACTTTCTCAAATAATAAGTAAGTGTTTATTCACCTGTCTTCAAAAAGATCATTCCAGTCTAAAAATTGCAAACAAAAATAAACAAAATATTCTGGAGTTGTTTCAAGGAGTGGAATTTCAGTGAGGTCCACTGATAGTGCTTCCTCAAATGGTGATACAATATTTGTGGCTAGTACAAGGGGCCAAACATTTTCCTCAGGTTCATCCTGGAAAATGGTAGTAAGTTTAGTTTCATTACAGCTAAAAGTGGAATGCATCTTGAAAATGATCAAACTAGGTGTAATTATTGAGTTCAGTATAAGACCTATACTATTTCAACCAATCAGGTCTCCTCAAGTAAACTAATAAGAGAAGAATAAGATTCAGTTAATGGGCAGTCTACTTCTAGCAGTCTTTATCCCCTTCTGAGGGGTTCCCAGTTAGTAATAACTTCATGCCTCTAGCCCTACTTCCCTTAAGTCATTTACTTAGTAGTTTTCATACCTTTTCACCTTTCGCTCTTCTCTGTAGCTTTGTGACTTCCATGAAGACCCTAGTCAGTACCACAATATTGCCACTATAATAATTAAATAGTGACCATCAGGGGGGTATCTTTATCAGTGGTAAAAAGAGGTCTTGGTTGTGAGAGTGTTTTCAAAGACTGATTTTCTTGATTTCAAATCTAGGCTCTATCTTGACTACCCATAATTCCATCACTATATGGTGCCTTCCTCCTCCCTACATCCCTTTCACTGTGCAGCCATGGTTGTCCCCTGGTTAAAGGTTTCCTGCTAGCCTAGCTTTCTGCTAGGTGTTTTAGGCTTAGGGAATTTCTTTGTACTGTTACTGTCTGCATTAGTCCAAGGGCTGCTTTTCTCATCTCTATCCTCCTTCTTCATCTCACAAGGCCCATATTTAAGGTGGTATTTTTTCTCTAACCACTTGGTTCACCCATAGTGGCCAACCTCTATGGCCTCCTACTTTTAACTTTACAAATTCTTTCATTCCAGGTAATCCCTTAGTTACTGAACTAATGACTACTGTTTTTTGGCACATCTTCTTGGTATAGGTAGTCAGGCCATACTGAATGCATACTCCTTTAGTTTCTCACCTTTTATCTATTGTAGCTTGCACAACACCTTCCTGTACCTTCTTCCAATCTGTATACTCAAATTTCTGACTACCTGCCTCTGAGACATCTTTTCCAATTTTCCAATTTGAGGGGCTTGTTTTTAATAATAGTGTCTACAGCTTTTTTGTAAACTGCTTCTGAGCCTTCTCTTCCTTATTTCTATCTTTTCTTTTCATAGTAGAATCCCTAGCTTTTGGGGCATGTGGAGTACAGCTTTATCACTTCAAAAATGTTTCTTCCAACTTTCCCACATGCTTGAGCTTGGTTAACCATTCTTCATCCCAATCTAATATTTTTTTGATAGTTTTCAAAGTCCCTATTCTTGTAGTTTATCTTCTGCCAGACCTCGTCATCCAATTCCTGAGACTTCTACCCTAATCTTAAGGTTTTCTAAAAGGAGCAGCTACTTATCAATATTTAGACAATAGGTAATCTTTTGCATGTTGCAAAGTACCTTTCACTCTTTTTCAATAATCGTATCTTGATTGATAATCTCATCTCTGAACCTCGCCCAGGAGACATGTTCAGGTTAGAAGGCATAACCCATTGCCACAGTTATTCCTTTTCAATACCAGTCTGAGAATAGAGCCACTTCTTCTCGCTCAGTCTGGCCTAAAGTATGGATGGTATTATTGTCATCTAGAGTGCAGAACATTATATTGTGATTGCCGAAATCTTCACTAACTAGTATTCAAGTTCTGACATCTTGGAAATGTTTGGCTGTGAAGACTGACTAGGAGTCAGCTAGTCACTTAACAGTTCACCTTATAGCATTTACTATGGCATCTGAGAAACCCTTTTGCTGGCTAGGGGAAAAGTAATCTTTTTTCTTGTCAGATCAGTATTGTGGTAGAGGTAGTCCTAAGGGACCTCCATTTCCTGTCGCCTTATCATCTGAATTTAGACTTGAATCACTAGGGTTTGGATCTTTTCTTTAACCTCTTAGTAGCCTAGGTGGTCCTGCTCAATGTATTATTAGGCCTCTATCTACCCCCTTTTTTTTATCAAGTCATCTAGCCAATTAGTCAGAGTTTGAATGTGCAGCAGTTTCAGCTCTGGCCCTTGGAGTGGGCAGTAGTAGAGCAGGAGCCTTTCCAAATAGTTTGTTGATCAGGAGCATCAACTGTTGTTACATTTATTCCAGTATTCCTCCTTGTTATTGAACTAATTGTTCCAACTCAGACCTTCTTTATATTACTACCTGGCCAAGCAGATACTTGTCAAATTAATCCTTCTAGCTACTAATCATTTCAGAATAATGCCTGCCCAGTTTAGTCAATATTCTGATGTAGCTAGGTACTTACTGCCTGTTGTTGCTCATCTTGAGTTGCATGTTCTTGCAGTTTCTGGGTCGGTTAGGCCTGATCTAATTTTTGGGCATTATCTATTTCCCAACCAAAGGTCTGCATGCTAGTGTCTTGCTTAATTTTCTCAAACTCACTTTCAGCAACTATTCCTCCACTATCAAATCACGGCTAGACCTCCTGGAGTAAGTTTACTATCACTTCTCCCTCTACAGACAAGGTTGGGAACACAGTTTATGATTTATTATAATTATCTATCATAGTTTGGTCAAGCTGGCCAAGGACTTCTGCTAACTATTGAAGAAACATAGTTTGTATTTCATTTCTGCCAGAAGCTTGGCTGTTTCTTCTTTTGACATAGGAGGCCAACTAAAATGAATGTAACAAGCAGGCCCTTCAAGGAGCCAAAGTGTTCCCTCCCATATATGGGACATGTAAATGCGAAGTAGACATGACTGTCATCATGATGCTATTTTCTGAAGATGGTCCTTCTTTTACAGAACCTACCATTATGGACTTTGGTAAGCTAAAGAGAAATGGTTGGATTTTTCCTTCATGCTGAGAAGGAATTAGGGAGTCTTCTGGTCAATATTCCATGATGTATAATGTAGGGAGGCTCTTTTGGGAGTATAGTGAGCCAAGGCAATAAGGAGAACTATTAATATAGGATTATGGGAAAGCTCAACCAATGAAAGTAGTAGTTGAACTTGACCATTGACTAGTAATAACAAAGGTCATAAGGTTCATCAGGTGGGCTTGGTGAGAAACTAATTTGAAGGAAATGTATGGACAAAATGGTTTTTAAGAGTAATAACTTAATATATTGATGGGATCTCTTCTCTATCACTTGCTTCCTCTAATAGTTCAGGTTTTTTGATTTTTCTTTTTTTTGTTTAAAGCATTGATTATTTGTTTAAGGTACAAAAAATGCATGCAAGATTAGTCAAGGCAAGAAAAAACCACTGTGTAGACTTCCTCATACCTCAGGAAGAATCCATCACCCCAAGACCTTGTGATATAGGCCTAATAGCAGATTCTTTCTTCAGAAAAATCTAACTCAGAACTGCTAAGTAGAAGTTCAAAGAAAAACATAACTAAAGACAAGTAGGAAGTGACAGGAAAAGCCCACAAACTCTTATTTGAACCAAAAAAATATATGCCCATATAATAGTGCCATCATAGGCAGGCAGAGTAAAAACTATAGCTGCTTGACAATGAAGCATACAATAGGGCAGCGAACCAACACCCAGGTCTCAGGAGATAGTGCAATACTACTGACCAGGTAGTAGAAGGTAAGGAGTCAGCTGTGGGTTAAGCAAGTAGAGAGGGGAGAATGAGCAGTAGGGTACCAGCCTGATGTGAAGTTCAAAGTCTTAGAAATTCTATTACCATGTTTCTCACATGGTCTTTTATTATAGAAGACATAGCATCACATCTGGAGGGATCTCAGGAATGTAGAGTCAATGAAGGAGAGGGTAGAGGTGGTAGTAGGGTACCACATAATCATCTAAGAGGGTAGGAAGGAAGGCAGGAGTAGACTCAAATTTGAAGTGACTATCAGTATCATATTTGTATCTAGTGTAGAAGCCACCTTTGAAAAATTGGAATGGAGAAATAGATTGTAGTCAGTCGAAATGTTTTCTTCTACTGCAAACAGTGTTTCCAGCTATGTGGTAGAACAAGAAGGATATTGCTGACCATAGATTTTACTAAGCGAGGTGAAGTAAAAGCTGTGCAGGGAAGTTATCACTAACATTTAGAAGTGTTCGTAAGTGAGGATAGTTATCCTAAGAGTATAGACTATAAGGGAGAAGAAGGAAAGGAATGTCTGATAGCAAGTAAAGAGTGGGTAGTTAGGTCACTATTTCCTGGAAGATGGGAGGATAGAAGTGGTGATGTTTTCTCAGTGTCAAGTTATTGTCAAATAGGAAATAAACTTCAATCACTACAGGTGTAGTGGTGATAGAGGATACCTCTAATAGCGTGAGAGTACCTTGATATTTATATTCCATGTCTGAATGATCAGGGGCTATAACTCATAACCATACTAACTAAGTATCTCCAGTAAAAATCCTGTATCGTAATAGAGTCTTGACACTTAGTGAACCTGAGAATATTTTCGCCAGCTTAGCTTTGATATCTTCAAATTACATCATTTTTTTGATCTACTGATAGTTTTTGACACCTCTTTATAGATACTAGGTGTGTACTTGTGATCCTTCAATTTCTTAGGGACTTGTTTTGTCCCTCAAAGTCTAGCTCCATTGCCTCTGAATTGTCAAACATTGCTGATGGTAATTTTGCTCCATGTATATCACAACACTCTCCTGGTTATACCACTTCCACATTGGCTACTATTCCTATACTGGCCATGTTTTCTTCTTTGATATGCTGAAAGGTTTCTATAACAACTTTCTCCTGACATCTTTTTATCTATAAACTTTGCAAGAGAAATTGGTATTAATTTTGCTTCTTTTCTTGGCCTCCCACATCTCTAGCCTCCTACCTGGGACTTTTGTGTAGATGGTAACTCTGTTATATAAGGTGGAATCTCAGTTTGAGATTACTACATAGATGCAACATCAAGTTGAGGCTTTGATACTAGGACTTGTAGTATGTACAAAATTCTACAGCCAATACTCTCTTCTTATCTTGCTGCTCAACTCCATCTTTGAAGCAGGCTACCAATGATTTTGGCAAGCCAACTTGAATCATAAAGTCAATTGTTGGCAGATTGCTACCTATTCTGGGAACTTCTATTGCAACTAGAATCTTTGTACAACCTTTGTGAAATGAATCTATCATAAGCCTTTTTGTCTCTACTGTTTGAGTTGAATGGTAACCTTACACAAGTGTCATTAATTCTGTCTTATTTATATCTTGCTGAAAGAGGAAATGCCGTAAGCTGTCAACAATTCCCATCAATAGGTTAATGTTGTCAACATATATAAGTGTACACTTGAGATATTTCTGGTTAATACTTTGTTTGTTAGTAAATAACACTAACCAGTCAAGGTCTGTTTCCTTCTAAAGAAGGTTTTTGCCATGTTTGACTGACTGTAGATGGTAGCTGATAGTTGGATGATCTGGTGATATTATTATCATCTTATAGTTTGCATTCAAGGAAAGCCATTCTTCCATTATTCTTAGGTCTGTAGGTTCGATTGTTGCTGAAGTAGTAAATAGTGGACTGTTTTATGGCAGTAAAAATCTGAGCTGCCAAAGGTTTGCAAAATCTTTGCACAACCTATCCCTCCATTCTACAACTATATGTACTTCATCAATCCCCAGAAGACATACTTTACTTGATATTTTGTCCCACATTCCTCTCAACCTTTGTTCTTGTGTCATTTCTGGGCCCAGATATACTAGAATATTCTCATTATAATATTAACTTTTTTCCTTTCTTTTCTTTTGTATTATTTGTTTAAATTAATTCCATGAAAGAGTTATAGATATTTGATCATACCTATATTATATCTCCCATTCTGAATTTCATACAATAATGTATTATTTATAGTTTCATTAACAATACAGCAGGCTGATATAACATAATTTCTCAATTTTGAAACATGTTCTTGCTGTGGAACAATGGATGGTGAGATAATTATTGTAAGCATCTGGGGAGACAGTAGAGCCAGATCTTGAAATAGAATAGACTTCCTCCATCCTGTTTGTGTTGTGATTATTAAAGCTTCACCTCCATATAGATGTATAATAGCATCCAGTGGAAGCTTTCATGAGGTTATATTGAAAACATTGAGGATTTGTTCTGAGATTTTAGATAAGGTAAGTTGATTCATGGTAATTTTTGCTGAAGATAGTAGTTGTAGATAAATCACTATCGATGATGTCATGTTGTTTGAGTACTGATTAGTTTACTTTCTTTATTTGATGTTAAGAGTTTTGATTTAAATCAATTCACAATTTTACTATCTTAATTAATTTATTCTCATATTTGTTGTTTTCCTCTACCCTATGAAATACTTTTACTAAGGTATTTTGATCTTATCCTAATTATACCCAATGTAGATAAGATAAGCACTGATTTGTACACAGCTAACAAAAAGGCTCAAGTGTTCTTGGGGGCTCAGAAAACAATTTCATTTTCTTGGCTCTTGGGTACCCTAGGTTGCATATTCCACCTGCCCCCCACCCCAGTCAACAACACTGTTCCCCACTCCCTTTTTGACTTTCCATTCTACACACTCAACTCAGTCAACTATAAACCTCCTCACCACTTAAATCCAGACTCTGTGTTCATTTAATCTGGTCCACTCCATTACATTAAAACCTCATTGCTGATCATTACCTCCACTTCTATTATTTCAAACATCCTCTGCCATCTCCTGTAGTCCTTATCATTTTTCGTTCCCCAATCCCTGGCAATGATCTTCACTAGTAGCCCTCCATAGCCACCCCCCCTATAGTTCTTTACTATACCCTGCAGTCTCCTCCACAATCCCAGCCATTATGTTATCATCCTAACTGTCTGCCAGGCCTGTAGCTGTCTAGTATTTGTGACTATACTGATAAGGGCATAGTGTGTCAGTCCTGGTAGTAATGGCAAAGGTTTGCAGTCTACAAGGCAATATTTTCTTCACAAGATTGTACCCAGTAGTCCCCATCCCCTTCTTAGCATTATTCGCGCCATCACTGTAGGCAGCAGTAACCTTTATTGCCCTTATAGACTCATAGTAAGTTTTCTAGTTCTTGATGATATTGTTAGGACTTCTTACCACTGCTTGCTATATGCGATCTCATTGGAATAGGTTGACAGTAGACACTGATTATGAATACTGGATTTGTATTAGTAGTATTTGAAGATTTGGGATTCTGGTGGATATCTTATCTCTGATGATGTTTTCTTTCTCAATTTTGACTCTCTGTCATTTTTTACCCACTATCTCTATAAAAACATCCAGTACTTGGCCTTGTTTTCAGTCTCCTGTTCTCAACAAGATATACGTCTTGCTATACTCATTGGTTGATATTAATCTCTGTTGGTTCTTATGTTATGCTTTTCTTTGGTCATGGATACAGGTGGATATAGTACCAAAACACCAACCATATTACTTTCTTATGGAATTCCAACTAGTTATATTTGTTAATATACGAATTGAATATAGTATTTGGATACATATACTTGTAATCACAATTGTCAACTCTGTGAGCAACAAGGAAAGGTAATTGGCGAGCATAGAGGTTACACTTCTCAAAGGAGCCTAAAATGAGATTTACACCTCACTTATACTCCCTCATCCTCAAGTTTCATGAGTGGCATATGATATCAAGAGACTCATAATAGTAAGGGAAGTGTACAGAGGAGCTTGGGTACTTAAAACCTGGTTATGTCCCTCATTTCCCATAACCCCCCATCACCAGAATCTACTACCTACAATGAAAGCAAAGATAATCTGTTGGTCAAAGTCCATTTAGGAGTTTTGCATAACCACTGTTGCTAACCTAGTCCTAATATTTCGTTTAGTCATCCTTAAAGAAAACTTCATGTCAGTAACTTCCCTGATTAGGATACTTGCAATAGTGAGGGTCTAGATTGCCTATGATCAGAGGAAGGAGAAAAAGCAGACACTCTTGGAGGAGTAGGCATTGGCTGAAAGGTTCTTGGTCGATAGGCTTCTCCATCCATGACTCTGGGTGGAGGTTTTGAAGGAGGAATAGCTCTGTGATGAGCAGAGAGTAGAGTAAATAATACTCACTCTGCTAGCTGAGCTCCTGGGTCTGCCCAACAGGGCTAGTCTAGTAGGAGGAGCAGATGGGGAAGAGCTGCACTGAGACAGCAGAGGGCTGGCTGGTGGGGACAGGGTGGTGAGGTAGTGGGTGGGAGGTGAGGGGGAGTGGGGTCTAGATATCATACTTTTTTTCTTTTTTCTTAGTAATTTTTATCATTAATGACAACCTTTTTTATGAATTGTCCACTTCAATTTCAAGAAATATGTAACATGCTCCATACATACTGCCATCACATAGGTTAATCCAACATTATGTGATCTGGACTTTTTTCAAACCAAGCTCCTAGTAGAATTGGATATATCCGTCAGCTTCCCCATGGACAAGCCTATCTAGATACATCATGTAGCTTGCTATCTTTTGCACTATGTTTCCCAGCGTGCTTGTTACTACTCTTTGGAGGGGTCAGCATCAATTGTGTAGCATAAATCATTTCTGCTATGCTCTTACCCAACCATCATAAGATTTACTTAAACCATAACAGGAATTTCTCCTTCACATAGATGCTTGTATTGTCCACTCTGAAAACACTAATCTTGTATTTTGATTATGGCCAAATAGTATCTAAATTTCCTACCATCTAATAAGCTCTAGTTAATTAATACCTGTCTATCTTCTGTACTTTGTATTGTTATGGATCCCATGAGTTTATTAGATTAGCCTTGGTTATACTAGATTGGTTTGCATTGTGTCAGCTTGAACTCTTGCTGAGGTTGGTGCAGATGGGGTCCCCTCCTACAGGGAAAGATCTGCTAAGTGAGGATCAATAAAAGTTGATTAATGATGATGGACACTATCTACCACATAATTTGGTTTAACGTACTTGAGGGTATAATAAAAATTATGGCATGAGGAAAAATCTTTGTGTAAGTCAATGATTCTAGCTTAGATTTACATAGTTCCCCTAGCTGTAGCTGTATTTAATTGCTTAGAGGTCTTATGTACTAAACCTTTTGCCAAACTATATTTTTCAGTATGCCCTCAAGTATATCAAGTGGAAATGGTGCTAGCATAGTCAAATAACGTGTGGAGCAATACGCAAGCAAGATTTGCAATAAAGTGGCCCCATGGGTTAGATGTTCACCATAATTTCCCACAGGGTGGTGTTTCTACAGAGCCTTTGCCCCCTATGGGAAAAGAGTCTTCTCAAAATCTTTACTTTTACTTGCCTGTTGAGCCATACTTTCCTTGACTACTCTAGAGCCATTTCTAGTTTAACTAGTTGAATTTGCTTTACAGCTCAGCAAATGGTACATTGCGATGCGTAAAACCAACGCTCAATATAACCACAAATGAGGAGAAAAAGACATGAATAGCAACAATGAATGATTAATGTAGCAAAGAAAATAAGAGCATAGAAATGATGAGGAAGCAAGTAAGAAGAAAACTAGGAACATATTTTATTAAGTTCAATGGGAACGCGGATGGTGGATGGAAAGTAGTCAAGATTTTGTATGAAAAGAAAAATGGGTGAAGAGCAAAGAAATTGGCTAAATTGGCAAATCAAGTAATTATATATGATGGACAACAAGATTTCTACAAGAAAGCCTAAATGTCAAGGGAGATCCTTTTCATCGTAGAAATACACACCCTTTCTCAACTCTACCAAAAGGTGAACAAGAGGGTCGGTTTTGGATATCTGGCACGATAGTGGAAATGTAGAAAGTACGATAGCACAGGTGGTGGAATGCGTGGACAAGTTCATAGCTAGCCTTCAGATGTGTGTCCTCTACCACTACCAACAAGCACAAATTCCAGCAACAAGAGCAAGGAAGGAGAAGAAAAAAATAATAATAAAGCAAAAGAAAAAGTTTAGCATTTCCCCACCTGCCCAGATATGGGAGGGGGATCAACAAACAGTGAGGCACAAGGAACAGGCCAAATGAAATCAACCTCCCTCTCCTACCTTATCCATGCATTATACCCCAGCATCTCTCGAACCTCTCTTGGACCAAACACACTTTACCACTCTACCCCCTCATTACCATCTCATCATCCTCGGGCATCAAAAAACCCAAGCCCGCTACCTCTACGGTCTTGCACTATCGTGGCACCTACAGCCTCAGCATCTTTCCGGTCATCATCGCTTAGACCGTGCTCTGCCCCATCTGAGGACACACCACTGCTGACCGAGTTTGATCTCAGAAGCTTCTGAGACTCCAGATGCGCGAGGTATTCATCCAAAACCTTTCGTGCCATAACCCCCACCAAGGGCCCCTCTGCTCTAGGTATCCCCCAGGGCCAGTACCATTTTCCATGCGAACCTCTTGTATAAAACTTCGGTCCGCACTGTTCGTTGAATATTTCTATCCAGATGCGGCAGGCACTACAGCTGAGCTTAGAGACCCCAATGTAGCTAAATGGTGGGACACGGTCCCACTGATTGCCCTGCCTGGTTTGGAGGTACTGGATAAGCCCACATTCGCAGTGGACCGGGCACACCCATTTACTTGACCCAAAACCTTCCGCAAGCTCCACCGCGTGCATCTCCTGGAAGTCATAGCGCTTATAACATGCAACCTCTAAGAAGGACTTCCACTCCTCCGGCGATGCGGGTAATTTTACCGTATGAGCCTTCTGCGGGACAGCGGAAACAAACAGGCGGTATCGCAGGGCAGGCCGGAGGCGCGGAGAATGGGCAAATCTAAATAGAGTTTCAATGTGGCGGGGCAGGGAAGTCAGTTTCTCAAGAGCACGTCGAAGCTGGAAGGGGTCTCGGAAAAGATGATCTATCACAGAAGCAAAGTTAGGTCAAAGGCCAGAGCAGAAAACATACAATCGCGGAACACCAAAATACACGACCTGCCCCAATACACAGTCCCCACTGATTGGCTTGTGGAATAAGCCACCATTACTAAGATTCGACCAATCAGTAGTGAGTGTGTATTTGGACCGGGTGTGTATATAAGTGTTCCACGACTGTACTCGAGTAATGGGAAGCAGAAGAAGCATACCTCCTAACTCCTGAGCCAAGAGCTCACAGACGAACTCCTTTCTA
The DNA here is from genome assembly GCA_003788595.2 of Choiromyces venosus 120613-1. Lineage (NCBI taxonomy): Eukaryota > Fungi > Ascomycota > Pezizomycetes > Pezizales > Tuberaceae > Choiromyces > Choiromyces venosus. The sequence continues at coordinate 1,365,978 of ML120356.1, forward strand.
TCCGCAAGCACAATTCTTACATGCTCGCTGGCCAGGATGCTTTGGAAATATACCAATTCCCATTCCGACTCTGTGAGTTGGTCTTTGGGGTTATCGTGAAGCTTGGAAACTACCTCTACTGCCAACAACAATGCGACCACCGCCTTGTACAGGCTCAGTTCAAACCCTTGTAGGTGGAGGAATACACGCCGTTCAAGCAACTCCTTTATGAAACGGCGAAGGCCTTCGGACCACTTATCTATTCGCCTCATCTGCTTTTCCAGAGAGTATTGGTATATATCGCGCAATATCCCCATCTTCAAAGAGAGGCCCACCTTCTTGGGCATTTCTGGTGACCTCGGCTCGGACTTGTCCCATCTCCCGCCCCTATTTTTTTCGTACTCGCCCGATAGGGCTTGCAACTTTCTCCATATCTTGGTGAGATGATTAACTAGGCCATCTGTAACCTTTTGATTCTCGGCGACCGTTAGGCGAATTTCTTGTTTCCGAGAGTTCAATTGTAGACCGATTGCAATGACCTGGGATTCCTTCCGAGAAACAGATATATGGGCAAGAGCATCCAGGATGGGGAAGGTGCGAACGTTTGTCTCATAGTTATCAACAATGCCGCCCTTGAGAGAGTGAAGTGAAGGGTCCAAGCAGCGGGGAGAACCGTCTTGCTTATCCTTGAATGCGTAGCTCATAAGAGCTACCAGGTGGTGCGGGTCGAGTTTGGTGGCCATGGCCCTGAATCCACCAGCCAAGGGGCAAAAACAGGATGTGGTGGGCTTTTGCTGGGACTAATTATCTAAAACATTAGTACAGTATCAAAGCAAGCGAGCCCTTTAATCATACCGTCAATAATCCTAATCTAGAGCACTGTGAGAGCTCTTGAAATCCACTATTTCTGACAGCCCTGTAATCTCATGATTCTGAGTTGGAAGCTCCGGAGAAAGATTGCAGTTTTCACGACGCGGTACAGGGTTGGCCCACTAGACAGGTTGGGCCTCGTTGGCTAGTATTTGCAGTTCTATTGTCAGTCAAATGAGACCCTATCGTGGGCGAACAGGTGAATTTCCGTCAGTAACCTGATAGTAGATTTCAAGAGTTTTTTTTTACGGTGGTAGGAGTGAAAAACTTAACGAGAGGAAAAAAGCAAAGAGGAAAGGCCCACAGACACAGCAATGATAATGGTTTGGAGGATGGGAAGAGGGGGGGGAGGCTGAGGGTAGTGATAATGTTGGGAGGGAAGGAAGAGCGAACTTGAAGGTTGACAAGGAGGCAAACAAGGTGAACAATAAAGCGCTGTGCCAAGACATCTGCTGTCTGGGTAATCACATGACACCTATCCCTTGCCTTCTCTCACCGTTCCTCACAACTCGGCTAGTATGATACCACAGTCAACGTTGCAACACATGTACTATGGGGCAGGAGAAAGTCTGGCGAACATGGCAGTACATGTGGCAGTGCATACATATTGTCTGCAATAAAATACAGTATGTTAAAATAACCTCAAACTTACAGTAAAGCTTAACTAGTACATAGTAGCACCACCATCAGTGGTAATTACAGCTTGCAGTTGGGCAGGCATACTCCTAATTAGGACCTCCAAAAAATCAACTGGAATTGAATCCCAAACTATCCTTACTACTACCTTCAATGGTTCTAATTCTTTAATCCTCCCCCAGGTCTCCCCTAACTCACATTGTATCCATCCCCATATATTCTCAATAAGGTTTAGGTGTGAGGACTGAGGAGGCCAATCTAGAATCTTATCAACCATATTTTTCTCTCTACATTTAATTGTATATTTGTTGTGACTGGGAGCTTCATCTTCCACTACCTTGCAGCAACTGTATTCCTCACAAGCAGCGTGTCAGAATAGTATTGGATACTGATCAAGGATGCATTTGGTATAGGTAATGGAATCAATAGAAACTTTGCTTGGAATAAAAACCAAGTTTGATTTCATTTGGCAACAAAAAGCTCTCCAAACTTTTGTACCTGATCTGTCAGACTTTTCACATTCATCTATACAGTCTAGATGGAATTCTTCCTCAGAATTTTGTATTACCATGGGGTGGTAGTTGAATCCAATTGTAGTGAAGTAAGTCTCATCAGAAAATACAGTCCTGGACCACTCCTCAAAGGTCCAGTGCAAGAGATCTTTGGCCCACTGTACTTAGTATTGATAGTTTTTTGGTTGTACTTTGAATTTCTGTCCTGGACAATGCTTATGATACCTCATAGTTGCCATCACTTTATGTATGAAGTCTGATGAGCAAGTATAGCTCATCTCTTCCCATACCTCATTCCAGCTCAAGTGCTAAGTCCATTTGTCCTGAGTAACATAAGCATGCAACTGCTCTTTTTCTATATTGTCAAAGACTGAAGATCATCCAGTTCATCTCATATTTGATATTGTGCCTTGTGCTTTAGTTTTTCATAAATCTTCTCACATATTCAGTAGTCAATATTGACCTAACAGCTAACTGCCTAGCTTCAAGCTCATTGAACTATTTACTATAGCAGAAACCTCTTACCACTTGTGCAATATCTTTCTATCTCATATAGGGATTGGAATAATCTCATAATATAATAATACACACTCATTCATCACGAGTTGTCTCTCTCCCTTTAATCTCAGAACCATAGTGCCCCTCTCATGTGCCTTTTTTCTTCATTTTCAAAGGAATAATGATGGAAAGTATGGTGAATTTGCTTAAGAAGTGGAGATAATGGTTCACAATAGCAACTACACAACAGCACAGCCACATGCACTGCCATGTTTGCCAGACTTTCCCCTACCCCCTAGTACACTCCTGTCCACAAAGTTCTCATACCCCAGGAGGTAACTGTGGTGGTGTTGCGGCGAAAAGTGATGTCACGCCCCATCCTCTACTCTCCACCCCCCTGCCGCCAGGCGGCCGGTCATTTGACATCCCCTCCCCCGACAGGACTAGTGATGTAGCGCAAGCGATGGTGGTTATTTAGGCAGACTGCGGACCTCTACAATCCGCTCCTCTCGCAGCCGTTCTTCCCTCAATGCTTCGACCCGTATGCTTTCCCGAAGAATCCTGTCGGCTTCCACCTTCTCCTTCAAAACCTCCGCCATCAAAGCCCGGTCCTCTGTCTGCCCCCTCCGTTCATGCCACACTTGGATGCCCCCGAAAACGCCCCCCAATGTAGATGTCCCGATCACTATGATCACCGCGCTCGTGTTTTCTTTAAGTATGGCTAAGTAAAATATTAGAACCAAGTTATTGAGTATTGTCATGCAAAATTCTTAAAAGGGGTGGGACAAACAGAGTACTGTTGGAGGGTCTTTCCACCTCCGCGTTCTTTTGTGGGCGAGTGGCAGCAGCTCAGTAGGTCGATGGGATGCAGAAATTAGGTAGTCGAAATCTCCACGAAAATGGCTACCTATCCTTTTGTATGTTAGACACAGAAAGAGGGGTCGATACTCAACAGCAAAATGTTCACGATGGTCGGATATTTCCATGAGGATTTTCACGATGCAGACTTGTAGTGAAAATAAAGAACAAACTCAAACAAAAAACCGAAAACCTCAAAGTGACAAAAACCCGCTCGCAATTTCCTCTTCAAGACCGCGTTTCCGGCCCGGTCTTTCTCCCTGCCCTGACCTTTTTTTCTCTGTCTAATTATTAGACTAAACGCTCCCTTTAAATACAACAATTTAACTATATCTCCTCCACAGCTCTCCAACGAACCTATGATGAAGACAACTATCGCTTGTCTACCGTAACTCTGGCATGTCCCCCACCCTATCTCGTAGTGGACCCTTCATTACATCAACTGACGACAAACTATCCATCACTTTCCCCGACTTTTCCGTTTAACTTACAACCGTAACAATTACGTCTTTTCTGCTGTCACTCCTACGTGTCCATCTCCTCGTCTAACAGTACCGTATTAATCCTTTAAATCCACCATCAGAGATCTCAACAGAAATTGCTGTCCAAACCACAATAGGCTTAGCAGAGTAGGTTAACAAAATAACGAATACCAGTTAATGAGATCCAGCAAGCTCAGCCTCCTCAAGCTATACTCCGTCTGGATAACACTATTCCTTCTCGGGGTGTTTTGTCTCTGATCGGGGGGATCCGAGGCCGATGGGCGATGGTGGATTTAAAGGATTAATACGGTATTTCTGAGCCCATGGTGGGGATTCGGGTGATGGATGTTTATGGGAAACAAGGTACACAGCCGGGCTTTAAGTACTCAAACTCCTTCATACATCTTCCTCCTGCCACGCACCTCATTTTCGTCACCAATAGAGAAACCTGGATTACGATATTAAAAAGGCTTCCCATTGCAGGGGAACGCTAAATGAGTGATGATTCATCATCCTATCCCAAGAAATCCATTCCTATCCCCATTGTCACATCATCCGAGAGCAGCATGAAATTCAGTACAATAAAAGACAATTTGCACCGCCTCCCGTAGAAGCCTAAGGGTAAGAGTAGCTGGTTCAAATCCGCCACAATAACATTAACGTCCTCCACGCCATAGCGAGCGCCCGGCATAGCGAGCCATCCACCCCAATCGGGGAAAGTCAGTGGAGGTGCAGAATTAGATCCTTTGATTAGAGAATAAGAGCTAATTAAAGCAACAGCACTACCGGTATAGAAAGTGATCAATCTCATATACTAACACTAACATAAATTTCAATAAAAAGACTCCATCATCATTATTGTCAATATCAGAGTCACCAGAGAGCATTTCCTTATCACTTCCCACAAGACTGGAATCATGATTTTGCCCATTATCTAATTCTATATCATGTATTTCCTCCTCATATATCTTATCAATCTGTTGTAGCTGAACTTGAGCAGCATCAAGCTTTGAGCATACAGATGTACATTTCTTACCCAAATCCTGAATCTCACACTCCCAACTCTCCACAATTTTCTTAATATGAGAAGTTGGAATATTTCACTTACTTTCCATCTTTGACGTAGCCTCAGTGACCCAGTCCTTCAGGTTTTTTTTTTTTTTTCTAACTCTTCAATCTGTCTCTGTACTCATTTCCTTTACCCTACCAGTAGCTATCACTGTTGGACTTGTAAGTCAGCTATAGTAGTAAATGCTTAGCCATGGTCTGGAATTTGCTTTCATCTCAGGGAGCCATCCTCCTGCCTTTTTCTCTTTCTACCTTCCTCCTCTTGCTGTTGCTCTTGCATCCTGGTAAGAAGAGTGTTGTAAGTGAGAGAGAATTGAGCAACATGCAAAAGCTTTGAAATTCAATACTTTTGCAAGTTGCTGGAGGGGGAGGAGGAGGTGATCAATGCTAATGTTGCCTCACCAAGGATTTGGAGAGACCAGGGAGTGGTTATGTCACAAATTGTGACTAAGCAAGGCAGAATGGCAAGGCAGATTTCACCTGACTTACGCTTATGAGTCAGAAGGAACGAATATTTCACATGACTTGGGCTAGCAAGTCATTAGTAGGTTTTTATTGGATAGTTGATTTTCTATGACTCGCAATAGCGATCATATGATGTTATGTTTTCACACGTGACTCAGATTATGAGTCACGAGTTTTATGCATGTGACGCGAGTTGCACACATGATTAGTTTATTAGTTTTTGATTGGTTTTTATTAGTTAGTAAGGACGACTCATAGGAGTCAGCTGATGGATTTCACACGATGACTCATAGGGATGAGTCATCAAGGGTTAGGGTTGGGGGAGGAACGACTATATAAGAGGACTCGTAGGAGAGAGTAGTTAGTTCCTCACGCAACCATCTAAATACTTTTCAATACAAAAATCTTTATACAAAAACACTAAATCTATTCGAAGAATCCCACGGTCACCAATCGAGATAACCAGAGAGTCGTGGAAGTCAAGGACTTGCACTACGAACAAAGGAACTGAGAGTGTTAGAAGGAAACCAGATCAACAATCAAGTAAGATCAGAAAGGTTGCCTACTGCAAGTATATCCAAGAAAGCGAGAGGATTGTAACATTTGGTTGCGTCTAACAAGCAGTACCCAACAACAATGAGCGATGCAATGGACGTCATACCCCCAGTAGGGGGAGGAGGAGCAGCAGCACCCCCAGCAGGACAAGCAGTACCCCCAGCAAGAGGGGCCGCAAACCCCCTACCAGTAACACAGATCCACGGATTTACCCCTGAACAATTTGTGGAAATTATCGATCGCCTGAATGGCAGAAGAGAAGATGGAGACAGAATGAAAGTAGAAAAGCCACCAACATTCAGCGGAATGAGCAACAAGCTGCGAACATTTTTGGCCCAATGCAGAGTATATTTTGATGCCACGGGAACCACGGAATCAAAGAGAAAAATCACATACGTCAAATCATTATTAAGGGAGGGAGCGGCCAGCTGGATAACTCCCTATACTGAGGGGAGAAGACTGGAACCATGGACAATGTACGAAGAGTTCATTGAAGCGCTCTAAGGACAGTTTGGAGATATAGATGCAGAAAATGCGGCCCGAACAAAACTGGAGCAGTTAAGACAAGGAAGAGAACCAGTAACGGATTATTGGAATGAGTTCCAACTTATGGCAACTGAGGCAAATGAAGATGAAGGAACTATGAGAAGACAGTTCCTAAAAGGAATCAATCGAACGCTGCAGGATGCTTGGGCAGCCGACCACTTCACAGCTGATAACGTGGAAGGCATGGCCAGGTGGGCCATTGAGAAAGAAAACAGGATCAGCATGATCAAACACTTGCAAGGAAGTCAAGCAATGGGACAGAGGATGGCAGAGATGTCCAGAAACCCAAACGGAACGTTTAAAACAGGAAGGGAAGAAACTCCAAGAGGGGACCCCATGGGCCTAGACACGACGCGAAGAAGACCCAACCTCAACCTGTCCAAAAATGAGTTTGTGCGAAGAAGAAACAATAATCTATGCCTAGCCTGCACTAAGGCAGGACACTTGGCAAGAGAGTGCCGGAGCCCAAGAGACAATAGGAATTATACGACGGTGAAAAAAGAGTGGAGACCGCAGGATCACAAGGTGAGGAGCAGTCGACCTATGATTAAGGAAATAGAAATAGAAGGAGAAGAAGGGCCGGCGGGAAACGAGGACTGTCCCCAGTAAGTAATGGGCTGAGGGACAGACTGGAACAAAAACCCATCATTTTATCCAATTACTATACAGCACTCCAGCACACAGAATCACTAGAGCAAGAAAACGACCATGTTATGGTAAAAGTACAATTGCGAGAAGGAAAGAACACAGTCACGATCAATGCAATGATCAACTCGGGAGCAACGGAAGACTTTATTGATAAGGAAGTCTGCAAGAAACACAGAATAGCAATGAAGGAAACCAAGAATGCGAGAGAAATCTACTTGGCGGATGGAAAACCAAGCCAAATGGGGCCTGTAACACATACAGCGGAAGTATCAATGAATATAGGAAGTCACCATGAAGGAGGAACATTTCAGGTGGCAGACCTACAGAATCACAAAATCATCCTTGGAATGCCATGTCTGAGAGAGCACAATCCCACAATCGACTGGAATGAAAGAAAGATCACATTCAACAGTGAACGATGTACAACATGGTGTCTCAACAGTTCGCCAGTAGTTTATTCAATACCAGAAGCTGAAGCTCGGGAAGAGAACCTGATCACAAGACTTTCGAAGATCCGGACCAGGGAAGACCAAAGGGTCAAGGTCAGGAAACTGACACCCGACGCAAAAGTGCCCACTAGGGGCTCAGAAAAGGCTGCAGGACATGACCTGTACGCAAGAGAAGATGTTAAGATAACTGCCAATGGGCAGGAGGTGGTACGGCCAGGGGTAGCTATAGGGCTACCCCCGCAGACCTATGGACGAATAGCACCTCGAAGCAGTCTAGCGGTCAAACATCGACTTACGATGAATGCCGGAGTAATCGATGGAGATTACACAGGAGAAGTGAAGGTAGTTATGGTCAATATGGGTAACGAAGAGTACCAGATAAAGAAAGGAGACCAAATTGCACAGCTCCTAATGGAGAAAGTCAACACTGAAGACTTACTAGAGGTAACGGAATTAAGAGATACCCAGAGAGGGGACAAGGGATTCGGAAGTTCAGATCCCCTTGTCGTCCAACCAGCCAACCAGAAGGAAGAATCAGACAAAAGAAAACAATCCAAGAGGATTGAGATTCACGAAATATCAGCCAAAGCATTTGGACACTTCTACCGACGGGGAGAATCCCCAGGGATAGTCCGATGGAGAAAAGAAGAAACAATTCGGATGGAGGCCATTAATATAAGTACAGAATTAGCAATACAGCACCGAAAGAAAGAAGACAACAGAAGAATAGAGGAAACAATCCCAAAAGAATACCATCATCTACTGGATGTATTCGAACAAGAAGAGAAGAAAGGCCTGCCCCCACATCGTGAAGGAATAGACCTAGGGATAACCCTAGAAGAAGGAAAAAGGGTCCCAAAGAAGAAAATATACAAACTGGGAGCCAACGAACTAAACGAGTTAAAAAATTACATCCAACAAAACCAAGAGCGAGGTTGGATCTGACAGGTGTGGACAGACCAGGCCTGACCAATACTATTCATCAAAAAGAAGGACAGGAGCCTCCGATTATGCATGGACTATAGGGGACTCAATGAAATCACGAAAAAGGATAGATACCCCTTACCCTTCATAGGGGAAGCTTTGGACAGGCTAAGCACGGCAAAGTACTTCACCAAATTAGACATAAAAGATGCATATCACAACATACGAATCCGAGAAGGAGACGAAAGCAAAACAACTTTTGCTAGCAAACTAGGAACGTACGAATACTTGGTAATGCCATTCGGGCTGACCAATGCCCCGGCGGCTTTTCAACGATGGATCAACAACACCTTATGGAGATATATTGACGAGTGCTGCATAGTGTACCTGGACGATGTCCTGGTATATTCAGACAATCTCGAACAACACAAGAAGGATGTTAGCAATATATTGGCAGATATCAGAGACTCAGGAATGAAAGTTAAACCATCGAAGTGCGAATTCCATAAAAAGGAGACAGAATACTTAGGATTCATCATCAACCGAGAGGGAATCCAGACGGACCCAATTAAGACCAGCGCGGTATGGGACTGGAAACCTCCGCAAAAAGTCAAAGAAGTCCAATGTTTCCTAGGATTCTACAACTTCTATCAAAGATTCATTGAAGGATTCAGCCACATAGCAAAACCTCTCTACCGGCTAACAGAGAAAAAGAACAAGTGGGAATGGGGAGAAATGGAGTAGAGAGCCTTTGAAGAACTGAAGGGAAAGCTCACCACATCCCCAGTACTAGCACACTATGACCCAACAAAACCTACGACAATAGAAACCGATGCTTCAAAATACGTTTGCGCAGGAATCCTATCCCAGCAAGGAGCAGATGGAAATGGAACCCAGTAGCCTACTGCTCAAAGACAATGAACAAGGCCCAATGCAACTACGACATCTATGACAAAGAACTATTGGCAATAGTTCAAGCACTAAAGGAATGGAGGCGATACGTGAAGGGATGCCAACACCAAGTAAAGGTCCTAACAGAGCACAAAAACCTGGTACCCTTCATGACCACAAAAGAACTAAATGAAAGGCAAATTCGGTGGGAGGAATATATGAGTCAGTTTGACTTCAAAATACAATATCAACCAGGAAAAGAAGGAGGCAAACCAGACACCCTAACAAGAAGGGAAGGGGACCTACCACAGGAAGGAGACCCGAGAATCATGTATAAGGAAAGAATCCTATTACCGAAAGAAAGATACTTCCTTGGAGAAATGGAACTAGTAGAGTTCCATGATCAAGAAGAAGAAGGAACCCGACGAGCGATACAACAAGATCAATGGATACAGGAAATCCGAAAGGCATTGGCAATGGGACAAAAAGAACTGAAAGGAGTAGCCCTGGGCCTATGCCAGTGGAAAAACAATTACCTATGGTATCAAGGAAAGATATGGATACCGGAAGATAAAAAATTGAGAACAACGATTATTCAGAAACACCATGACGTTCCTCTAGCAGGACATGGAGGAACAGCCAAGACAACCAAACTAATCCAAAGAAAATATTATTGGCCAAGAATGAGAGAGACAATCAAACAATATGTAAAAAACTGCGACATGTGCCAACGTACGAAAGTGGTACGACATGCACCTTACGGACTATTACAACCAAATGAAGCATGTGACCAACCATGGAAGTCGATCGCCATGGATTTCATCACAGACCTACCAAAGTCGGAAGGTTATGACATGATATTGGTTGTCATCGATCGCCTCACAAAAATGAGTCATTTCATCCCCTGCAAGAAAGATCTAGATGCATGGCAATTTGCAACCCTATTCCTTAAAGAAGTGGCTAGACTTCACGGATTACCAAAAGATATCATCACTGATAGAGGATCCCTGTTCACCTCAGACCTATGGAAGGAAATCACAAGCAAATTAGGAATCGAAAGAAGACTCAGTACAGCATTCCACCCCCAGACAGATGGACAGACAGAAAGGACCAATGGGATACTAGAACAGTATCTGCGAGCATATATTAATTATCAGCAAAGCAATTGGTGTGAACTCCTGCCACTAGCGGAATTTGCCTACAACAACGGACATCAGGAGACCATAGGAACGTCACCGTTTTATGCAAACTATGGAATCCATCCAGAACATGAAATGATCGGACACCTGATGAAAGCAAGAATGATGGGAAAGGAAGGAATGAGTCAGCTCCACGAGTCAGTACATCAGGAAATAATCGCAGCACAGTTGCAACAAAAAGAGATTTACGATCAACACAGAAAACCAGATCCCAACTTGAAATCAGGAGATAGGGTATGGTTGTTGCCACGAAACATCAAGACCACGAGACCATCTAAGAAGCTGGATTACAAGAAAATAGGACTACTCGAAATAATGGCAAGGGTAGGCCAGAGCGCATATAAACTGGCCCTACCACCATCCATGAGAATACACAACACATTCCACATCTCATTACTCGAACCCTATCAAGACAATCAATTTCCCTCCCAAAAACAAGAACCCCCGCCACCTATAGAAATAGACAGCGAAAACGAATACGAACTAGAGGAAGTCATAGACTCTAGGCTACATCGCGGCAACCTGCAATACCGAGCCAAGTGGACAGGATACTCCCCCAAACATGATAAGACCTGGTACCCCGCCGCAAACTTCGAAAATGCCAAACTCGCAACCCACCGTTTCCACTCCAAGTACCCCCATAAACCAAGAGTGGGTATGAGTAACGATAAAACGATCGCGCTCCGAGTCCCCACAAAAAACTGAATCATGGGACGACTCGGGGAATGTCCCCAGGTACACTACCCCCACTAGTCCCGAATATTCGGGACCAGTGAGAAAAGACATGACGGACGAACAGAGGGAATATACGGAGAAATTAGGACACAATGCACTGTCCTGGACTGGCTGTTATAATGACAGCTGTCTAGTACACCTGCAAGACAAGAAAGGAGGAAACTGGTTCCCCAGGGAACCAAAGAAAAGTAGAGCCCACAAAGAGGTAGTGGGCTGGGAACATTGCTACAATGATCGGTGTAGGGAACACCGATGGAAAAAGGTGGATGCAGGATATTACCCCGGGGTAACAGGAGAAAGGCTGCCATTATCGACAACGGATGAGCAGCTAAGAAAGAAGAGGAAAACTGTGAGGACACAGTTGGGAAGAGAGGGGAGCGAAAAAAGAGAACCGGATGCCGAAGTGTTACACCGGCAGATAAACGACCTCCAGAGACTGTAAACGGACAATGAAAGGATAATGGAAAGCCAGCAAAAGACGATTGAAGATCAGAAATGGGCACTTCGAAACGCTGGCAACACGATGGAATCACTGCTCAGATGAGTCCAGAAATTGGAAGAAGGACGACAGCAGTGGAAGCAGGAGGCTCGAGAGATAGGAGCAAAATTGTGGAGATTGGGAGGATAGGAAGGTAGCATCGGAGGACCGATGCTAAGGAAGGACGGGAGCTATTGTCACAAATTGTGACTAAGCAAGGCAGAATGGCAAGGCAGATATCACCTGACTCACGCTTATGAGTCAGAAGGAACGAATATTTCACATGACTTGGGGTAGCAAGTCATTAGTAGGTTTTTATTGGATAGTTGATTTTCTATGACTCGCAATAGCGATCATATGATGTTATGTTTTCACACGTGACTCAGATTATGAGTCATGAGTTTTACGCATGTGACGCGAGTTGCACACATGATTAGTTTATTAGTTTTTGATTGGTTTTTATTAGTTAGTAAGGACGACTCATAGGAGTCAGCTGATGGATTTCACACGATGACTCAATTGAGTTATACGTACGGATGACTCATAGGGATGAGTCATCAAGGGTTAGGGTTGGGGGAGGAACGACTATATAAGAGGGCTCGTAGGAGAGAGTAGTTAGTTCCTCACGCAACCATCTAAATACTTTTCAATACAAAAATCTTTATACAAAAACAATAAATCCATTTGAAGAATCCCACGGTCGCCAATCGAGATAACCAGGGAGTCGTAGAAGTCAAGGACTTGCACTACGAACAAAGGAACCGAGAGTGTTAGAAGGAAACCAGATCAACAATCGAGTAAGATCAGAAAGGTTGCCTACTGCAAGTATACCCAAGAAAGCGAGAGGATTGTAACAGGTTAGGGTAGTGGGTGGGGACCAAAAAAGTTCCCTTTCAGGAGTACTTGACTGAGTTGGTGGGTGGCTTAGTGGAGTGAAGGTCAAGGGTTGAGTGAGAGGGAGTGAAGCTTAGTGGGAAGAAGAAGGGGTAGGGGAAATAGCAGTAGATGTAGCTGGGGGTAGAATATGAGTAGATGGTAATAGAGTTGGGAGGATGTTTGGAGTAGGCTGTGATATAACTCCAGCATGTAAAGTAGATGAAGTGGAGGAGGCAGAAGAGGAATTCTTGCCAGTTTCAAAGTGGCAAGCAAGATCATAGGTAGGTATTTTTTTTAAAACCTTTGCCAAGTTCAGAGGCCAAATACCAGTACATGCAAAAGCCGATTTGATTTTTGCTTCAGTAAATACTTTTGCTTGGGCTTCAGCCCAAAAGGGCCAAAAGGTTTCCTTTGTAACTCCAAAGCAACTATACTGAAACTCATACTCCAAGATTTGAGACTAGTAGTTTTTGTATGGACTAAAAACAGCCACATCCAATGGCTGTAAAATATTAGTTGAGTGTGGAGGAAGGCAGAAAGCAATTATTTTCTGCTGAATGCAATATTGCAAAAAGTCTCAAGAAACATGAGATTCATGCCCATCGAATATTATCATCCTCCATTTCCCATCAGCCTTTGGTGCTGAAAGGCTTTTGGGTCCAAAATGAGTTTTTAAATATTGCAACCCTTTGGTATTATCTCTTCACCCATTGGGAGAGTGGCCAATAATAACATTTGTAGGAGAATTTTTGTCAATCCAGGTAACTTTTGTAGAATGTGTCTTATAGATTAACATTGGACTTAAGCTCGTCCTATCAGTACAAATCTCCTCTAACACAGTTACCATTTCCCATGTTCTATCTGGTATAGCTTATTATTAGTTCCATTTATTTATTATTTTTATTTTGCTAGTTTTTAAAATTAAATTGTATTATAATAAAAGAAAAGTGTACAATTTACCAAATGACCAAAGGGCACCATTTTCCCGGAAAAGTCTGATATCAATAATAACTTTCCTTGAGTGTGAGCAACCTAACATGAAGGCAATCTCATCAAAATTATAGATATTCTTAGCCTCAATAGCATACTTTTGAATAAGACCATCCAACTAAATAGTATATATAATTAGCTTAAAAGACCTAGTTAAAGCTCTAAATTCTAACTTATATAACACTTACTCTATCAAAATACATCATGAGCACTAAACGGTTATGGAGCTTGAGTGCATGGCAGTGCTCAATTTGTTTGCTGTACTTGGAGCTGAGCTCTGGATGGCATTGTAGAAACTCATATACCCAGTTCTCACCTAAATGTGATTTACCTCTTTCAGTTGGTGATTCACACTTCTACAACAAAGAAACAGAGTGCCATCTCAGAAACCAAGGACATGCATGGTGGCTGCAACCAGGAGCTCAAAATATGATAGTTCACAACAATAGCCACTTCCTCACCAATCATGAGCTTTAGCCATGATTCTACAGCCTCCTTTACAGTTTTCTGACCCTTGATGTGGTGCTTTAAAGTTGAGTAGGGCACCTCACATTCTCAGGCAATGTAACTGATACTTGGTGGGGTACTGGTATTCCACTCACAGTGGTACTAGGCTACTGCATATAGCATTTGTGATTCTGGAGGAAGTTCTTTTGCTGACATCTTGTTTGGCAGGATTAATCAAAACAAAAAAGAAAACCTGATGTGAAATTACCGGGGATGTTTGCTAACCAAAGATTGATCTCCATTATGTTATTCACTCTTCACTATGGTTTAATTCTGGAAAAGGGAAACTGCCAACATTGAGCTTGCTGTACCTTGATCTTCATAGCCAATTATCGTTTAGCTCACATGCAGGCCAAGCCTCCCGGCTCGCTATGCCGGGCGCTCGCTATGGCGTGGAGGACGTTAGTGACATTAATTTTCTACATATACACCGAAAGGCTCCATCACTGCAAATCACAGTTCATAGGAAAAACAAGAAGTTTTCCTCCATAGCTATTTATTCTAGATATCGACCAATAGTACATGAAACACAAGCCAGAAACCTTTTTTTGACCTATAAGAATAATACCACGCGGGCTATGCCTACTCCGCAAGAACCCGCCCCCCGACCACAAGCTTAGACGCTGATAGTCTTGAAAATACTGGCCGAGGAGGGACAACTAGTCAGCCAACTCACAATCACACCAGGCAAGGATATATATGGAAGGACAAAGTACCTACACCCTTCACTCCCAGTGCCAATCACCACCCGAGGCTCTTGCTTCAGCCCATGTACTTCCTTAACATCCATGTGACAGTGAACAAACAACGATTGAGGCGGAATATCGCCCACGCCGCCTGTCTCCTTACTCTCGTGGTTGTCCAACTCGGCACTCAAGTCCCAAAGTGTAATCGGCGAGTCCGCAGACGCGACAGAAACAATACTATCCTACGTAGGGTGAAACTCGACACTCGTGATTGGCTGCCAGTGGAAAGTAAAGCTCGCCGTAGCAGATACATGTTCACTATTGAGTGTTAGGGAAGGTTCTGAGATCTCCGACGCCCCAGACTCCGTCGTCGTCGGCACTGGTAGCAAGGAGATGGGGTACTTCCCGATACCAGGATGCGGCTTTGACAACTGAAGATGAGATATCGAGTGACAATTGGTGCGTCTTGCTCGGTTGGTGGGTTTTGTAGATCTTAACTGTTCCGTTCAAAGATGAGGAGGC
The DNA here is from genome assembly GCA_003788595.2 of Choiromyces venosus 120613-1. Classification (NCBI taxonomy): domain Eukaryota; kingdom Fungi; phylum Ascomycota; class Pezizomycetes; order Pezizales; family Tuberaceae; genus Choiromyces; species Choiromyces venosus. The sequence goes on from ML120356.1 coordinate 1,381,352, forward strand.
AAAGACGTGGCGCTCATTGGGAGACCACTGGAGTTCTTCGATACCGCCCGTATGCCTCTTCAGCAGGCTATCATCCGTAGCCCAAGTACTGCCTTGTTTTCTCATAGAGATGAGTGTCTTTCTGTAGTTATCCCCAGTAGCTATCCGCCCCCTGACATCTTGGGGATTGGAAGACTAATCAAAAGAGTAGCCTTCTACATGTCTGTACATCCTGGGCGTTGCCGTGGGTTCGTTTGCACTCGCGGGGATGGCGGTGGCTGGGCTCTTGAAAGCCCTATAGTGCAGCGATAGCTCCCAGATGTATACATCGCCGGTTTCAACATATTGAAGCGTCATGGTGGGCATGCGGAGAGGCACAGATGCGGTTTGTCGTAGTGGGATTGGAGAGAGCGAGATTCGAGGATCGGGTCCTCCTCTGAGTCGGAGGCGTCGTGGTATTCGTTGTCGTCTTCATTTCCTATTTAATTGTTAGCTCAGGCACGGCTAGTTGACATCATGCTATGGAGCATATGATACGCCGTCAGGTCTGGCTCTAGTATTTCAGCTTTACCTAGAACCCTCCACGAGGGCATGTACACTTGTTGGTCTATTTCCATGCAATCCCTCCTTCCTCCACTCTTCCCACCAATTTTTGCACCACCCTCTTGGTCGTCTTCATCGCCCGCCTCAAGGACTTCTTCGACTTCCTTGTATTCGTCATCGTAATTATCTTCAAATTTGTCCATTTCTGGTGGGTATTTGGGGTGATTGACGCCTTCATTGGCGGTTTGGGGGGAGCGGTTTTTGAGGCTGCTGCGCAGTGAAACCTTGGGCTCGTCGGGGCATTTGGACATTACCAATTGTTATACCGGTAGTCCCTTTTTTTTCGTTTAATTGATTGGTTGGAAGGGGTTGTAGGTGTTTGAGGAGTGATTGACGTCTGTAATATCACAGAGTTGACTGTCCCGCTTGTAGTAGGGTGAGGCTCGAATGATTCTAGAAAAGGGTTTGTGCCAAGGACAAAGCCAACTAGTTATTTTGTCTTATCAGATCAGCGGCATGAGTGATGCTCGAGTGGAGCAGGATCAGTCTGTGAGCACTCCTGTGGGGCCAATCAGAGCAGACCTAGTCTACCCACAACTCCGGTATACCATGGCGACAGTGGAAAAAGACATTCCCGTTCAGGTTTGGATAGGGTGTTTGATTACCCGGAACAGGGAATAATGGGTTTTGTGGTGTAGTTGGTTATACCACGAAACCGCCCAAAAATTGATCAAATTCCCCCGCTCAACCTAAATAGGGAGGTGATGAGTCAGTCATTGGTTGGACACCACATTTGCGGTCGAAGAACAATCGACTTCTCCCCCCTAACCCTAACTTAGGGACATTTCGTGGGGGCTGAGCCACATAGTCTAAGTAAGAACCCCTCCAACCACAACTTATCATGCTTTGCACGGCGCCAGGCATCCATTTTCCCTTCTGGAACTAGAACCACACTAGTCTAACACACTAGCGGTCCCTAGTTCGAACCCCGGCGAACTCGATTTTTCTCCCCTCTTTCAGCTAGTTATCACTTTTGCTCTCAACTACTCGTAGATTTAATTCCTTTTACGGTATTTTCCCATTACGACCCTTGTTTTAGCTGGGGTGCGGTGTATCACAAGCCTAAACCCTTGATGGTCATCTCGAAGGAAGGTCTCGAAGCAGGTCCCATGATATAGAAGCTAGGGCAAACAGATGGAAATATGAAAGGTAAGGTGGGGAGTGGGAACGATGGAGGGGAGTAAGCACTTATCCTCCCGGGAGCCGGATCCGAGGTAATCAGCACCGGGAGATATCATGCACCATTGGGGGAGGGTGTGCCCTTAAACTTGGGTGCTGGGTCAGTGATTGGAAAAGAAAAACAAATTGGGTTCGGGTTGTGCAAGATTCAATAAAGGGGTATAGCTTATACTACAGCGTGGAAGGGGGCTAGGGGCTATACACCCATATTATATGACTAACGGTGAACACTCCAACCCTTCGAGCATACCGAGCAACATTCACGGTTTCCAACAGGTTGGTCAGCCTAGGAACCCCTGAGCTTATTCTGGTCGACGTGGCTGACATCGCTGTTCTCGCTACGAAGGTCGGCCTCGACCATCCTGGTGATCGGTGTCTCTTGGATGGAGGGGTCTTTCATCACGTTTTCCTTCAAGCCGTCAATGAGGGATAGGCCACGCATCTATGCTTTCTGCCGGTTCGGCATCTTCGCTGCTCTCAGCCTCTGCCTCAGCCTTCTTATCGCTCCCGCCTGCGAGTGACCCCAGACTTCCTCCACTCCGCTGTCCGCCCCGGCTCCTTCGCCGGCTTGTTCGCCCTCTCGTCGCACTCGCTTAGCGAGAGCACATCGTCCCCCCACCCACAACTCCCCCCTGCCCGCTCATTACAAATTAAACCCTTAACAGCCGCTCCTTCGCCCGTGAGGGAAGCGCAGCAAACGGATAAACGCTCAATGAACTCAGCATAGCAACTACCAATTCCACCTCCTCGACCATTCTAAGTCCGATGAGAAACTCCCTCCGCAAGCTCTCCCCAAAGAATGGAACATCTGGCTTCACCAAGTCAGCACCAACTTAGCCTCGAACTGGGGAACACTTCCGGCAAGAATGCGTTCCTTCATCTTATCAGCCGGGTATGCGGAGTGACAATTGATGCACGACTGCCCTGTGAACGAGCCATGGGCCACGACGGGCCTTGACGGACCACTCCAGTGCAACTCCTACGGCGTGTTCAAGCGTGTCTATGTTCTGGGTGAAGTACTTGTACAGGTTCTTCTTTGCCGTTAGTGGTAAGAAGGCGTGCGCGACTGCTGGAGTGAATTGGCCAGGGTGCAGGGATTTCGCCAGGGTCTAGGAAGATTGTGTGTTAGTGCGGAAGAAGCTTATGTCGAAGGCGGCCTCCGGGTACGGGGGATTTGGAGTTTGGGGGTTGGAGTAGAGGCCTGTGCCTGGCTTGCAGAAGTCCAGGATGTCCGCGGAGGTTGAGATTCCAGCACCACACTAGGAGATATGCTACCTTGTGGTGGTGGAAGCGATGGTGGGGCTTTGGGAAAGGGTGGTACCAGAAAGACTATCTTTTGGCACTTCCCGGCAGGAATGAATTCCGCACCACTGCAGAAAGGTCTCGGCGGGAGAGTGTTTCTGGAGGGCTGTCAGCATCAACCCGGGTGGGTAGTTCGGAACCCTTTTCCTTCCATTTGGAAGTTCTCTGTCTTTCCTTAGGTTAGGTACCGGTATTGAGTAAGGTTGAAAGAAGCTTGCGGGATGGCGGGGGCGGGGCGGGATTACATTAGTCTTGGCACAAAGAGCCTCACATTTGGAAGTTGGTTGGCTAAAGATGCTACCGTATAATCTGGCAAAAGTCACTTAGGTAAAAGGTGTGGCAACTGTGGGCTCGGCGAGTAGTTACCACCGTATGATTCAAGGTCTGCGCCAATATTGAACAGCCAACCAATACCGCCAGCAATACATCATCAGATAGAAAAGAAGTTCCGTGAACAAAGTGATAGGTGCAAGAAGAAGCTGAATGATAGAGGATGACATCTGCTTATAAAAAGGTGAGTTGGGAACTATAAACCATAAAACCCAGTGTGATCCATACTCTCATAAAGTGAATTTTGACCTGAGAACTGACCTGACCATATCTTTGCCTACAAGTTTTTTATGTCAATAGAAGATTAAATATTTACAATGCCTACTCTTGTCCTTCCAGCACCAAGCCTGAGATTAAAGCCAGGACCAAAGATACAACAAGTGAGTCAAATACCTCTAACCTTCCATGCCCCAGTGAAACAGTCAATTAAAGCACATACTCATAAGGAAAAACTTCATATACTTGAATACTGGAAATATAGATTAGTTACTGATGAGAACAATGGTGAAGTTCAGCATCCAGTAACTCTGAAAGAAGTATCACTTCTGTATAAGGTAGAAAGAAGCTGTAACAACCCACCAGAGGGTGTCTTACAGTAAAACTATTCTTACACCCATACTAGAGACCCTGAAGCCAATGGGTAAGGGTAGTTTGGTTTACTATAGTAGATAACTACACGTGTTATAAGACTGTAGTATATAAGGCAGGCATGGGGAAGGCTCATGTAATGAGACCTGAGTTACCCTGATATGAGGCATGGGTTACCCTGACATGAGGTTCGGGTTACCGTGCCATAAGGTCCAAGTCACCCTGACATGGCACCCAAGTTACCCTACCTAGCACATAGAGGTACTTACTTGGGGCAGGGGGCGATCCTATAAGGATTGTGCACTCCGGTAAAATCCAAAGTCTACAAACCTGGTAGCCTTTGGGGGACTATAGAAGGAGCTACAGGGCTCCGAATGCCCCAGGATTTTACAGAGGTATTCCTAACACCCCCCTGCGGCCCCAGCGTAAGGACCGCACGTCATGGGCTTATGGTTGTTGAGTTGCTCCCTTCCTTACAAAAGGAATTGAGTGGAGGCACTCTTGTAATACCATATAGGTTGTCACTGTCTGTCTGACTGGATGTTATTCGTAGGATATATGAGAGGGCATAGGGTGTGCTCCAGAAGAAGGGCTATCTTCTGGTACTAAATATGTGTAAAACAGACAAGAACTGAAGGAGTTACTCAGGTAATACCAGAAGGGTAGTCCAGAGCCTCCTGGGTAGTCCCAGGGTAGCCTGTAAGATGTTGAAGCATCTCTGGGCAGGTGAATCGCACATAGGTGCAACTCATGCCCAATTGCTGTAAGACTATTCAGGTTGTTTGAGAACTCTAAAAGCATGATTCTTATTACAGTAGTGGTACCTTCGGGGAGTTAACTGTGGGTAGTGACTACCAGGTCAATCACCAAGGTACCCCACTGGGGGAGCCGACTAGACTTTCCTATCAGGCAAAGACCTGATTAGAATAAAGTAGAAGGTTCAGCTCAATTGTGAGAGATATGTCTACTAAAGACTTGCATAGATGAAATGCATATGGGTATGAGAGTTTGTAAGTGATATATCTCCTCAGTTGCAAGATAGTTCGCCACTAGCATGTCAACAATATGAAGGGTTTTTCTCCTGTAGTCGCATTGGAGATGCAGTGCTTGAAACACTTAATGTTGGAAGGAGAATTAGCCAGAGTAGTCCAATATCCACAAAGGAATAAGGTCCTTAGCAGTGTGTGTTGGTCAGCCTGGAGGAGACAGGTGTGCTCATGATTAAGTTAGAGTAGTGAGTGAGTAGCAACTGGCAGTATATGATATTCTACTTAAACTATATGCAAATCTCACTCTACTCTAGTAATCAACTACCTCTCGAGAAACTTACTGAGTAAAGCTGCGACTTAATGATATTAAGTTTTACTGTTTTGATTCTTCTTTACTCTACTGTTGATTATCGCTTTTGATCTTTTAGTCACTTCAGTGCAGTCACGAACTTGGGATCCACCTTTCCCTAGGGTGCCCCCATTACAGAAACTTAATTTATTTTAGTATTCTAATATTATTTGTAAGGTCAGTTAAGGTAATTTAGATTAGATTCCTGCAAGTATGATATCTGACTGGAGAAGAAATGAAAAGAAAATTCTCCATCCAAGAACTCACAGTCAGTCTTATCAATGTGAGAATAGACATTTGTCAATCACCAGAAATGGAGAGTAGCCTATATGCATGATTTTGCAAAAGATAAAAGAAGGATAGATAGTACAGTGTATATAGTTTCAGCTTGGAAGTAAATTGGCTTTTCAGGAGACTTATCCAAATCATGATGCAGTATTAGAGGAATTCAAATTTTCAACTGACTGGTTTAATAGATTCCTTTCTTGGTAGAATATATCACTTTGTGTAACTACCAAAAAGGCCTAGTATATCTTAGCCTATTATCAACAATTGATTCTAAAATAGCTGCAGTTCAATCATTGAAATTCACAGCTACATACTGGAGAGTCAGACTACAAGTATGAGGTTAGCCATTTTGATCTTACCTATATTGCCAATATGGATCAAACATCACTCCCATTTGAAGATCTTACCAGAAAGATAAACTCACAGAAGTGTGATAGAACAATATGGGATAAATCTAAAAAGGCTGGTTGGGATAAGCACTAAGAAACACTTGTCCTGACTATATTTGAAGATAGTGCTAGCATGGAGAGAGTCAAGCCTGTTATCATATTCTGTGGTACAGATGATCCTATAAGATAGCAGAAATACTACAGAAGTGAAAAACATCACTATGATCTAAGAGTTGCTGTATGGTTTAACTCTGAAGGCTATACCAATACAAAAACTACAGTGAGGTGGATTAGTAAACTACTCATTCCTGCTTTTCACCTACCCAGTCCCAGTATGTAGAATGGTGCTCCTTCTTTACTGCAAACACTTACTAATAGAAAGCTACAGGCATCAATTCTTGCTTTAGATGCTGGTCACTTTCATCATTCCCCTGGAGTTCTAGCTATATAAAGTGATCATAATATTATTTCCTCTCTTATACCTGTTGGTTGTACTGGATTAATTGAGGTTGTTGATGTTTCTATAAATAAACTACCGCAGGAACTGATTAGACATGAGCTGAATACAATAGTAGAGTCAATAGGTCAAGAAACTCTAGATGCTCTAGATGATTCTTCACATTAAGCTATTAGGAGGAGAAGAATCATCATGACATATGTAGTAGAAGTGGCATGCAAAAAGGTACTAGTACATTAGACTCATTTTTATTTTTATATTTTTTTACAATTTATAGGAGGAAATGATCACTAATACAATAAACTACTAGTTCTGTACTGAGAAGAGACATATGGTGGTTAGGAGATTCCAGACAGTAGGTATGTCACTTCTCATTGATGGAACTCACAATCATGAGCTACAAGTGAAAGAAATATCACAATTGGAGATCAGTAATTGGAGAAGTAAAGATGAGAGTACTGGATCAGATACTAGTAATGAGGACAACCTGGAAAATAGATTGGACTGTAATGAGCTAGAGGAATTGAAATATGATTATTGTATCTGAAAGTTGCTACACTATCATATACTATTATTTACTCTGTATAACCTTAGAAATTTGTACTTGCTTAATGGTTTTTGTCACTGCCCCCTTTAGCAAAACTTTAGCTCCAATCTGACTTTTGTCACATTATACAGTAATTTAAGTGTGATGGTTGGAATGATATCATTAATTGCTATTGGTACAGTACTGTGACAGGCTCCCTATATAAGTTGTAGAGAGGAGTGTTGTTGATGATAAGGGACAGATCATCATTTTTATGTACCAAATGCTAGTGTTCTCACTAGTAGTCATACTTCTCGCATATATTTATGTAAATGTAAGATAAATTGTATCTCAATAAAGATCACTAGAAAGCTCAATAAGATGATACATGAATATATACAGCTACCACTCTAGTGGCCAGAACAACTCTTGTACATATTAGAAGAAGTGCAAGAATAGGTTTCCTCTTATTATATGATTTTATTTGTTATATGATTATGCTATATGTTATGGTTACTATGGTAACTTGATTAATAGTAGTAGGCAGGAGGATTTCCTTAAGTATAACTATGTTATTTGTTGTTGGGATCAGTCATCTCATTAATAGTATTTGAAAGAAGAAATTTAAGAGGTTGGGGGGTGGATGGGGATGGCTGGATTACATATGTGCTTGAATAATCAGGAGGCTTGTAATGGATATATAAAGCCTAAGGGTTTCCTGTTATTTAGACCTTGCTCAAATACTTATACACATAAGCTACTACTTGGTTCACATATTATAGTCCTAACGTGTACCCAACCTATATCTTGCAGGGTGAGAAGAAGGTTCTGACTGGCATTTGGGTAATCCTGTGAGTAGTGATATCATTATACTATGATCATCACTTGATTGAGAGATCTGTGGCTTGACTCAGTAATATCAAGGATGACAGAGCGGACATTCCCTACTGTATCAAGAAGTGATAGTTTGTCACCTTAGATTGTTCCTACCTTACAGTACTGAACATCACAATTGTGACCTTCAACTTTGAAGACCTCACTACTATACTCTTAATAACTAGTTCATCAATCTACAGTCCTATCACCCCATCACCACTTGGGTCATTGGGAGAACTAGAAACAGCACACAATGCAAGAACTGCATGATGATCTATATCATTTAAAGATACCCCATTTCTACTACCTGACATGTCAAGAGCAGGAGTAGCCAGCAACCCCTAAGAGGGACCCTACATATCAAATAACTAACTAGTACAATTTACAGCCCCACTCTTTCCTGGGATGCAGGAAAATGCAGGAGGTAATGGAGAAGGAATTAAGCTAAAAGAGCCAGAAGAATTCAAAGATGAACTGACCAAGCTCCAGAGCTTTCTGACCAATCTACAACTCATATTCAATGTACAACCTCACAAGTACAAGAGAGATAGAGCAAAGATCAACTATGCTCAAATATACTTCAGCGGTAAACCCACAACTGGTTGGCACCTATTGTGGAAAGACAGATGCCAGTACAGTAGCCAACTTATGTAACATTTGAAGAAGTACCACAAGATACCTTTAGAGATAAGTAAGTTAAAGTAAGGTGAGCAAATACTATGAATAAGATCAAACAACAATCTTGAGCATTCAGTAAATATTGGTCAGACTTCAGATTACTTATGACTAAGGTAGATTATACAGATAAGAAGTACCTCCATTTTGTCCAGAAAGGAACAAGCAATGACCTATTGGACAACTACGAAAACCAGTATGAGAATTTTACAACTCCAGCAACCTTTGTCAACTGGGCAATACAGCAAGAAGCAAAGATCCAATCGATCAGATAAATGCAAGGAATCAGTCAATGAACCTATGAACCCAGAAACGATACACCACTAAGGCCTTCACAGTCAAAGCTCATCACAACTTCGGAAGGTGGTGCCACTATAGATCTAGATGCTAACAGATTTTCTAGACTTTGAAAACTAGAAAGGGAAGAAGATGATCCATGCAGAATAGAAAATCTATGCCTAATATGTGGAGAAGCAGGCTACTGAGCAAAAAATTGCTGGGGAACAACAAATGCATTTAAAGTCAATGCAGCCAAAACAGAACATTTAAATGATGAGTGCCTACAGGATGCAGTAGACTGCTAGACCACCAACCAAAGATGCTGCAATCAACTTCTTTCAAGGTTGTGTCAATAGATAGAGGCTATGGCTCGTGGATTATGTTACAGGTAGATGCTCCAAATGAAGACATTGAAGAAAAACTCTATATTATGATTGACAGTGGTGCCACAGACAATTTTATTGACCTTAAGAGTACTACTAGGCTCAGCTAACTACTAATCAAATAAAACAACATCTCCCTCTATATTGTAATGGGAGAATTGAGATTTCTGATCATCCATCATATATTACTACCATTGAGAATAGATGGTTGTGCTGAAACTGTCAAATTATATGTAATGCAACTAGGATACAAAGGAATTATCCTTATAATGCCATGGGTAGTTAAACATGAACCATCTATGGATTGGAGAAGCAAGAGGGTACAATTCACTTCACCCTTCTGTGTGAGGAAGTGTCTTGAAAGTTCACTCCAAAGCAAGGAGGTTGATGAAAAACAAACTATGGAAGAACAATTAATAATGATAATGGTAGAATTACATAGGCTAAAATAGGGTCATAAACCCTAGTATGAAGCCATAAGTACAAAGTATACTCTAGAACCTATAAGGTTAAAACAGAGTCCAAGAGCCTATGAGGTACGAGTCACTCTACTGGAATAGCCTAAAACACAAGAAATGTCCAATGAAGATGGGTTCCTGAGGACTGACAATACAGGCAAAGTGATAGTAGTAGTGGGGAGCACTATCAGTCAACAAATTGCTGAAAAATATAGGAAAGAAGAATCTGAAGAGATCTCCTTGCATAAAAGAATAACTGCTGAGTATTATTAGTTCTTATACATCTTTGAGGAACAAGAAAGGGAAGACGTGTCTCCCACTCAAACAGGTGTAAACTATGAGATTGTACTGCAGGAAGAGAAAACATCACCAGCTAGTGGGATCTACAAAATATCAGAAAAAGAAGCTCAAGAGGCTAAGACATATATCAACAAGAATCTGTCTAGGGGATGGATCCCAGAATTGACATCCCCAGCAGTAGTGCCAACCCTCTTCATTGCAATGAAGGATGGAGGCCTACAACTCTGTATATACTACAGGGAGTTAAACAAAGTTACGATTAAGGACTAATACCCTTTACCACTTATATCAAGTATTTAAGACTAGCTAAGAGGAGTGAGATATTATACAAAACTAGATATTAAGGACACCTATCATAATATTAGGATCAAGAAAGGAGATGAATAGAAAACATTATTCAAAATGACCTACAGTCTCTTCAAGTACCTGGTCATGCCATTCAGCCTTACCAATACACTAACATCATTCCAATGATAGATTACTCACTTCTTAAATATAGTTATAAATATATGCTATATTGTATACCTGGATGACATCCTCATATATTCTGAAACCTGGGAACAGTATATCCAGGATGTCATCAAAGTACTCAAACTCCTGAGAATATATAAGATTAAGTGAAAGCTACCAAACTGTGAGTATCAGACTAAGAAAATGGATTACCTATGATTTATCATTATGCCAGAAGGAGTAGAAACTGACTCTAAAAAGATGGCACCAGTTTCATATTGGCCAAAGCTACAAGTAGTCAAGGACATTTAGAAGTACTTAGAATTCTGCTCCTCCTACAACTGATTCATTCAAGACTTCCACAGCATTGCAGTACCCCTTACAAAACTTACCAAGAAGGACACTAAATAGCAATGACAAAATGAACAAAATTAGGCTTTAAAATACTGCAAAAAGACCATAACAGAGACTTTAATAATGGCCCACTTCAACCCCCAAAATAGATGGTCATAGAAACTGATACCTTACACGATGTATGTGCAGGAGTACTCTCTCAGATGGATGCAGATGGTACTAATCATCCTATAGCTTTCTATTCAAAGACCCTGATGGATGTAGAAAAGAACTATGACATCTATAATAAGGAATTATTACCCATTATCTAAACATTCAAGGTGTAGAGATACTACACAGAAGGAAGTAAACATCCAGTTATAAGAGGGGCGCCCTAAGGGAAGATGGATTCCAAGTTCGCAACCGCACTGAAGTGACTCAAAGATCAAAAGCGATAATCAACAGTAGAGTAAAGAAGAATCAAAACAGTAAAACTTAATGTCGTTAAGCCACAGCTTCACTCAGTAAGTTTCTCGAGAGGTAGTTGATTGCCAGAGCAGAGAGGGACTCGCATATAGTTTAAGTAGAATATTATATACTGCCAGTTCCCTCCCATCACTACTCTAACTTAATCATGAGCACACCCATCTCCTCCAGGTTGGCCAACACACACCACCCAGGACAATATTCCTTTGTGGATGTTGGTCCACTCTGGCTAAATCTGCTTCCGACATCAAGTGTTTCAGCACTGCATCTCTAATGCGACTGCAGGAGAAAAACTCTTCATATCGTTGACATGCTAGTGGCACACTATCATGCAACTGAGGAGATATACCATTTACGAACTCTCATACCCATATGCATTTCATCTATGCACGCCTTTTGTAGACATAGCTCTCATGATCGAGCTGAACCTTCTACTTCATTCTAGTCAAGTCTTTGCCTGATAGGAAAGTCTACTCAGCTCCCCCAGTGGGGTACCTTGGTGATTGGCCTGGTGGGCACTACCTACAGTCAACTCCCTGAACGTACCCCTACCATGATAAGAATCATGCTCTTAGAGTTCTCAAACAACCCCAATAGTCTTACAGCAATTGGGCACAAGTTGTGCCTATGTGCGATTTACCTGCCTGGAGATGCTCCAACATCTTCTGGGCCACCCTGGGACTACCCAGGAGGCTCTGGACTACCCTTCTGGTATTACCTGAGTAACCCCTTCAGTTCTTGTCCGTTTTACACATATTTGGTACCTGAAGATAGCCCTTCTTCTGGAGCGCACCCTATGCCCTCTCATATATCCGACGGACAGCATCCAGTTGGACGGACGGTGACAACCTATACGGTGTTACAAGAGTGCCTCCACTCAGTTCCTTTCATAAGGAATGGAGCAACTCAACAGCCGTAAGCCCATGACATGCAGTCCTTACACTGGGGCCGCAGGGGGGTGTTAGAAATACCTCTGTAAAATCCTGGGGCATTCGGAGCCCTATAGCTCCTCCTATAGTCCCCCAAAGGCTACTAGGTTTGTTGCCTTTAGATTTTACCAGAGTGCCCAATCCTTGTAGGATCGCCCCCTGCCCCGAGTAAGTACCTCTATATGCAAGGTAGGGTAACTTGGGTGCCATGTCAGGGTAACTCAGACCTTATGGCAGGGTAACCCGAACCTCATGTCAGGGTAACCCATGCCTCATATCAGGGTAACTCAGGCCTCGTTACACGAGCCTTTCCCGAGCCCACCTTTTATACTACGATCTTATATTATGCATAGTTATCCACTATCGTAAACCGAACTATCCTTACCCATTGACCTCTAAGTCTCCAGTATAGGTGTAAGAATAGTTTACTGTAAGACACTCCAGTGGGTTGTTACATGACTCCCCTCTTCTCTAAGGTCCGTCCCGGACCCTTAGTGACATCTTTTATTTCCCGACTTTGGTACATCCAAGATGTGGTCATCCCTTGGCTTTTATGGATACCTCAGGTGAAAATCATTAAGGGCCTCCATGGCCATTTCTTCTAGCATCTCAAAAGGTTCCCATAAATTCTCCTCTGGTCCATAACCTTCCCACACTACGAAGTATTGAACGAAACGGTGGCAGGAACTCATCTTCATCCCACCATACCAACCACTATCCAGGATAGCTTCAACCACATATCTTGGCTCATTGTCTACTATCTCTGGTAATGCAACTTCCTTCTGAGGCCCACCTACTGGATCATCGCGGTATGGTTCCAGTAGACTGACATTGAATACGGGATGGATTGAGCAACGAGCTGGAAGTTCGAGCTCATAGGCCTGGGATGCTACCTTTCATTTAACCACAAATGTGCCAAACATTCGGTGGTCTAACTTCTCCATTGGCCTCTTTGTCTGGATATTTTTTCAGTTCAACATTACCTGGTCAGCCTTTCTCACAACTCCATTGGTCACCGCTTCCATTGTAATGTATTCTGGAGATTGTAGCCTCTTTTGGTCATGCCACTTCTGTTGCCTTTCTTGTGCCCCTTGTAAGGATCCTCTGATCTCTTGCCATGAACCTTCCCAGTTCCGTACCAAGAGTTCACTGCTTGGATGAATCCCTTGGTCATCTGGAACTATGCCTGACCAGTTTGTACAACAGTTGAATCCATAGTTAATCTCAAAAGGAGAAGCCCTAGTGGATTCTGAGGTAGAAGTATTATATGCATACTCTGCCAATGGTAACAAAGACACCCAATCGTCTTGCTGATATGAGCAATAGCTCTGAAGATATTGTTCCAAAGTTTACTTCACCAGTTCAGTCTGCCCATCAGTTTCTGGGTGGAAAGCCATTGATATATTAAGCTTGATTTGTAGTAACTTCATCAAGCTTGCCCAAAACTTAGAGGTGAATCAGCTATCACAGTCTGAGATTATCAATTCTGGGAGCCCATGTAGGCGCCATATCTCCTTTAGGAATATTAATGCCAACTTTTCTATAGACACCTCCATTGTCAATGGTATGAAGCGAGCCATTTTCGAGAATCAATCAAAAATGACCCATATCTTTGTATATCCCTCAGACTCCAGTAATGCTACAATGAAGTCCATGGAAATATCATTCCATGGTCTTATTGGCACCTCAATTTGTTCAAATAATCCAAATTTCTTATCCCGGGCTGTCTTGCTCCTTTGACATGTATCGCAAGTACGCTCATACTCCATGATGTGCTCATCCATCTTTGGCCATTAGAAGTTTTCCTTGATTCGTCCAACTGTCTTGTATGTCCCAAAGTGTCCCGCAATACAGGAATCATATTCTGCCTCCATGGTTGCTTGCTTCAACCCTTTTGCCTTGGGTATGTACCATCTATTCTTATAGAGCAGTAAGTCCTTCTCTACTGAAAAACTAGGGTCAACATCTTTCTTCCCACCTATGACTGACTTGAATATGCTCATGTACTTGTCATCTGCACTGGTTGCTTTCTTAAGCGCTTCCAAAAAGGAAGATTGCAACTGATAGCCTCGGCAAGATGTCCCGCTCCTTATTTACAACCCATTGACCAGGTCGGAAAAAGGTTGTTTCGAGGTTCAGTTGAGAATTACCCCCCCTTCAAGGTGGTAGTTCCTACGCCTTGACAATGCATCTGCTTTTTCGTTCAACCTACTTTTACGTTAGATAACCTTAAAATTGAACAGTTGTAAGCATTCCACCCAGCGGTGTTGCCGTCTATTCAGTATCTTGGTACTATTAAAGTATTCAAGATTCTTGTGATCAGTATATATAACAATCTGATCAGTGGCAGACCTCAGTAAATCATACGATTCTTTGAATGCCGCCACAATTGCAGTCATTTCCTTATCATGGACATCATAATTCACCTCTGCTGGTATGAATTTCCTACTGTGATAGGCCACAGGGTGCCATTTCTCGTCCTCACAGGGCTGGGACAGAACAGTACCTAATGCAAAGTCACTTGCATCGGTTTCTAACTTTGTTGGCCGGTTAGGCTCAAAGTGTGCTAGAATAGGACTGGATGTAAACAACTCCTTCAATTGTTCAAAAGCCTCCTTGCAGGCTGGTGTCCAGTCCCATTTAATGTCCTTCTTCATCAGGTCTGTCAATGGCCTCGCTATCTTGCTAAACCCCTTGATGAACCTTCAGTAGAAGTTGGCAAAGCCCATGAAGCTTTGTACTTCGACAATGCTCTTTGGACTTGATCAGTTCTTGATCAATCCCACCTTTTCCATTGTCATTGATATCCCACGATCAGATATCTTATACCCTAGGAATTCAACTTCTCTCTGATGGAAGGTTGACTTCTTGATGCTAACGCATAAGACTGCTTCTCGCAGGTTTTCCATTACTTCCCTAACTAGAGTGACATGCTCCTCTATAGTCTCTGAGTAGATCAGGATATTGTCCATATAAGCAATGACTCCTTCATCCAGTAGACCTCTAAATACATCATTTATTATACTCTAGAAAGTAGATGGTGTGTTACATAACCCAAAAGGCATCACAGTATACTCATACAAGCCATACCAACAATGAAAAGCAGTCTTCCATTCTTCACCCTTTGCCATTCACAAAAGGTAATAACAGTTTTTCAGATCTAACTTGGTAAATACACTCGCTTTCCCAAGTCTATCCCTCAGCTCATTCATTAGCAGGAGGGGATAACGGTTCTTCATGGTTATCTTGTTCAGTCCTCTGTAGTCAATACATAACTGTAGTGTACCATCTGGCTTTGGTACAAATAATATAGGTGCAGCAGCAGGTGAACTAGATCTCCTGATCTTTCTGGTTGCCAGCATCTCATCAAGATACTCTCAGAGTGCCTTCAGTTCCTTCTCTGAGAGGGGATAGATCAGACCAATAGGAGGAGTTGTTCTCACCTATAGTTCAATCCTGTGATCATACTTAAAGTGCTGTGGTAAGGACTCTATCCTTTCTTGACTAAAGATATCACTAAAGTCCTTGTATTCTGGGAGCAGCTTTATTGCGATATCATTCCCGTCTTCATCTGAGAATTTAGCCATCCCAAGGAGATAGACAAATCCTTGATCCTCAGCCATCACTTCTTCCTCAGTGATGAATTCTAATCGCCGGTAACCACATCCAGCTAGGAAATTTGTCTTACAGTATGCTGACCGCTAGGCCAGTATATCCTTTTCCCAATCAATGTCTGGGTTATGCTCAGAGAGCCAGGACATCGGAAGATACCCATCAATTTTGCCCTCTGGCATTTCTGCAATCTTAAAGCTCATTTTATTTGAGTGGTCTCCTATTCTCATCTTTACCCGCTTGGTATAATGGAGACCCAATCCTGGGATATTGTTCCCACTTGCATCTAATATGGGGGAAGGAGTCTTTCTTCGGACACAGGGCATTTCAGTGTCCTTTACCCATCTGCTACTGAGCACAGCTCCCGTAGTGCCACTATCCAGGAGTAGTACTGCTTCCGCACTACTCCTTTTCCATTCAGTTGCCACTCAAGTCTAACTTTTACCCAGATAGACTTTGTATATTGTGGGAACCTGAGAGTCTCTGCCACTTTCTGGTTCTTTCTTCGCTAGACATTTCTAGTATCAATAATGTTAGTAGGTAAGTAAGGGTATGGGGTCTCTCTTCTTTCAATGCAAGAGAGGTCAAATAGGTCAATCAGAGTTAAGTTTAAAGTGTTTTGCAAACAGTTAAGTTATAAAATCATGAGTCAAAGTAAGTAGTGCTGTTTAGTATCACGCCAGCATGATTTCGGGTACTAAACCCTCCTGAGGTACACTTTGAAATAACTTTCAATTGTATATAATCAAGTCCCGCCTGATGTAAACATAACTAAATCAAATCCAAACAAACCAAGAAAAACCAGAGAGAATATAATAGGAAAAACTCAATAGACCCCTAATAGAGAGAACCCTTAATACTGAAAACCCATAAGAAAAACCATTTCCATCCTTGACAACTTTACTCCGCTGAGCCTAGTCAGATTTTTAGCTTTCTATACCTGGTCTTTGGAGGGTGGACTTACCATGTCCATCTCCAGTCCATCATGTTTATCACCCCAGCATGCCATTGTTGGCCTAAGGAATTGTTAGTTGCTAACTAAGTTCTCTTCAGAGGGTTACTTACCTAATCCGAAGTATCTGTATCAACTTCCATTATCTGAGGAGTTGATTCATGGACTTCAAGAATTTTTCTAGTAACAGTAGGAGGGGCCTCAATGTGCTTAACTTTGTTAGAGGGACCAGAGGTATGGCCCACCTCTTCCGCAGATCGCTTGCGTCCTTTGGCTGGCTTGGAAGAGCTAACAACTGGAGTAACCAAGGTACACTTCCACCAGAAGTGACCTGGTTGTCCACATTTGGTGCATTGGTATAACTTTCAGTGCTTGTCAAGGAGCGTGCTAGGAATATTCTTGTGAGCAATTGAATACTCCGAATTTTCTGGCTTTAACTGATGGCTGCCCGAAGAGTTAGCATGTTTGGGATTCTGCTTACCCGAACCCTTTCCCTTCTTCTGTTGCTTCTTTGAGGAATGCTTATCCTCACTCTTATCATGACTGGATCCTTTATCCTTATCTACTGTTCGGCTAAAGCGTGTATTGTCCTCCAAGTCATGGCCAGTTTTCCTTGGGGGATTGAGGTACTCATTTACATCCTTGGGATGGGGGTTCTTCTGAGCCCAGGCTGTCCGCAGTTCTGATGTAATGCCGATGTGCACCTTGTCTTTCACTGCTCGTCCATCCGTATACCCTAGTTTAGTCATTAGATCAATGACCTTGTCCAAGTACTTATCTACTTGGCCAGGCTTTATCTCCAAAGAGGTCCACTCTGCTAAAGAGCCATCCTGATTGGCATGTCCTCCGAAACTGGTCCCCAAATGATGGTGGAATCCTTCCCAGGTACAGAGCTCATTGTCTGGGTTGAATGGTATTCCGCTTCATTGGGCAGCCTCCTCATTTATATAACAGTGGAGACCCATATACCAGCTTTTGGCAGAACCTTCCAAGAGAGGGATAACCAAGCTAATCTTATCCATGCCTTCAGTGACAGACTCACAGAAATAATTAAACTTGATTTCCACATCACTAAGAAACCTCAGAGTGTCGTTAACATCCTCGGTAAAAGCCTTAACATCACCCAGTTTCTC
Organism: Choiromyces venosus 120613-1; assembly: GCA_003788595.2. Lineage (NCBI taxonomy): Eukaryota > Fungi > Ascomycota > Pezizomycetes > Pezizales > Tuberaceae > Choiromyces > Choiromyces venosus. The sequence goes on from ML120356.1 coordinate 1,399,197, forward strand.
AGGTTTCTTCAGCTTTACCTTGGAAGCTGTCTTGCTTTCCTTCTTGCATGACAGTAAGAATTTGGCCAGCTTGCGAGTTCTGCGGTCATAGCATCTCTTTTTCGAGTCATTCCAGTTTGACTGACGTCGCCCAAGGAATTTCTCAAGATCCGGGAGGGAGTCGGCATCATCATCTGAGCTGCTAGAGGAATGGGAACCACCTGGATCTCCTCCAGCCCCAGCATTTCCAACTGTATGAGTTATGTTACCTCTGCCTCCCCCCAGAACATCATATCCATCAAAAGATTCCTCCGAACTACCTAGTCTACTAAAATGGGAACCACCCCTGGATGGTGGAACCAGGTGTGGTGTTGGAGGGGGTAAGCGAGTACTATCCAATTGACTCGGAGTTCCCATTGCTTGCCCAGGTTTGAACTAGGACTGTTGGTATTCCAAACAAGTCCCCGGTGCAAGTGGAAGTCCTTGGTGGTGAAGTGAACCACAGAAATCACATGGGGTTTTTTCAACTTCAGGTCTCCTTTCTCTTGATGTATTTTGTCCCAGTGGGTGTCTAACTGCCTGTAAAGGAAGTTTAATACACCCATTGACATGGTGATAGTATCTTTCAAAAGGTGACCCTCCCTCGACCCAACAAGCAAGGGAACAATCACTCGCAAATGACTGTGCCCAAACTCCTGGGACCCCTAGATGTTGACCAAGACCGCTGCCTGAAGGCTTAGGTCCTGGGGCTGGCAGAATAACTGCAGGAGCATTGTGCGCCGGCGTCTGTGGTGCCTGTCACATAGGAACTGGCGTTGCACTACCAAAAGGTCTCTACGCTGTAGGTGGTCAGACTGCAACCATCGGGGTATTCCTGGCTCCTGAAAGAGTCATTGAATTTTCTCCGACCGGAGGCGTCCGCCTTGTCCTTCTTTCCACCCTTGGCATGGGTCTAGTCATAGGACCTATTGCCATGGAGGGACTATTGTGTCAACTCCTCCGTGCTCTTTGGGGTGGGTTGGACAAAGCCTGTCAGGGTTCCCGAGAGAACTGCTCTTCCCGAGAGAACTGCTCTTCCCAATCATTACTGATTTCTCATATCCCTAAAGGGGTGAGAAATTGCCTTTCTTCTGCCTTCTGCAACATTTCATGAAGCTTCAGAGCAAAGTTAGGTGCACGTTTTTCAGAAAGCACTAATGGAAGGGGAGGAGCATCTCTCATAATTGCGTCATTATTGGAGTCTATTGCATATCCGCCTTGGATTGCCTTCTCTGGAGCTCCGCTCCTGGTGTTTAGCGAGTTGGCATTTTGGATGTGCTCACAAAATGCAGTCTGTTGATCCAACATCCAACTCCATGCTACCTTCACCATATCCTGATAAAATGCAGCTGGCCTTTGCTCATTCCAGAAATGTAACTGTTCCTGAGACACGTGAACTTGATGACCGATTTCCCGAAGGATATACGGTTCAATATACTCACGTGTGAAGTCTACCAAGCTGATACCCTGATTGTCAACACTCATCATCTGGGTAAACTTGGCGTCATGGGAGAAGGATTGCATGAGGGCCCTTGGGTCTACAACAACCAATTCTTGACATGCCTGAGGAAGTTGAATGGGAGCAGCTTCAAGGAATAGTGGCACAGGTTCCCACTCTAAACCCTGTAGATCCGCGAAGATACTGGCTCGTAGGGTTTGGGCAGCATGTTTCTGTGCCACCGGGCTAGTAAAACCAACTTGGGAAGACATAATTCTGTCTACCCAATGCTTCTTGTACCAGACAAGCAACTCGTACGCGAATATGCCAATGTAGGAAGGTTTTGTAGCAACAAGTTCAAGCGAGTTAAGCGAGGAAGTTGCTTAACGATATATTGTATTGGGGGCGCCCTCAGGGCAGATGGATCCCAAGTTCGTGACCACACTGAAGTGACTTAAAGATCAAAAGCGATAATCAACAGTAGAGTAAAGAAGAATCAAAACAGGAAAGCTTAATATCCTTAAGCCACAGCTTCGCTCAGTAAGTTTCTCGAGAGGTAGTTGATTGCCAGAGTAGAGAGGGACTCGCATATAGTTTAAGTAGAATATTATATACTGCCAGTTCCCTCCCATCACTACTCTAACTTAATCATGAGCACACCCGTCTCCTCCAGGCTGGCCAACACACACCATTTAGGACAATATTCCTTTGTGGATGTTGGTCCACTCTGGCTAAATCTTCTTCCGACATCAAGTGTTTCAGCACTGCATCTCTAATGCGACTGCAGGAGAAAAACTCTTCATATCATTGACATGCTAGTAGTGAACTATCATGCAACTGAGGAGATATACCATTTACGAACTCTCATACCCATATGCATTTCATCTATGCAAGGCTTTTGTAGACATAGCTCTCACGATCGAGCTGAACCTTCTACTTCATTCCTTTAAAGTCTTTGCCTGATAGGAAAGTCTGCTCAGCTGCTCCGGTGGGGTACCTTGGTGATTGGCCTAGTGGGTGCTACTCACAGTCAACTCCCCAAAAGCACCTCAATCATGCTCTTAGAGTTCTCAAACAACCCCAATAGTCTTACAGCGATTGGGCACAAGTTGTGCCTATGTGCAATTTACCTGCCCAGAGATGCTCCAACATCTTCTGGGCCACCCTGGGACTACCCTTGAGGCTCTGGACTACCCTTCTGGTATTACCTGAGTAACTCCTTCAGGTCTTGTCCGTTTTACACATATTTGGTACCAGAAGATAGCCCTTCCTCTGGAGCACACCCTATGCCCTCTCATATATCCTACGGACAGCATTCGGTCGGTCGGACGGCGACAACCTATATGATGTTACAAGAGTGCCTCCAACCGGTTCCTTTTATAAGGAATGGAGCAACTCAACAGCCGTAAGCCCATGACGTGCGTCCCTTACACTGGGGCCGCAGCGGGGTGTTAGTAATACCTCTGTAAAATCCTGGGGCATTCGGAGCCCTGTAGCTCCTCCTATAGTCCCCCAAAGGCTACCAGGTTTGTTGCCATTAGATTTTACCAGAGTGCCCAATCCTTCTAGGATCGCCCCCTGCCCCAAGTAAGTACCTCTAAATGCAAGGTAGGGTAACTTGGGTGCCATGTCAGGGTAACTCAGACCTTATGGCAGGGTAACCTGGACCTCATGTCAGGGTAACTCATGCCTTGTTACATGAGCCTTTCCTGAGCCTGCCTTTTATACTACAATCTTATAGTATGCATAGTTATCCACTATAGTAAATCAAACAATCCTTACCCGTTGACCTCTAAGTCTCCAGTATGGGTGTAAGAATGGTTTACTGTAAGACACCCTCCAGTGGGTCGTTACACCAGTTGAGATATTTACAGATTATACCCACCTGGTTTCTTTTATGTGAAACAAGGAACTCAATCGAAAATAAACTAGATGTGTAGAAAACCTAACCAACTTTGACTTCAAAATTAGGTATAGGAAAGGAACACTAAATGGGAAGGCAGATGCTTTAACCAGGATACCAGGAGACATTGCTCACAAAGGAGGGGCTGATTCCTCCAAAATCCCAACAATATTTAGTCTAAATTGATGGGAAGAAGAAACATTACCAGAAGAAAATTGCATAGTAGAAGGGAACTCATGGGGGGATATAGTCACAACACCAAATTCACAACCTTATGATGCACCACACTCTATATTCTGCTTCGATAATGACTACATCACCTACCAAGATGATAAGAGAGGAAGCAGTTACTAACAAAAGCTTGAAGCCATGACTGCAATCACATCAGAAAACCTGGAAGAAGAACTTGAAAAAGCAACAGAAAAAGATCAGAGAATTCAACAGATGATAAAATACTTAGAAACTCAAAAGACTATTAGCAAGGACACAGTACTAGAATTCTGCAAAATGGTCAATAGGTTCCTAACCTATGAGGACAAAATATGGGTACCTGATAACCCAAAAATCAGAATCAAAATACTCCAAATGAACCATGACAACAAAATGGCAGGACATCAAGGAAAGATAAAGACATGTGAAAAAATAGCAAGATAATATAACTGGCCCTATATAAGAAAAGATATTGAAAGATACATAAGAAATTGCAATACTTGTCAAAAGACAAAACCAACTAACTATTCCCTCTTTGGATTACTAAATCTACTCAAAGCACTCGAATGACCTTGCAGTTCAATTAGCATAGATTTCATTACAGGTCTACCAAACTTGAACTATCAGGATAGTGTATAGGTAGTGGTTGATAAACTCACCAAAATGGCAATCTTTACACCCTGCAACAAGACAATGAAAGTACTAGAGTTTACAAAATGATTCATGAACACAATCTTCCCACACCATAGACTACCAAGAAATATAGTCAGTGATAGAGGTTCACTGCTCACATCACAATATTGGCAACAAGTGACAAAATACCTGCGAATTGAATAGAATTTAAGTACAGTATTCCATCCCCAAATGGATAGTCAAACAGAATGAATTGATACCATCCTAGAATAATACCTACATATATACTGCAACTATCAGCAGGATAACTGGATGGAACTACTCCTATTTGCACAGTTTGCCTACAATGATATACATCAAGAATGTATTAACACTAACTCATTTTTCACAAATTATGGATACCATCCTGAAAAAGAGTCATAGACCATCAAAGATATATCATCAGGACTAGCCAACATAAAGGCCTATATAGATGATTTAGTGCAGCTGCATAAATTCCTCACTGCACAAATGGTGTAATCTCAGGTAAATTATAAAGAATATACTGATAAGAAAAGATTTCCTGACCCCAACCTCCAAGTCTCAATAGCAGATAAAGTGTAGTTACTCAAACATTATATCAAGACCACAAGATTATCAGATAAACTTGATTACAAAAAACTCAAACCCTTCTCTGTCTAGGTATGCATAAGATTTAGAGCAAGTAAGTGGGACCTCTCAACCTTAATGAATGCCCATTCTGTCTTCCACACTTCACTCCTCCAACCATACATTGATATCTATCTCCCTACTCAATGCAAGAAACCACCTCTGTCTATCATCATAGATAATGAAAAGGAATATGAAATAGAAGCTATTATTGACTCAAGACTACATCCTGGCAAACTACAATACAAAGCTTAGTGGACTGGCTATAATCTCTCATACGATCAAGAGTAGTGTTAAGCAAACTACTTCAATAATTTACTTGAGTTAGTCGAAGAATTCTATCAGAAATACCCTCATAAACTCAAAGGAGACATCATCCTGTCCCAAAGATAGACACATAACTTTCCTTCCTATCAGTCAAGTTTATGAATCAAGATGAATACCTTATAGATGAAAAAACAATCCAAGTACTCCTTGATGTAACAGTAACGACAGAAAATCTGGATCCTAACTATCTACCAATCCCATACAACTATCAAAGTATACCTACTACTACATAACCTATCAGAATCTCACCATTGGTAGTTCACAATAATGATCAAGATGAAGAAATACAAATGGACTACTCTATTAACCATCAAATATACCATGCTTATAGGTAGACTCTACAGTTCTATCAAGGTCAACTTAGAGTATATCAAAGCCAAGCAGAACATATTGAACATCTACAGTGAAGAGTAAGTCTGCTTAAAGCCACCAACTATCATATTAGTCAGGAATACTATCAGCAAGCTCAAACTATCACATAGCTTCACTACCGAAACATATGTCTGCAGAACTCGCTGGCACTACCTACAATGTTGCTCCAAGTCCAATCTCTCTACCCTACCACAGCTTTACTAATAATGTCTGGACAGATCCCAGCCTCGAATACCCCTCAGGAGATCAAAACCCTTCAGCAACAAAGAAACAGACATTAAAGAAAAGAATGTATTTGCCAGATGGAGGCCCTTGTAAATGAAAACAAAATATATAATTCATCTCCATGAGCAGTGATGATGATACCATCCTAGACTTCCCTTTAGTTATAGCCTGACCTACATGTAACTCCTTCACACCCCCAAGACAACTTTCCTCTATCTTTGAACCTATCCAAGACTGATACCCAGAACCTGTGACTGAGCTCAGGCCCAAAAGTGGAGCTAATATCACAGATGGTCATTTTCACATACCAAATACTATTATTCTCACTAGTAGTCATACTCCTTGTATATATTTATGTGAAGCTGAGATAAATCTCATCTCAATGAAGATTACTTGAGAGCTCAACCAGATGACACATGAATATGTGCAGCTACAGCTCAACTGGTTACAAAGACTCTTCTATATATTGGAAGAAGTGGAAGAATAGGTTTTGTTTTGTTATATAGCTTTATTTGTTATATGATTATACTATATGTTAGGGTTGCTATGGTAACCAGAGTAATGGTAGCAGACAGGAGGATTTCCTTAAGTATGATTATGTTATTTATTGTTTAGACCAATCATTACCTTAATAGTATTTGCGAGAAAGAATTCAAGAGATAGGGAATCAGAGATAGCTAGGAATGGCTGGATTATGTATGTATTTAGATAATCAGGAGGCTGATGATGGGTATATAAAGACTGAGGCTTTCCTGTTATTTTGTTCCTTGCATAATCACTTATACACATAAAGTACTCCTTAGTTCACATACTATTGTAATAGAGGCACCCTAAGGGAAGATGGATCTCAAGTTTGTGACTGCACTGAAGTGACTCAAGATCAAAAGTGATAATCAACAGTAGAGTAAAGAACAATCAAAACAGTAAAACATAATATAATTAAGCCGCAGCTTCACTCAGTAAATTCCTCAAGAGGTAGTTGATTGCTAGAGTAGACTGGGGCTTGCATATAGTTTAAGTAGAATATCATATACTGCCAGTTCCAACCCATCACTACTTTAACTTAACCATGAGTACACCTGTCTCCTCTGGGCTGGTGAACACACACCACTAAGGACATTATTCCTCTGTGGGTATTGGTCCCCTCTAGCTAAATCTCATTCTGACATTAAGTATTTCAAGCACTGTATCTCTAATGTGACTGCAGGAGAAAAACTCTTCATATTGTTGACATACTAGTAGTGAACTATCATGCAACTGAGGAGATATACCACTTATGAACTCTCATACTCATATGCATTTCATCTATGCAAGCCATTAGTAGACATAGCTCTCATGATCGAGCTGAACCATCTACTTCACTCTAATTAGGTCTTTGCCTAATAGGAAAGTCTACTTGGCTCCCCCAGTGAGGTACCTTAGTTATTGGCTTAGTGGGTGCTACCCACAGTCAACTCCCCGAAGGTACCACTACCAAGATAAGAATCATGATTTTAGAGTTCTCAAAGAACCCTAATAGTGTTACAGTGATTTGGCAGGAGTTGTGTCTATATGTGATTCACCTGCCTGGAGATGCTTCAACATCTTCTGGGCCACCCCTGGACTACCTGGGAGGCTCTAGACTATCTTTTCAGTATTTCCTGAGTAACTCCTTCAGTTCTTGTCCGTTTTACACATATCTAGTACCAGAAGATAGCCCTTCTTCTGGAGCACACCCTATGCCCTCTCATATATCCTACGGACAGTATCCGGTTGGACGGACGGTGACAACCTCTATGGTATTGCAAGAGTACCTCCACTGAATTCCTCTTATTGGGAAGGGAGCAACTCAATAACCATAAGCCCATGACATGCGGTCCTTACGCTGGGGCCGCAGGAGGGTGTTAGGAATACCTTGGTAAATTCCTGGAGTATTTGGAGCCCTATAGCTCCTCCTATAGCCCCCCAAAGACTACCAGGTTTGTTAACTTTAGATTTTACCGGAGTGCCCAATCCTTATAGGATCATCCCCTACCTCAAGTAAGTACCTCTATGTACTGGGTAGGGTAGCTCGGGTGCCATGTCAAGGTAGCTCAGACCTTATAGCAGTCTAACTCGGACCTCATATCAGGATAACCCAGGTCTCATGTCAGGGTAACTCAATTCTTGTCACGTAAGCCTTTCCCATGCCTGTGTAATGACCCACGAGAGGTTGTCTTATAGTAAACTATTCTTACACCTATACTGGAAACCTTGAGCTCAATGGGTAAGGGTAGTTTGGTTCACTATAGTGGACAACTACGCATAATATAAGATTGTAGTATAAAAGGCAGGCTTGGGAAAGGCTCATGTTATGCGGCCTGAGTTACCCTGACATGTGGCTTGGGTTACCCTGACATGAGGTCTGAGTTACCCTGACATGGCACCCATGTTACCCTACCAAGCATATAGAGGTACTTACTTGGGGCAGGGGGCGATCCTATAAGGATTGGGTACTATGGTAAAATCCAAAGGTGACAAACCTGGTCGCCTTTGGGGGGCTATAGGGGGAGCTACAGGGCTCTGAATGCCCCAGGATTTTACAGAGATATTCCTAACACCCTCCTGCGGCCCCAGCGTAAGGGCCGCACGTCACGGGCCTATGGTTGTTGAGTTGATCCCTTCCTAACAAAAGGAGTTCGGTGGAGGCACTCTTGTAACACAGTATAGGTTGTCGCTGTCCGTCCGACTGGATGCTGTTCGTAGGATATATGAGAGGGCATAGGGTGTGCTCCAGAAGAAGGGCTATCTTCAGGTACTAAATACGTGTAAAACGGACAAGAACTGAAGGAGTTACTCAGGTAATACCAGAAGGGTAGTCCAGAGCCTCCTGGGTAGTCCCAGGGTGGCCCGGAAGATGTTGAAGCATCTCGAGGTAGGTGAATCTCACATAGACACAACTCGTGCCCAATCACTGTAAGACTATTGGGGTTGTTTGAGAACTCTAAAAGCATGATTCTTATCATGGTAGGGGTACGTTCAGGGAGTTGACTGTGGGTAGCACCCACCAAGCCAATCACCAAGGTACCCCACTGTGGGAGCTGAGTAGACTTTCCTATCAGGTAAAGACTTGACTAGAATGAAGTAAAAGGTTCAGCTCGATCGTGAGAGCTATATCTACTAAAGACTTGCATAGATGAAATGCATATGTGTATGAGAGTGCGTAAATGGTATATCTCCTCAGTTGCATGATAGTTTGCCACTAGCATATCAATGATATGAAGAGTTTTTCTCCTGCAGTTGCATTAGAGATGCAGCGCTGAAACACTTAATGTCGGAAGGAGATTTAGCCAGAGTGGACTGACACCCACAAAGGAATAATGTCCAGAGTGGTGGGTGTTGGACAGCCCAAAGGAGACAGGTGTGCTCATGATTCAGTTAGAGTAGTGATAGGTGGGAACTTGCAGTATATGATATTCTACTTAAACTATATGCGAGTCCCACTCTACTCTGGCCATCAACTACCTCTCGAGAAACTTACTGAGTGAAGCTGCGGCTTAACAATATTAAGTTTTACTGTTTTGATTCTTCTTTACTCTACTGTTGATTATCGCTTTTGATCTTTGAGTCACTTCTGTGCAGTCGCAAACTTGGGATCCATCTTCTCTTAGGGTGCCTCCATTATAGCCTGCCTTCAATACTACAATCTTATAGCATATATAGTTGTCCACTATAGTGAACCAATCTACCCTTACCTATTGACCTCAGGGTCTCTGGTATGGGTGTAAGAATAGTTTACTGTAAGATACCCTCTAGTGGGTCATTACATTACTCCCCTCTTCTCTAAGGTCCATCCTGCATCATTAGTGTTGTCTCTTATTTCCTGGCTTTGGTATATCCACTATGCAGTAATCCTCTGGCTTATGTAGATACCTTCAGTGGAAATCATTTAGAGCCTCTGCAGCTGTTCCTTCTAGCATCTCAAAAGGTTCCCAGGAATTCTCCTCTGGCCTATAACCTTCCTATGTTACTAAGTATTGAACAAATTAGTGGTGGGAACTCATCTTTATTTCACCATACCAGCAGCTATCCAGGATAGCTTCCACAACATAATTTGGCTCATTGTCAACTATCTCTGGTAATGGAACTTACTTCTGGGGCCTCCCTTTTAGGTCATCTCGATATGGTTCCAGTAGACTGACATTGAAAATGGGCTGGATTGACCAATAAGCTAGGAGTTTGAGCTTGTATGCCTCGGTTCCTCCCTTTCGTTTAACCACAAAGGGGCCAAATATTCTGTGTTCTAACTTCTCTCTCGGCCTCTTTGTCCAGATGTTCTTTCAGTTCAACATTACCCTGTCGGCCCTTTTTGCGACTCCATTGGTCACATCTTCTATCCTCACATATTCTGGAGATGGTAGCCTTTTTGGGTCATGTCACTTCCATTGCCATTCTTGTGCCCCTTGTAAGGTTTCTCTGCACTCTTACCATGAACCTTCTCAGTTCCATACTGAGAGCTCGCTCCTTGGACGAATCCCTTGGCTATCTGGAACTATCTCTGACCAGTTGGTATGAGGGTTGAATCCATAGTTAATCTCAAAAGGAGATGTCCAAGTGGATTCTGAGGTAGAAGTATTATTCGCATACTCTGCCAATGGTAACAAAGACACCCAATCATCTAGCTGGTATGAGCAATAGCTCTGAAGATATTGTTCCAAAGTCTGGTTCACCTATTTTGTCTGCCTATCAGTTTCTGGATGGAAAGCCATCGATATATTAAGCTTGATCTGTAGTAGCTTCATCAAGCTTACCAAAAACTTAGAGGTGAATTGGCTATCTTGGTCTGAGATTATTGATTCTGGGAGCCCATGTAGGCACCATATCTCCTTCAGGAATATTAATGCCAACTTTTCTATAGACACCTCCATTGCAAATAGTATAAAGTGAGCTATTTTTGAGAATCGATGAACAATAACCCATATCTTTGTATACCACTCAGACTCTGGTAATACTACGATGAAGTTCATAGAAGTTGCATTCCATGGTCTTATTGGTACCTCAATTGGCTCAGGTAACTCAAATTTCTTATGCCAGACTGTCTTGCTCCTCTGACATATATTGCAAGTATGTATATACTCCATAATGTACTCATCCATCTTTGGCCAGTAGAAGTTTGTCTTGATTTGTCTAACTGTCTTGTAGGTCCCAAAGTGTCCCGCAATATGGAAATCATGTTCTGCCTCCATGATTGTTTGCTTCAACCCTTTGGCCTCAAGTATATACTACCTATTCTTATAGACTAGTAAGTCCCTCTCTACCAACAAACTAGGGTCAACATCATTCTACCCATTGATGACTGACTTGAATATACCCATGTACTTGTCATCTTTACTAGTTACTTTTTTAAGCACTTCCAAAAAGGAACATTGCAATGAATAGCCTTGACAATATTGCAACACCTGTGGTCACAAGATGTCCTATTCCTCATTTACAACCTACTGAACAAGTTCAGACAAATGTTGTTTCTAGGTTTGGTTGAGAATTACCCCCCCTTTCAAGGTGGTAGTCCCTATACCTCGACAATGCATCTGCCTTCTCATTCAACCTGCCCTCCCAGTAGATAACCTTAAAATTGAACAGTTGCAGGAACTCCGCCCAGTGGTATTGCCATCTATTTAGTATCTTGGTACTATGAAAGTATTCAAGATTCTTGTGATCAGTATATATATAACAATCTGATCAGCAACAGACCACAGTAGGTGGTCCCATTCTTTGAATGCTACCACAATCGTGGTCATTTCCTTATCGTGAACATGATAGTTTACTTCTACTAGTACAAACTTCCTACTATGATGGGCCATGGGGTGCCATTTCTCATCCTCATAGAGCTGAGATAGAATAGCACCTAATGCAAAGTCACTTGCATTGGTCTATAACTTTGTTGGCCAGTTTGGGTCAAAGTGTGCTAGAATAGGGCTAGATGTAAACAACTCCTTCAATTGTTCAAAAGCCTCTGTGCAGGCTGGTATCCAGTGCCACTTAATGTCCTTCTTCATCAGGTCTGTCAATGGTCTTGCTATCTTGATAAACCCCTTGATGAACCTGCAGTAGAAGTGAGCAAAGGTCATGGAACTTTGTACTTCGATGATGCTCTTTGGACTGTACCAGGTCTTAATCGATTCTACCTTTTCAATTTTCATTGATATCCCACAATCAGATATCTTATACCATAGGAATTCAACTTCCCTCTAGTAGAAAGTTGTAATGACCCACCAGAGGGTGTCTTACAGGAAACTATTCTTACACCCATACCAGAGACCTTGAGGTCAACAGGTAAGGGTAGTTTAGTTCACTATAGTGGACAACTACACATACTATAAGATTGTAGTATAAATGGTGGGCTTGGGAAAGGCTCATATAGTGAGGCCTGAGTTACCCTACCTAACACATAGAGGCACTTACTTGGGGTAGGGGGTGATCCTATAAGGATTGGGCACTCCGGTAAAATCTAAAGACAACAAACCTGGTAGCCTTTGGGGGGCTATAGGAGGAGCTACAAGGCTCCGAATGCCCCAGGATTTTACAGAGGTATTCCTAACACCCCCCTGCGGCCCCAGTGTAAGGGCCGCACATCATGGGCTTACGGTTGTTGAGTTGCTCCATTCCTTACAAAAGGAATTGAGTGTAGGCACTCTTGTAATAACATATAGGTTGTCGCCGTCCGTCCGACCGAATGCTGTCCGTAGGATATATGAGAAGCCACAGGGTGTGCTCCAGAGGAAGGGCTATCTTCTGGTACTAAATATGTGTAAAACGGACAAGGACTGAAGGAGTTACTCAGGTAATACCGGGAGGGTAGTCCTGAGCCTCCTGGCTAGTCCCAGGGTGGCCCAGAAGATGTTGAAGCATCTCCATGCCAGTGAATCGCACATAGACATAACCCATACCCAATCACTGTAAGACTATTAGGGTTGTTTGAGAACTCTAAGAGCATGATTCATATCATGGTAGGGGTGCTTTTGGGGAGTTAACTGTGGGTAGCACCCACCAGACCAATCACCAAGGTACCCCATCGGGGGAGCTGAGTAGACTTTCCTATCAGGCAAAGACTTGACTAGAATGAAGTAGAAGATTCAGCTCGATCGTGAGAGCTATATCTACTGATGGCTTGCATAGATGAAATGCACATGGGTATGAGAGTTCATAAATGGTATATCTCCTCAGTTGCATGATAGTTCACCACTAGTATGTCAATGATATGAAAGGTTTTTCTCCTGCAGTCATATTAGAGATGCAGCACTGAAACACTTGATGTTAGAAGGAGATCTAGCCAGAGCGGACCAACATCCACCAAGGAACAATGTTCTGGGTGTTGTGTGTTGGCCAGCTTGGAGGAGACGGGTGTGCTCATGATTAAGTTAGAGTCATGATGGGTGGGAACTGGCAGTATATGATATTCTACTTAAACTATATACAAGTCCCACTCTACTCTGGCAATCAACTACCTCTCGAGAAACTTACTGAATGAAGCTGTGGCTTAATGATATTAAGTTTTACTATTTTGATTCTTCTTTACTCTACTGTTGAATATCGCTTTTGATCTTCAAGTTACTTCAGTGCAGTCGCTAACTTGGGATCCACCTTCCCTTAGGGCACCCATGTTACAAAAGTTGATTTCTTGATGCTAATGTATAAGCCTGCTTCTCACAGCTTTTCCATTACTCTTCTAATGAGGGCAACATGTTCTTCTATAGTCTCCAAATAGATCAAGATATCATCCATATAAGTGATGACTCCTTCATCTAATAGACCTCTAAACACATCATTTATCATACTCTGGAAATTGGATGGTGCATTACATAACCCAAAGGGCATCATGGTATACTCATACAGGCTGCACCAACAATGGAAAACAGTCTTCCACTCTTTACCCTTTGCCATCTGCAAAAGGTAGTAACTATTTTTCATATCTAACTTGGTAAATACTGTTGCTTTTCCAAGTCTATCCCTCAGCTCATTCATTGGCAGGAGGGGATAACAGCTCTTTACAGTTATCTTGTTCACTCCACTATAGTCAATACATAACCATAGTGTACCATCTGGTTTTGGTACAAATAATATAGGAGCAGCAGCCAGTGAGCTAGATCTCCTGATCTTTCTGTTCACTAACATCTCATCAAGGTACTCACAGAGTGCCTTTAGTTCCTTCTTGGAGAGGGGATAGATCGGACCAACAGGAAGAGTCATTCCTGCCTGTAGTTCAATCTTGTCATCGTACATAGAGTGCTGTGGTAAGGACAATATTGTTTCTTGACTAAAGATATCACTAAAGTTGTTATATTCTGGAAGGAGCTTTATCGTGATATCATTCCCATCTTCATCTAAGAACTTCACTATCCCCAGGAGATGGACAGATCCTTGATCCTCAGCCATCATTTCTTCCTCAGTAATGAATTCTAATCGCCGGTAACCACATCCAGTGAGGCAGTTTGCCTTACAGTATATTGACCACCAGGGCAGTATACACTTTTCTCAATTGATGTCCGGGTTATGCTCATAGAACCAGGACATCAGGAGATACCGACCAATTTTGCCTTCTGACATTTCATCAATCTCAAAGCTCATTCTATTTGAGTGGTCTCCTATCTTCATCTTTACTGACTTGGTATAATGGAGACCTGATCCTGGGATATTATTCCCACTTGCATCTAATATGGGGGAAGGAGTCTTCCTTCAGACACAGGGCATTTGAGTGTCCTTTACCCATCTGCTACTGAGTACTTCTCTCATAGTACCACTATCTAGAAGTAGTAGTACTTTCGCAATACTCCTTTTTGCATTCAGTCACTACTCGAGTCTAACCTTTACCTTGATAGACTTTGTATGTTGTGGGGGACCTGAGATTCTCTGCCACTTTCTGGTCTTTCCTTCACTAGGCATTTCTAAAATCGAATAAAGTGAGTAGGTAAGTAAGAGTATAGGGTCTCTCATCTTTCAATACAGGAGGGACCCAAATAGGTCAATAGCAGTTAAGTTTAAATTGTTTTACAAACAGTTAAGTTATAAGCATTATAAAATCATGAATCAAAGTAGATAGTACTGTTTACTATTATGCCAGCATGATTTTGGGTACTAAGCCATCCTCAGATAAACTTAGAAATAACTTTTAATTGTATATAATCAAGTCCTACCTGATGTAAACATAACTAAACCAGATCCAAACAAACAAAGAAAAATCAGACAGAATATATTAAGAAAACTCAATAGATGCATAACAGAGAAAACCTCTAATACCAAAAACTCATAAGAAAACCTTTTCCATCCTTGACTACCTTACTCCACTGAGGCTAGTCAATTTTAGCTTTCTATATATAGTCTTTGGAGGGTGGACTTACATTATCCATCTCCGGTCCATCATGTTCATCACCCCAGCATGCCATCATTGGCCTAGGGAATTGTTAGTTGCTAACTAATTTCTCTTCAGAGGGTTACTTACCTAGTCCAAAGCATCCATATCAACCTCCATTATCTGAGGAGTTGATTTGCAGATTTCAAGAATTTTCCTACTAATAGGAGGAGGGAACTCAATCTGTTTAACTTTGTTAGAGGGACCAGATGTATGGCTCACCTCTTCCACAGATTGCTTGCAGGCCTTAGCTGGCTTGGAAGAGCTAATAACCAGAGTAACCAAGGTACACTTCTGCCAGAAGTGACCTGGTTGTCCATATTTGGTGCATTGGCCTAACTTTCAGTGCTTGTCAAGAAGTGTGCTAGGGATATTCTTTTGAGCAATTGAATACTCTGAATTTTCCTGCTTTGACTGATGGCTGCCCAAAGAGTTAGCAGGTTTGGGATTCTGCTTACCCAAAACCTTGCCCTTCTTCTGTTACTTCTTTGAAGAATGCTTGTCCTGACTCTGATCATGACTGGATCTCTTATCCTTAACCACTATTGAGCTAAAGTATGTATTGTCTTCTAGGTCATGGTCAGTTTTTCTTAGGAGATAGAAGTACTCATTCACATGCTCAGGATGGGAGTTCTTCTGAGTCCAGGCTGTCTGCAGTTCTGACGTAATATTGATACGCACCTTGTTCTTCACTCCTCATCCATCTATATACTCTAGTTTAGTCATTAGATCAATGACCTTATCCAAGTACTTGTCTACTTGGTCAGGTTTCATCTCCGGTGAGGTCCACTTGGCTAAAGAGTAATCCCGATCAGCATGTCCTCCAAAGCTGGTTTCTAAATGATGGCGGTATCCTTCCCAGGTATGTAACTCGTTGTCTGAGTTAAATGGCATTCTACTTCATTGGACAGCCTCCTCATTAATGTAACAGTAAAGACCCATATACCAGCTTTTGGCAGAACCTTACAAGAGAGGGATAACCAAGCTAATCTTATCCATGTCATCAGTGACAGACTCATAGAAATAATTAAACTTGATTTCTACATCACTAAGAAACCTCAGAGTGTTGTTAACATCCCTGGTAAAGACCTTAACATCACCCCATTTCTCAGGTTTCTTAGGCTTTACCTTGGAAGCTGTCTTGCTTTCCTTCTTACATGACTATAAGAATTTGGCCAGCTTTCGAGTTCTGCAGTCATAGCATCTCTTCTTGGAGTCATTTCAGCTTGACTTATGTCACTCAAGGAATTGCTCAAGATCAGAGACGGAGTTAACATCATCATCTGAACTGCTAGAGGAATCAGAACCACCTGGATCTCCTCCAGGCCCAGCATTTTTACCTGTAGATAGCCTATTACCTCCACCTGCCCCTAGAACATCATATCTATCAAAGGATTCTTCTGTACTACCCAGTCCGCTAAAGCAGAAACCATGCCTAGATAGTGGGACTGGGTTCGGTATCGGAGTGGGTAAGCAAGTACTATGTGATTGACTTGGAGTTCCCATTGCTTGCCCAAGTTTGTACTAGGACTGTTGGTATTGCAAACAAGTATCTGGTGTGAGTGGGAGACCTTCATGGTGAAGTGAGCCACAGAAATCACAAAGGGTTTTTTCAACTTCAGCTCTTCTTTCTCTTTACATGTTTTGTCCTGCTGGGTACCTAACTACCTGTGAAAGTAGTTTAATACACCCATCGACATGGTTGTAGCATCTTTCGAAAACTGAACCTCCCTCAACCTAAGAAGCAGGGGAACAATCACTTGTAAGTGAATGCGCCCCAGCCCCCAGGACCCTGAGGTGCCCAGGGCCACTACCCAAAGGTTTGGGTTCTGGGGCTGGCGGAATGTCTATAGGAGTATTTCATACTGGCATCTGTATTACGTATCCTGTAGAGACTGGTATGGCACTACCAAAAGATCTTTCCCCTGTGGATGGTTAGACTGCAACTGTCAGGGTGTTCCTGGCTCCTGAAAGCATTGTTGAGGCTTCTCTGACCGGTGGTGTCCACCTTGTCCTTCTCTCCACCCTGGGCATGGGTCTTGTCATAGGACCTAGCACTCCGGAGGCACTATTGTATCTACTTCTCTATGCTTGTGTGGGGGGATTGGATGGAGCCTGTGAGGCTTCCTGAGAGAACTACTCTTCCCCATTGTCACTCATTTCTCGTATTCCTAAAGGGGTGAGAAACTGCTTCTGCTTCTGACTTCGGCAACATTTTATGAAGCTTCAGAGTAAAGCTAGGTGTGCGTTTTTCAGTAAGTACTAATGGAAGGGGAGGAGCATCTCTCATAATTGTGTCATAGTCAGTGTCTATAGTATATCCACCTTGGACCACTTTCTCTAGAGCTAGGATCCTGGTATTTAGCACATTGGTAGTTTGGACATCCTCACGAAATGCAGCTTGTTGATCCAATTTCCAACTCTGTGCTATTTTCACCATATTCTGACAAAATGCAACTTGCCTTTGCTCATTCCAGAAATGTAACTGTTCCTGAGTCGCATGAAACTGACAACTGATTTCCCAAAAGATATATGGTTCAACATACACACATGTAAAGTCTGCAAAGCTGATACCCTGATTGTCGACACTCATCATCTGAGTAAACTCAGCATCATGGGAAAAGGATTACATGAGGGCCCTGAGGTCCACAACAACCAATTCTTAACACAGCTGAGGAACTTCAAGGGGAGCAGCTTAAAGCAATTGTGGCACAGGTTCCCACTCCAAACCCCATAGATCCACAATAATATTGGCTGGTAGGGTTCTAGCAGCATATTCTTGTACTACATGGTCAGTAAAACGAACTTCTGAAGACATAATTATTGCCACCCAATGCTTCTTGTACCAAGCGAGTGACTCATACTCGAATATGTCAACGTAGGAACATTTTGTGGCAACAAGTTCAAGAAAGTTAGGCAAGGAAGTCCCTAAATGATATACTGTAATAGGGGCACCCTAAGGGATGATGGATCCCAAGTTCATAACTGTACTGAGGTGACTCAAGATCAAAAGTGATAATCAACAGTAGAGTACAGAACAATCAAAACAGTAAAACTTAATATCATTAAGCTACAACTTCACTTAGTAAGTTTCTCAAGAGGTAGTTGATTGCCAGAGTAGAGTGGGACTCACATATAGTTTAAGTAGAATATCATATACTGCCAATTCCCACCCATCACTAATCTAACTTAATCATGAGCACACCCGTCTCCTCTTGGCTGGCCAACACACACTACTAAGGACATTATTCCTTTGTAGGTGGTGGTCCTCTCTGGCTAAATCTCCTTCCGACATTAAGTGTTTCAAGTGCTGCATCTCTAATGCAACTGCAGGAGAAAAACTCTTCATATCATTGACATGCTAGTAGCAAACTATAATACAACTGAGGAGACATACCACTGACGAACTCTCATACCCATATGCATTTCATCTATGCACGCCTTTAGTAGACGTAGCTCTCATGATCGAGCTGAACCTTCTACTTCATTCTAATCTGGTCTTTGCCTAATAGGAAAGTCTACCCAGCTCCCCCAGTGGGGTACTTTAGTGATTGGCTTGGTAGGCACTACCTACAGTCAACTCCCCAAAAGCACCCCTACCATGATAAGAATCATGCTTTTAAAGTTATCAAATAACCTCAAGAGTCTTACAGCGATTTGGCACCAGTTGTATCTACGTGCGATTCACCTGCCTGGAGATGCTTCAACATCTTCCAGGCCACCCCAGGACTACCTGGGAGGCTCTAGATAACCCTTCCAGTATTACCTGAGTAACTCCTTCAGTTCTTGTCCGATTTACACATATCCAGCACCAGAGGATAGTCCTACCTCTGGAGCACGCCCTATGCCCTCTCATATATCCTATGGACAGCATCCGGTCAGACGGACAGTGACAACCTTTATGGTGTTACAAGAGTGCCTCGACTCAATTTCTTTTATTAGGAAGGGAGCAACTCAACAACCATAAGCCCTTGATGGGCGGTCCTTACGCTGGGGCCGAAGGGGGGTGTTAGGAATACCTCTGTAAAATTCTGGAGTATTTGAAGCCCTGTAGCTCCTCCTATAGCCCCCCAAAGGCTACTAGGTTTGTAACCTTTAGATTTTACCAGAGTGCTCAATCCTTATATGATTGCCCCCTACTCCAAGTAAGTACCTCTATCTGCTAGTTAGGCTAACTTGGGTGCCATGTCATAGTAACCCACACCTTATGGCTGGGTAACTCAGACCTCATGTCAGTGTAACTAAGGCCTCATGTCTGGGTAACTCAGGCCTCATTACATGAGCCTTTTCCAAGCCTGCCTTCATTACTACAATCTTATAACATACATAGTTGTCCACTATAGTGAATGTAACTACCCTTACCCATTGACCTCAGGGTCTCTGGCATGGGTGTAAGCATAGTTTACTGTAAGACACCCTCTGGTGGGTTGTTACAACCATAGTCTTAACATGCACCTAACCTATATCTCAAAGAGTGAGAAGAAGGGTCTGACTGGCATTTGGGTCATCCTGTGACCAGTTATATCATTCTACTAAGATTGTCACTTGATTGAGATATCTCTGGCTTAACTCAGTAATACTACCAAGGATGATAGAGCAGACATTTCCTACTGTATGAAGAAGTAGTGGTGTGTCATACACAGGTCTTAAATACATGCTCAATGCTCATGGTGTTCCTCCTATAAGTGGTTCACACCCTTTATTTGTAATCTATGCTGTAGCCATTGACAAGTCTCCTATCTCTCCCCCTTTCTTTCTAGCTTGTGACCCTACAGGCAAAACATCAAATAGTACATGAAAAAATAATAAGAATAACATTAAGCTTCATCACCACTACTTGTGAAAGCTTCATCCGATTCCCTCCTTGTCTAGACCATCACCAGATAACTGTAACTCATAAACCTGTCCCTCAGCTATCTTCAATGTCTTCATCTTTATAGGAATAGTCGAATTCCTTCCAACCAAGCAATGATGGCTTATAACACAGGACATCTTCTTTCCTGCTAACCATTCTTCAAGCTCTGAATTCAATAGTCTTGATACTGTCAACCAAGTACCATGTAGCCCAAATGTTTCAACAATAACTTCTTTCTCAATATTCAATGTAATTGATGGTATCCCAATATGTAATTCATGATCTCTCAGATCCAGTTTCATTCTCATGTCTCTTTCACAGATCCATGCCATCTCAACCTTTATCATCTCATCTATAGTAATTCAAGATACAAAATCCATAATGCAGAACAAACTCAATAAAACCATTTTCTCTTCATCTGGTATTCATATCATTTCTGCCATTTCAAACTTCAAAGTGGTAAGGTCAAAGAAAGTTGTGTTAATAAGTGTAAAAGAGCCAGTAAAAGATATAGTATAATAGGTTGGTAGTATATGGTAAAGGCTAATAGTATAGGAGGCTCAAAGAATGTCAAACCTTTCCTCTAATGCATCACACAGTAAAGTCCAGTCATGTTGAATGTACACAGGTAAACAGGAAACAAATAGTCAGACTTAGCCATAAAAATGCTGCTAGCAATCTGAGGCCATTGGGTCTGACTCTACTTTATCCGATTCAAAATTCCTATGTTTGAAGCAGTCACCAAAGTGATCCTGAATTTCATTGAGAAAATTGCTGATGTAGTTTTCCCCATCATGGCAATCTCCATGGAAGCTCAAGCCATAGACCATAGAAAAAAAAGAAAGAAAAAAAGAATATATCAAACTTGAAGATTTGCTAAATGAAAGCAAATAAAGGAAAAGGAATGGCAGATATCTTGATAACACCCTTCTCTGGCAGTGAGCACCATGACCTCTGCAAGTCAGAGCACCAGCTGTGACAGGCCTCCCCAGCAAGGTGTAGAGAGTGGTGTTTTTGATGATAAGGTACAAGAGACAACAGGGGGCTTAAATACATGCTCAATGCCTATAGTGTACCTCTCATAAGTGGTTCATGCACTTTGGTCATAATCTATGCCATAGCCATTGATGAGTCCCACAGTACAATTTTCCAATGACCTAAGGGTCGTGTAACTCATCTTTTTCCATGATCTGCTGGAACATCTTGATAATGGGGGTCCCTCGAACAGATCATGTTCAAGTATGCATGATCATGATCTATCACTCTACCTATATAGTTATGCATTTGTTCGAATTTGTGTCGGAATATGTGTTTATGAAACTAGTGTTAAGCTAGGAGACACTTAATGTCTTAGTGTGAAGCTAGGAGATGCTTAACCCTTAAGTCAGGGGACTAGTAAGGGGCTGGTGTTTCGAGGTTGGTGGTGTTCCAAATACAGACAACCAGAAAAGGGGTTATTGTATTATATAGAGGTTTGTTGTAGGTATTACCAAACAAGAAAATCTTTCATCTATCTATTATTCCTCTCTTACTTCTCTTACTTGTCGATATTCATTCTGGGTTTTACAACAGCATTGTTGGAAGTGTTACTTCAATGTGATGGAATGTACACCTGCCGTGCTACCCGGTACACCGGCAAAGGTCAAGTATCATATCACCGTATATGGATACCCCTTATGGGTACAATTAGGAAGGTCTCAGACACATGTTTTCAGATATAATAGTCAACTACAACCACAATCAATCAAGCAACTATATACACTCTTCTTATACACTGTTTCACTTCATTCTATCTTCGTTCCCTCACTTCACTCGTGACCTCCGATATGCATGTCTCGCCAGCCATGTTAGTATAAAAGCACTTGATGACATATTCTCAACGAGACTCTCTATTGTTAATTTTTCGACACGCTTCCCTTCGAAATTCACCTTATAAAACCGTCCTCGCTTTCATCATCCTCGCAAGTGGGAGGAACGGTATCCGACACCCCAGGCGAACGCAACTGCACCAATGACCCCGGCTCACAGGTCTTGGAGTAATTGCGTTTAGTAAAAGTGACTTTGTTAGCTAGAGTGTTGGTAGTTGGAAATCTAGTTGAACAACGCTGTTCACATTTTGACATACGAGAGCAACTCTGGTGGAGAATGTTGGATTGTCCATAAGGCATGCGGTTATGTTTATACGCGGTCATAGGGCATGTGGTTTGTTGTGTGTGGTATGGGATAACGGGTACCTGGTCGTGCGGCATTTCTTTCACATCATATGCCATTAGGCCTATGGCATAGGTTTAGGGATCAGGGAGGATCACATGATGTCAGGATGGTTCTTAATTGTTTGAGATGCAGAGGATTATGATTTGTCAGATTGTTGCGTTTCTTCATAGTTCGTTGAGTTTCTTTTAGTTTCTTTTAGTTTCCGGAGTTGCTAGTTTTAGGAAGATATATATCTCCCGGTTTGTCACTAGCTAGCATCTCCACTGCACACCTTTCCCACCTTTCTTGTCATATCCTGCTTGCTTGTTCCGCGGTGATCCCCATCCCCCTGCTGCCTTGTTGAGTTGCTTCTTTAGAGAAAACCAATCATAATCGACTAGACTGGATCGCGATCGAGTATGGAGTCCTCTCGAGCAGATCATGCTCGAGCATACCCCCCATAACCTACTCGGACATGCTCGTGTCCAACGCTAAGCTATCTCCTAGCTCTGGAATCTCGGGAGCAATTGAGGCCCTTAGTTGTTCACAGTGATCCCAAGCGGCCAGTCTATCCGGCTTTGGGTATGGCCGGACTGACCCAGGCTTTTTCAGGGACGGCCTGGCCGGACTGCGGGAAAGCGGCTTTTCAAAACCAAAGCCCAGCCTGGCCCGGGCATCTGGCGGCTTTGCCAAGACATCTGACGGCTTTGTCTAAGGATCTGGCGGCTTTGCCTGGGCATCTCTTTAACGCTTTATTTTTCCTCCCATCCCGCCCTCCCTTCACGGGTTGCGATAGCTTTATCAAAAGGTTTCTGTAGATAGGCTATTCTGCGGAATAGCGTTAGGGTCTCTAAGCGATACCGGCCTTTGGCTGCTTCTAATGATTTTGACTGAACTGACCGTGGCTTTTCAAAACTAATGCCCAGAATGGTCCCTTTGGATCACTTACCGTCGGGCCAGGGTTTTGGGCGATAGCTTGTGTTTCTTTGTGGGGGAAGCGTTTATCATTCAACCAGACTAATTGTTCATAACACACTATTTCTCTAACCCTTCAAACATTGCCTCTACACGATTTCAATTTCTTAGCTTCCGCTAGAGTTGCGAATTTAAGCGATAAAATGTTTGCGAAACTGAATCATCTGAACATATTTCGTCTAAAAAGTCACTCCCAAGCACTAGGTTACGATCCAAATCTTCCATATCAACACTATTGCGGTTGGAAAAATTGCTGATACACGGTGAGAATGTAGTGGGATGAAATATATCTGGAAATATATATTCACCCGAAGTGGTTCGAGAATTGTACGAAGAATTGAATCGAGGGTCTTCAGATGCGACAGTAAATTCCCGTCAGTTGAGTAGATGTGGTATTGCAGTGGTTGATCAGTAGATGACCTTGAAAATTGTCTTAAGCGAAATGTATAGCACTGG
This sequence comes from Choiromyces venosus 120613-1, assembly GCA_003788595.2. Taxonomy (NCBI): domain Eukaryota; kingdom Fungi; phylum Ascomycota; class Pezizomycetes; order Pezizales; family Tuberaceae; genus Choiromyces; species Choiromyces venosus. The sequence goes on from ML120356.1 coordinate 1,422,814, forward strand.
GAGCAGGTGGTTTTTACTCCTGTTCTCGGAATCATTAAAAACGAAATGACTACCGGCTCTTTTCAGATATCTTCTACCGACTTGGACATCCGACGGCTTTGTCTGGGCATCTGGCGGCTCTGACTTGGGTTGGTATGATACAAGATTCGGCCGGGCGGTTGCCGGACTGACCCAGGCTTTTCAAAACTATGACCGGACTGGCCGGACTGCGGACTGGCCGCTTGGGATCACTGGTTGTTCAACAGGACTCTTATGCTCATCTGATGGTGCTTGTGCCAAGTCTATTGCGCGGGCTCTGGTCAGCAGATCATCTTAACTGGAGAGATCCCCCCATCTCTGGGCGTCGTCGCCGTCCAGGAATTTTGGATGCATACTGTCAACGTTACTAGCCGCATCATACTGTATTTCACCATCAGAAGCAACCTGTGGACTAAAGTCACCATAGATCTTTACTTTACTCATATTTTCGCTGTGGGCAATGATCTTGTCACGGATTTTAGCTGGAGGCGAGCAGCAGGCTCGCGAGTGCTTGCCCAGATCCGTGTTACCACATTTCCTGACAAGGCACGTCCTGCACTGGACATGCCCCACGTCTACCCACAAATAGTGATCGCTAGTTGCGGGTGAGCACAGGTTCCACCACACTCGCACGCTAACGGACAATAGGACCCACATTTCACTTTCCAAACTGGTGAACCACTTGTCTTTACCGGCACTATCACCATTCCCCGGGGGTGATCGCTGACTGAGTTCGAAAACAATGCAGTAATACATATCCAAGCCATGTGGTTCATGCGAGAGTTTGCGCAGACAGACCTAGGCAGTGTTAACATTAGTTAATAGCAAGGCTTAGCCACCTAGTTCCTTGATTCCACCTAGTCGAGGTTTAAAAACTGTGAAATCGGACCTGGGATTGGGGGCCTTAAATGCCAACTTCAACCATGCCTTTATGCCCTTATTAGGGTGTGATTCTGGGCTTTGCTCCTTAGGTGTAATTTTACCAAGGGCGAGTACAAGGTATTTGGGGACTAGCTTGGGTATGGTCTCTGGGAAGGACCGGGTTTAGGGAGAACATCTGCTGGGGGGTTTCACGGACTCTGGATGCAAGGGGCAAATCATAGCAACACTATTAATAACTCCAACCTAGGTCTGACTGCGCAAACCCTCTAATACAACTTTTTCTTTTTGCCAGGGTTGCCCTCGCCGTCCCGGCATCCGCCTCGTTGTACCGGACTCTTGCTCAGACCACTGCCGCCATTTCCTACCCCTGACGGAACCGCATATCCGGGTGCACTCTCGCCTCTGCCGGCACTCCTCCTTGGGCTGGAATAGCCCCCACGACCCCAATGAGTTTGCCCATAGGGTCCCATGTACACCCCCATTCGCAAAGTCTTCGCGGAACGAGAGGTACTGTGGCAAAGTCTTGGCGGCAACGAAAGTACTAGTACAAGGCTCTGCCGGAAGTGAAGCGGTTGCAATTATGCGGGGTAACAGACACACCCATCGTTTGGCAATGGCACCTCCACATATTCATACTAAGTGGTAGCGGGGGGTAGTTTTACATGTATTTCTCATAGAGTTGAACACAGGCGAGTGACTAGTAATGAGGGTGCGATTGTTGAATTTAGAAATTCAGTCTGCCGATAGAGGTAAATTCTTGTACCGGTACCTTCGTTGCCGCCAAGACTTTGCCACAGTACCTCTCGTTCCGCGAAGACTTTGCGAATGGGGGTGTACCTCGCAGTATGGCGGCCTATCCGTTTCATAAAATAAATCTTGCAATCACGGCAACCATATTGGCGACAGGTTTAGCCTGCTTGGTAAAGTGGACCTCGACCTTATGGACGCTGTAAAAAACAACTTGAATCTTTTTTGCTGGTGGTTGTTCCCCGAATGGAGCATTCTCTTCGCGCATCCATGCGGGGTGCCGTACTCATAGGGTATCACTCGTTATGAATTTTTCAACCCTTAAGTTGGCTATGGACTTGAGACAAACTTCTTTATCCTACCCTAGTCTACCCAAGTACTCGGCCACTTTAGTCCAAATTCTCGTGATTGGTTATTCCAGGTTTTCCTTATCAACAGGCTTAGTCAGGAACAATCCCATCGATCATATCCCGGGAGGTAGATTGGATTCATTATCCCTCGTGACCTGACCAGTTGAATCTGTCCGAGTGATGCACCGCTGTTGGCAGGGCTGGCGGTACCAGTAATACAAAAGTATGTAGTCGGTTGAAAGCGATTAGACTGTGGCGAAAATCAGCGGATAGGTATGGACAAGGGGTGCTGATATGAGAAATCGTGGTTCTGCAAACCAACAAGTTACAGCATGGTACGGTATCTGTTGCTTATGGCTATTTCAATATGGTGCGATGGCCGCACCACATGAGCGATTCTAGCCATGGCTGCTGCAAGCGGACGGTGGCTGAGGAAAGATTGACAACCCCACTCACACTTCTGGCAATAATGCCAATATTCAAAGCCTATGGATTGCAACTTGCTTGCCCCATAGCATGCCCCCTTTCTGAAATTCCTGCCTCACTGCGTGTAACAGGCAATAAACACTAGGGCTGCCAATATAGAGCGGTTTCGGTGGATTAGCCCAGGCTCTCCACTGGGCCGGGAAGTGAGGGGCCTTCCTTGGGTTTGCTCGGGCGGGAGGAGGGTGAGCTGGGGTTATCCAACGAAACCAACAAAGCTTCCAAGCCTATCGATGTTTTCCCAGGAACAATTGCTATAATTTGGTCCAAGTCTGGCAACCGAATTGAATGAGAGGCACTGGTTTATCAGGAGAAGAATTGTGACCGGGGGAGAAGTCAATCTAGGAGATTTACGTGACACTTTAATTGAGTTCCCTAGCTTATAACTAGCAGTCTTACGGAGCGACCCGTAATGGATCCCAGCAGCTCAATAGTATACGGACCTAAAATAAACCTCCCCACCGCAAGTTCACAGTGCCCACAACTTTGTTCTTTATTTATCGTGATTCGCCTTCATATCGAACCAACTAGCTACCGACATGACATTCGCTGTGACACTTGGAGTCTGCGGATGTATTCTTTTGCAAAGAAAAAGGAAGCAAGCCTAGCCCGGGATCCCCAACCATAAGTCTGTCCGAGAGTGTAGTCTAGCCCCGAATCTCGCGGGCAGATAGGGTTCTGCGGCGTCCTTCAAAGACAGCCGAGTTTAGGCGGCCCGACCATACCTGAGTATGCGGGTATGATGCTGGTAGTAGGTATGGGTATGATACCCAGAGTTTGAGTAAACGCTAAATTTCCCCAAGGCAGTCAGACAAACTGTGGTTTACTGGGCGAGCATAGTAAACCTTACTAGGAAACTGCTGACTGACCGGTAGGCCCTCTTCACCTTGGTGATCTCGGAGGCCCAATGTACTCGCAATCGTCAACTATGTGAGGAACAAGCAAAGGTGATTGGGCAGTGTTGAGGTTACGCTTCCTGCTGGAGCCTAAAACAGGATTGCGTCATCACTGACACTCCTATTCCGTGAGTGGTTGGTCATATCAATAGAGTTGTAATGGTAAGGGAAATGCGTGGAGGAGTAGTAGTACTTACCCCCCTGAACTCTCCCACCCGTAAACCCCCCAACCACCCACCCAGCACCGATTCTCTAGTTCTCTGGTACTGCCTACCACCTACCACCTACTCAGATCCAATTTTCTAAGTTTCTGGCACTCCCCACCATAGCTCTGATGGCAGCGAAAATGGCAGCAGAAATATCATGGATGTCAAAGGCCTTATTAGAGTCCTGCAGTACCAATGTTACCAAGTTGGTGCTAATCCTCTACTCAGCTATTTTCGCCAAATACGCCCTCCCGATTTCTGGGGTGGTTGGCCCTTGGGGGGCCTCGGTCATGCAGCTTGCCGATTCCTACCTCGGGCGGAGGGAAGCCAAGCTCCAAAGGGAGCAGGAGGCCGAGGGCCGGAGGGCGGAGGCCCCGCTCTGGTTTGAGAAAGAAACCCTCAAGGTGGAGCTCCTCCGACAACAGTTGGAGCGGGGGAAGGTGGGTCCCTTGCCGGAGCCACCAACCACCCCCAAAGCCCCGTAAGGGCCGGGGGTGGTGGGTTGGGGTAGGCCGGCTGGGGTGGGCAAATTAGGGGAGAGGGGGTCTAATAAGGGGGGCGGTATAATAGGGGGGGGTACGATGCCGGGGGGCGGATGGTGACATTGTGGGTGGGGTTTAGGTTAGGTTCCTCCTTTTGTCTAATTATTTTTATTTTTTATTATCGATCGGAACCTTCATCATGAATTCCCCACTCCACTTTCAAGAAATGTGTAACACGCCGTGTTGGACGTTGGCCCTTTACGGCTGCTCGTCCCTTATCCCCTTACGGTTATCATTAACCAGCAGGTTAAAGGACAACCCCGGCCCTAACACGCAGAAACGGCTTTCTGCATCTTTTTCTCAATAAGCAGCACAACTGCGGCCCACATACCCGCTTTCCGCATAGATCTACCATTCGTACAACTGCTATTCGCACGGCTAGTGTTCTGCATGTTTGCCTAATATCTGTTTCCCTTCTCTTAGCTCCGTACATGTTTTTGAACGACCCCGCATATCTGGGCAAATACTCAATACCCACTCAGCAAGTGGTACCCGCCAATGAACAAGAATAGCATGGTTGACGGAGACAAACTGTTGCAAGGAAGAAAAAGAGAAGAAGAAATATGAAAGGCTAGTGATCATACATCCCTAGGGTAACCGAGAATAAAAGGCGTAAATGGTGGTCATGAATCTGCAACCGGGCCCATGACACAGTAGAACTAACTCCGGGACCTTAGAAGTTGTGTCTACAATCCATGACATTTATGCCAATCTTCTACCGTTCTCTAGCTTTGCCTAAACTAACTCGGGAAACTCCTCGACCAGCCGCCATCGTTAATACATCCCATCCCCCCATCCCGAAGAACGAAACAGTTTCTCTGGAGCATCTTGGCGAGTGACATCCTATGACCGGCCAACCTGGCTGCCCCATTCTCCACCGCTCCAGAAAGTACTTAAACTCACCTCTATCATCAGGACTACGCTACTTTATTCATTGGTATGATACCCTGTTTAAACTACAGTAGTTTTTCCGACATAAGCAAACCAACATTCCGCCAAACCGATGGTGACTTGTTAGTTAGCCATGTTAGACAATATACTGTATCACGCTTATATCATGTGGTTGTGTGAGACTAGGTTGGGGTTCAGGGCAACCCAGGGGAAATGCTTGCCATGTACGTAACATCAACGAATACACAACACGTCTCCCATCCAACATTGCTGAGCCTACTCGTAATTTTTTGTGAACACAACTGGGTCCGCATATGCAGCCAAGACCGGTTGCATGAGACCTGCAGGTAAGTGCCTTTGAAAGAATGGGGGGAATTTGACGAGCAGGGGAAAGATACGATGAAGTTTCTACTGAATAGGAAGGAAAAAAGATCATGTAGTAGTAGAAAAAATGGAAATCCCAGTCATAGAATGGTCACTCAGTACAAAAAGATAGTTGGATATTGAATGCACTCTTACATGTAAAGAAAAATTAAAAATTAAAAATTAAAAGAATTTCCACCTGTATCTTCAATACAAGCTTCAATGTGCTGGTACATTGACAGAATGTGGTGATTGATCCTCTCAACAGGATAGCTCACCCATTCCTCCTCAAACACTTCACAAATCTCAGCAACAGTCATTTGAATTCCCAGTCTCTCTTTAATGAGGTCTTTTATCTCAGTTCAGATTATTTCAATTGGATTGAGATCTAGTGAGTTACCTAGTCAGGCTAACTTCTAGAGATCAAGCTACTCCTATGTAGTATTGTCATAATGGTGGATATATGCAGGTGTATTGTCCTCTATTATCACAATTTCTAGCCCAGCTACTCAAGCAGTAGTAGCAAATAGGTAGAGAAGAGGAATTTGAATACATTCATGATATATAAACCATTCAATTCCCCCTTTTCTACCCTTTCTACTCTACTTCAACTCTGAGAATAGTTTAGGAACAGTCCTCCTATGAGGTGTGAGATTGTATATTCCAACCTCCACCTTTTCCTCCTCTGATTCCCTCTGGAGTTGAATAACAGAAGTGGTCTATTGGGTTTTCATCCTGTATAATGTTGGGTAGAGGTAATAGGGTAATTCTGAACCTGTATGTATATGTAAGTTAGTATTCAGTATTTTTAAATTTCTATTTCTATAATTACTAGTAGTAATAAATAAAAAGATTAGCTTAGCCTTATGGCTATATAGTATGGTACCTGAAAACATAATAGTGGTACCCTTGGATAATTTTCAATTAAGGTTAGGTGGAAGTAAGGTCTCCTTTACCTGATGGAATACCCCATGGGCAAATGGGCATCACAGTGAACTCATCTCAAAGTATGACTCATCGGTAAACACCATCTCTGCTCAGTTATAGTATCTGTAGTTTAAACAAAAAGTCAATTGGGAGTCCTTTTACTTGAGTAATAATGTAGGTATATCTGTAGGCTTCTGGTGATGAATGTTATGCTCTACAACCACTTTTCTCACTGTGAGACCGTTGACATCAAGGCTAGCTTAAAAATGGATTATATTGATCTTCATTATGTATATAACTTTAGAGTTGATAAAAAAAAAGTTTACTTGCTTGGCCAAGTTAATGAAAGGTTATTTGACAATACTCACTATCTGACACAGTAACAGCAACCAAATGTTGCTTCTGCTCTTCAGTGAGAGTAGAGGTAGAGCCTTTCTCATAATTTATCTTAGATATAAGATTCTCCTCTGCACAGAAATCGTAGTATTATATTATCTATAGACCACTTAGGGCTAGAGGGTGTAGGGGGCTTCTCTAGTGGAGTACACATGAGTAGAAAGCTTGTAGCTAGAGAGGAGAGATCCTAATACAACCACCCATCAATGTATAAACCTTTACCATTCTACTCTTATACACATCAAATTTGGAGCAACAGCTCATGCCTGGAGAAGCTAAAACCTTTAGTTTGTTGGCCACTGGAGAAAGTAGAAAAAAAGGAAAAAAAAATCCCACAGAAGGCAAGCGAAGAACATTAGCAAAAATATTATCTTGCACCTAGTATGTCCTGTGCATCTGATGCACAAGCTGCCTGTAATGATAACCATTAACCAGGACATGCTGTCAATCTGACATCGTGTCCTGACCTCAAGTTGTGCACCTAGTACATCCTGATGGTATCCAAACACAGACCCCTACACTAGGTGTACCCTGATAATGTCTGATTCTGCACTCTTGCATCCTAACAATATCTGATCCTCAGGTGTTGCATCCTAACAATGTCTGATTCTCAGGTGTTACATCCTAACACCATCTGAGACTAGCCTGTTACGTCTGGACATGATGTGATCCCAAGCTCTTATATTGTGGCAATACATAATTCTGGCATCTTGCAGCCAGACATCTCATCCTTACCTGTGTGCATCTGGATTCCATAATACTCACGATGCATGCACTGGTGCCACCTATCATCAGGCTTTTCCATCCAGATTCTTTCGACATGACACTCCTCTCATTTGGATCCCTGCCTGCATACATGTTGCATCCAGATTTCACCTCAACTGCAACATCTCATCTTGATACTATGACATCATGTCTGGACCTCATAATGATGCCTTCTGAATTGTGGTGAATTACTCCTAATACCATCTGCATGTTGCAGCTAGTATTGTCCAGTCTTCCCAACTTCCTACTGATATCCGATACACTACATTGTGATTACCCTGACACATTCTGGATGGCTGCTTTTCATAGATTCTATGGTGAATATCACCCTAATTATTCCTTTGCACTACAACCCTTGGTTTCTATTGTAGTATTGCCATAGTTAGCTAAATTAAATCTATTACTCATAATATTTACATGTTTTTAATTCCCCTTAATCACCCTCAGTAACAGTCTCACCCCCATACTCGTGATCATCCGGCTTATGATGACATCCCTGCTGGTGCTGCTTGCACTTCCTGAGAATCCCCAAGGCTCATCAACACCCCCTGAGATAGAGAAGGGATTGCTGCTGTTGCTGCTTGAACTTCCTGACAATCTCTAAGACTCAACAAGACCTCCTGAGATAGAGAAGGGATCCCTGCTGGTGCTGCTTGCACTTCCTGAGAATCATCTGGACTCCGAGGACCCAAACCTTATAACTGAAGCTCCTAGGCTACTGATGTTGGGCTCAAGTCACACCAGCTATCAATTTTGGGTAACGGATTCTAATGTTCCTGATGTCCCACTAGGTCCAAGTTCCTGTGATTAGTATGTTGCAGTACCAGGTGTGTAGAAGTGTGGTTGGATATCTGACTCTTGAGCTCAGTACTTACGGCTTCCCAATCATTATGATATTCTTCATGGTGGTCCCACTGCACCCAGTGAACTTGCCCAACCCTCTTATTGATTGTTTCTCAAATATTGTAGACAATCATATCCTTGATCCTCTATGGGCACTTACATTAAGTTTCTTTTTGCTGTTCAAAAAAGGCTTATATGTTTGGTAATAGGTTAGCTGCCCTGGTCACGAAAGAGCAATTGGATTATTTGGATACTAACCCTCAGCTGCCTCAGGCTTGAAATCTCTGGGATCCTGATATATCCCCATTTGCCATGCACACAGCATATAGCAAATTATGGTACACATCAAGTAGATCATCATGCCATTGAGGCACACAAGAAACCCATGATCCACAATACTTTGTATCTTCTTCCCTGCAAAGTTCTTAAAGAAAATCATCTCAGGAATTGGGCATGCAAGGAATTGTAATATCAGGACCTGAGTTAGGTCCAATTACAGTCAATAGTAGTCACTATATGGTAGGCATCTGGTGGAGACAAACATTGTACCCTCTCAGGTCATACATAAACCTATCCTGTTCCAGCAGATAATTAACTCTGTACATCATAGCTGTGGGATCATCCGGAAGACTGTATAACTCTACAATCTATTTCTTCACCTTATGTACAAACTGGGATCATACCCCAAAGTGTTTTTGACATATCTTTCTTGGTTAGTATTGCATTCTGTGTTGCGTCATATCTGCCTGAGTCCACTTACTAAACTTATGCACTGCTCTGAGGACTTGATGTTTTCGGCATCTGCAATATTAGCAAGCATGTCATCTCAAACTTTGTGCACCTGGGCCATCAAAGCAATAATATTTGGGGGTAGCTGCTCAAACAGGGTGTACCATAGAATCAGAGTCTTGACATCATCTAATATGGACCTTTCCACACCTGTCACTAGATTTTGCCATGAGTGAGAAGCTGGACTCGAGATCTGGGTACCAGATGTAGGACGACTCAGGACGATGCAGACTACCCAGTGGGGATGATAACTGTGTATCACTCAATTATGAGAACATTGGAGGACTGTAGACTCTCTGCCAAATTATATGTCTAAGATCTGTGGTCATACACTGAGTAGGACCTATCTCCTGAGACCCTGATATGGTCAAAATGCATATAGTTCTCACCTGATTGTCTCCCTTTCTCTTAGCTACTTGTGAGCCATGATCACATCTTGATCTGGAGACATCTGCAATATCAACACCTTCTGCATTAGTTTCAGTGCCTGATTCTGTTTCATCTGGTGCATGTGTGATTTGTTACTCATCACTACTATCATCTGATAGATGCAATGTTAGGTGATTTGGTTGATCATTAGGTTCAGTTTCAGGTTCAGCATGTACCGTGGTCGGTATTGTGCCCTTCCATAGGTGCTTCAGTACTATTCCTAGTAGGTTTACAATCAAGAGTGGAGAAAAATCTCAAGTTGAGGACATGTCTTAAGATTCATTTTGATGTATTCTGGATCACCCTGCTCCCAATCCCATGGTACTGGGTTGCACAGTACATCTACCTCTGTATAAATTGCTGACTTGGGGTGCTAGCTGACTCCATGTATTGGCCTGTTACTTATTCATAGTGTAATAGGTTAGTTAGAGTAAGGTAATTTAGGATTCGGGCCAGAGTAAAATTATGAGTATCTGAAGCATAGTTTCGTGAAGATGAGGAGTTTGTATAGTTTTCTTGTGCTGTATACAATGCATCAGGCTTTATACATGGGGCTCCCTCCAGGTGGGGTGGGGCACATAGGGTCACTGACTATCACTTGTTATTGAAGCAAAAGATTTGCTTGCAAGATGGCATTTTCAGAGTGTACAACATTATGTTGGTAATAATCTAAGCATTCTCAACTATGATTAGACTCAGGACTCTGGCATGAAAGAATTGGACAAAATGAGGGTGTTGTTAGGGTGGGTAGCTTAATAAAATCTAGCTACAAATGGTATCATTTACTGACACTGTTGGCACTACAGTATTCTCGTGTTGCCTAACTAGTACTAGAAGTGTCTAAAGTCATCTCCTGATGTTGAGTGAACACAGCTGAATACCTGAGAGGCTGAATTCAAGCAATCTGATCTACTCATGCATAGAGATTAGTGATGAGATGGACAGGAGTTATAGCCTGGCTGTTCCTGACCAACTTCAAACCCCAGTCTGTCTCATCACTAATGTCAATACCCTAGTAGATAATCGACTCAGATGGTCAGCCAATGCTTGGTGACAGTCTGGATGCAAAAGTAAGGAGGCTGAATGCTATTACTATTATTACATATTGTAGTCTACTGTACTGTACCAGGCACTCGAGATCGAAATAGCAAGCAATGAGAGAGGCCAAAGCAAGGGCATCAAAGGGTATCATTAGTATCGCATACTAGGTAGTCGAGATTGAAACATCTAGCAATAGGAGATACTGGGACTGTCAATTGATATCATTAGTAGCTAACAAATACAGGCTAAGAACTACTAGCAAAACCTAGTAAAAAAATCCCAAAATAAGAAACAGAAACAAAACAAAACTTCTGAAATCAGATAGTAAAAAAAAAAGAAAAGAGACTGAGAAAATTCTACCCAAGAAAAAATAGAATCTACAAGGGGGGAAAATTAGGTTGCATATATAAGATAGTATCATGATATGTAGAAACATCATATAATAATATATATCCACAGCTATCATGATCAATTGCTGTAGAAATATATGTCACTGTAAGACATCTCTATATATCACAACACTATTTTATATAGGCAAACAAAATAGTATTGCAACAACAGTATAGCCAAAAGTTGAGTATATTTCTATATTCAAAAGACATTTCTGTACCTATCAGGATATGGAAATATCATTTGAATATAAAACTAAAATTCACTTATTGCCACACTGTTGTGGTAACATGAGGGACATTGTGCCAGTGTACTGCCCAGAGGTGTCAATAACACAGAAATATATGTTATCGATGCCTCTTGATATCATGATAACAGTACTGCCAAAAGCTGATTTTATTTGTATATTCAAAAGATATTTGTATATATATCATTATATTGAAATATCATTTCAATATACAAATAGAATGGGCTTTTCACCATATAGTTGAGGTGACACAGGGGATGTCATGTGGTGATGCTACCATGGAGTATTAATAACACAGAAATATATGTTAATGATACCTCTTGGTATCACACCAATAGTACAGCCTACAGCAGATTTTCTTTTTATATTTAAAACATATTTCTGTACTATGATAGGTATAGAAATATCAGTTCAATATACAAATAAAATGAGCTTCTTGCCATACTGTTATAGTGATGCTGGGAACCTCATGCAGCGATATTACCAAGAGGTATCGATAACACAGAAATATATGTTGTTGACACCACTTGGTATCAGAACAATAGTATGGCAAAAAGTCAATTTTATTTTTATATTCAAAAGATATTTCTATACGATGATAGGTATAGAAATATTATTTCAATATACAAATAAAATGGAGTTTTGGCATACTGTTGTGGTGATGGTGGGGACATCGTGCAATGATGCTGTTAAGAGGTGTTGATAACTGAGAAATATATATTATCAACGCCTCTTGGTATCGCACCAACAGTATGGCCAAAAGGTGATTTTATTTTTATATTCAAAAGATATTTGTATGCCATGATAGGTATACAAATATCTTTGGAATAGGCAACTAAAATCAGCTTTTTACTATACAGTTGTAGTGATGCTGGGGACGTCATGCAGCTGTACTGCCAAGAGGTGTTGGTGACATAGAAATATATGTGATCAACCCTTCTTGGGATTGCAACAACAGTATTGCCAAAAGCTGATTTTATTTTTATATTCAATAGATATTTCTATGCCATGATAGGTAAATAAAGATCTTTTGAATATACAATACAAATCAGATTTCCACTGTACTGTTGTGGCAATGGTAGGGACGTCATCCTGCACAGCTGCCAAGATGTATGGATAACATCAAAATATATATTATCAACCACTCTTGGTATTGTGATAACAGTATAGCTGAAAGCTGATTTTATTTTGATATTCAAAAGATATTTGTATACCATGATAGGTATATAAATATTTTTTGAATATGCAACTAAAATAGGCTTTTCACTGTACAGTTGTGGTAACACTGGGGACCTTATGCAGCTGTACTACCAAGAGGTATCGATAACACAGAAATATATGTCATCGATACCACTTCTTATTGCAATAAAAGTACAGCCACAAGCTGATTTGCATTCTATATCCAGGCAATATTTCAATACCATGATAGGTATACAAATATCTTTTGAATATAAAATAAAAATCAGCTTTTTGCAATCCTATTATGGCGATGCGAAGGACATTGTACCACTTGGCTGCCAAGAGGTGTCAGTAAAAAAGAAATATAAGTTGTCAACACCTCTTGGTATCACAACAACAGTCCAACCAAAGGTCAATTTTTTTCCTCTCTCTAATAAATACTTTTATATCATGATAGGTATACAAATATCTTTTGAATATACAACAAAAATCAGCATTTCATCATTCTGTTGTGGTGATGCTGGGGACATTATGCAGCTTCACTGCCAAGAGGTATTGATAACACTGAAATATATGTTATTGATGCCTCTTGGTATCACAAGTAAAGTACGGCTAAAAGCTAATTTTATTTTTATATCCAATAGATATTTCTATACCATAATAGGTATACAAAGCTATTTGGGATATGTAACAAAAATCAGCTTTTCACTGTATTGTTATGGCGATACTGGAGATGTCATGCTGCTTGGCTACCAAGGGGCATTAATAACACCAAAATATATGTTATCGACATCTCTTGATATCATGACAACAGTATGGCCAAAAGCTGATTTCATTTTTATATTCAACAGATATTTGTATACTATGATCGGTATACAATATCTTTTGAATATCCAACTAAAATCAGCTTTTCGCCATGCTGTTGAGGTGATGCTGGAGATGTCATGCTGCTTGGCTGCTAAGAGGTGTTGATAACACAAAAATATATGTTATTGATGCCACTTGGTATCATGACAAAAGTATGACCAAAAGCCAAACCTTTTTTTCTGTATTCAATAAATATTTCTATACCATGATAGGTATACAAATATCTTTTGAATATACAACAAAAATCAGCTTTTTACCATACTATTATAGCCATGCTGTGGATGTCATGCTGCTTGCCTGCTAAGAGGTGTCAATAATACTGACATATATGTTATCAATGCCTGTTGGTATCACGACAACAGTCCAGCCAGAACCCGATTTTATTTTTATATCCAACAGATATTTCTACACCATAATAGGTATACAAAGATCTTTTGAATATACAACAAAAATCCACTTTACAGCTTACTGTTGTGGCGATGCCTGGGACATCATGCTGCTTGGCTGCCAAGCGGTGTTGATAACATAGAAATATATAGTATCAATACCTCTTCGTATTGCAACAACACTACTGCCAAAAGCTGATTTTATTTGTATATTTAAAAGCTATTTGTATGCAATGTTAGGTATACAAATATCTTTGAAATATGCAACTAAAATCAGTTTCTCACCGTAGGGTTCTGGTGACGCTGGGGATGTCTTGCAGCTGTGCTGCCAAGAGGTGTAGGTAATATATCTTATATCATTTCATGAAATAAGCTTTGAAGCTACACTAGTGAAGTGACACTAAGTGGTGATTAGTACAGCTTAAAAGCTTATTTTATGATAGTTAGTGACAAGTTTGACTCTGTACATATCACTTTAGATTTTAAAATATATTTTATATACACACAGAATAGATCCTCATGCACTCCTGTTGGTGAAATCAATATGGTTTGTACCTCCCATTGTACTGCAAACAATGCTCGCACATCTGATGATGTCTGAGTATTGTTTGAGTGTACAATGAGGTGTACAAACAAACCAGGAAATGCATACCCATCGTTTCTTATATACTCTGCACACATGAGGTGCACATGTGAGGTGCACACCTCATGAGTGTAGGGTATATAAGCCCAATGCTTCTTTCTTCCTTTCCTCCTTCTCTTCTTTCCACCTTACCTTCTCTTCTCTCCACTACAGAGGAAGATAAGAAGAAGACTCCTTCCTTCCCCCTCCCTTCCCATCCCCTTCCTAGCATATCTGTTTGCCCTTACCCTCCTCTTTGCCCCTCCCCAGCTTACTGTCTTTCCCTTTTTTTCTTTTTTTTTTCCTTTATTTGTTGGAGGTTTGATGGCGCCTCTGAGGCCACGACTGGTGTAAAACCCAAAGTATATACATTCCATTTACATATTAGTTGGTGATAATTACTAACCTTTCTTTTGCACTTAAACATCTGGATGTCACTCTTCCTGTGGGTCCTTCCCACATGAGTGATATGTACTTAGAGAAGTAAGTACATTGCATTTAATTATTAGCTTGTGATAATTACTAACCTTTCTTTTGCACTTAGATGTCCAGTTGTCCCTGTTCCTGTGGGTCCTTCCTTCACAAGTGACATGTGCCTGGGGAAGTAAGCATATTCCATTTATATATTAGCTGGTGATAATTACTAACCTTTCTTTTGCATTTAGATGTACCACTATCAAGCCTCCCAACCCCCATAAGTAGGGTGGGAAATGCAGTGCTGTGTGTGGTCATATTATGAATAGAGGGGGAAGGGAGCCTGACAGAGTATAAGCATAACACTCCCACTTACCCATCATATCTATGCATCCCCTGATATCAAGTTCACAAGTATTATTTTATTTGAGTAGTCTTATCCAGGAGAGTACACCAGAGAACTCCCCCTTCTAGCCAGCAGTGGACGATAACTTGTAAGTAAAATGCTCCTACTCCGATCTGTCACATGTTCTAAACTAATACTCATAGGGGGCACTATGGTGACATTGCCTATGTGAAAAGATGGGGTGGGTTCTCAAAACCTCATGCCAGCACTGTTGCATACAGTGTAAGGTGTGAGGAAATGAGAACCTATCGGACAGCTTGCTCCCTTGAACTTCACCACCTAACAGCATCCGATCTGGATTGGGCTGTCAGTTTTGCTCATTCTCTTCCCCTGGTCGTGGCCTGGATTGTGTATGTTTGAGACAAGCACTAGGCCACAGATGTGGGGGAAGTCAAGTGCAATCTAAGGCTCTTAGTGTGAGATGCTGCCCAGAACCTTAGGATATCGAATGTGTGCTGTCTGGCTAAGCGAAAGGAGGCTGGTAGTGGTGAGGTCACTGGACCTCAGAGTAAGTATTCCCCTACCCCATCTATTATTTGTTATCCTATCTATCATCTGGTATCCTCATGCTAACACGTTTTATTAGTGGTTCAGCCTGATTAGGACTCTTTATTGCCCTCAGGCAATAAGGTTGTATATATCTACCAGGTAGGTGTCCTAGAACTTGTACACCCATCCCTTGGTCACACTTGGTGTGTCAGTGACCTGAACCAGGGAATCACCTGGGGGGTCATAGCATCACCAAGCATGGAGAACCTGCTCATAGTAGTCAAGCGAGAGTCAGTATTGGCCCCAATCTAGTGCCCCCAATATCTCCTTAGGGTGAGTGGTCAGGGCACCCAAGCACTTCGTTGAGTGCCCTCTGAGCCTCTCCTGCTTGCTAAAATCATCTTTTTAAATAAAGATGATGACATCCATGCATTGCTCCTTGCCAATTGGGGCAGACACCCCCTAGACCTAATGGTCACGGAGCTATGTCTGGGTGAGGGAGATGCCAAGGACTGGACCCCTGAGCCTGCCCATGGAAGATACCCTTTCTTTGACCAAAAGGTCTGGCATCACTGTGGGCAGGCTGGAGATATCAGGGAGCCTATGGTACAGGAGGAAACTGAGTTGGAGGAGGAGCAGGAGGAGCAGGGGGATTAAGTGGGGGAGGAGGAACAGGTGGCAGGTTTCATGGAGGATACAGGTGAAGTCGGGGAGCAGGAGGGGTTTGTGGTAGAGGATAATGAGGAGGATGAGTCTGGGAGAGACTCTGGCGAGTCGCCAATCTTGATTGGTGATGTAAGTTTTTACCTAACCTCAATTCAGTTAACTCAGTTAATCACCAATATAGGATGAAGAACTAGTTGAGAGAGTAGACTAGTTGATGGGCCAGGACTCCATGCCCCCAGGTGACACTGGGGCTTCTGGGCACTTGAATGTCGACAAGCATCAAATGATCTTTACCCTTGTCCAAGAGCAGCCCTGATTGGTCGAGATCCTAACTCTATTGCAGCCAACCAACCATAGTTGGATGGATAGGACCCTGACAGCTCCCCTTCTCCCAATGCACAAATGGTACCACTGACACCTGTGATGCCCACTGCCCCCCAGGTATCTTTAGTTGGCTCCAACCCCCCAACTCAGGTGATGGTTTCTTTGGCTTGTTCATTCCCCCCTGTGCCCCCCTGAGGCACCAGGGTCTGGAATGCCCCACAATAATCTTTCCTGCCTTTAGATTTTATTTTTTCTTAGGTAGAATTTTCTTGATAATTTTTTTTTTTTTTTTTTTTTGCTATCTGATTGCAGGTTTTATTTTTGTTCCTCATTTTGGGATTTGTTTGCTAGGTTTAGCTAATAGTTCTTAGCCTGTACTTGTTAGCTACTAATGATACCTATTAATACCCCTGACATCTCCTATTGGTAGATATTTTAATCTTGAGTGCCTGGTATATGATATCAATGATACCATTTGACACCTTTACTTTGGCATCTCTCATTTCTTACTATTTCAATCTCGAGTGCCTGGCACAGTAATGTATACTACAGTATATGATAATAGTAATAGCATTCAGTCCCCTTACTTTGGCATCTAGTATGTCACCTAGCATTGGTCGACAATCTGAGTCAATTGTTTACTAGGACATGGATGTTAGTGATGAGATGGACCAGGGTTTGAAGTTAGTCAGGAACAGCTACCCTACAACCCCTCTCCATCTTATCACTAACATCCATGCATGAGTGTATTGGATTGCTTGAATTCAGCCTCTTGGGTGTTCAGCTATATTGACTCGATGTCAGGAGATGATTTTAGATACTTGTAGTGCTAGTTAGGCAATGTGAGAATACCATAGCACTAATTGTGTCAGTAAAAGATACTGTTCATGGCTAGATTTTATTAAGCCACCCACCTTAGCAATACCATCATTTCTTCTAATTTTTTCATGCCAGAGTCTTGAGTCCAATTGTAGTTGAGAATGCTTGGATTATTACGAACATAATATTGAACACTCTGTAAACGTGATTTTGCAAGTAAATCTTTTACTTCAATTACAAGTAACAGTCAGTGATGCTGCACCCCCCCCAGAGCCCTGCATATTAGACATGACATGTTGTATACAATATGAGAAAACTATACAAACTTCTCATCTTCACTGAACTGATTTGGTGATACTAAAAGACATCAGTAATATTTCTACATTACTGATACCTCTTGGCATCATGACCACATGACATCCCACAGCATCATAGTCACAACAGGATGACATCCCATGGTGTCACTGTCGCAACACTGATACTTATAGTCCAATCCTCATACCTTCTCCAGTGTACCTCAAAGCTTTCTACCATATATTCCCCTCTACGGGTCTACACTCCAGCTATATCCTCTGAGCACCAAACCATTACATCAAGTCATTCTAATTTCTATATGCACCAGCCTCTTGGGATAACCTCTAGGAATCTTATTTATGACCAACCACTCAGGGGTGGCAGAGGGAGAAAGTTACAACCCAGTGTACATCTCTCTATATAGTACTTCACAGCTAGTATACCTTTGGGACCATATTGTAAGATTTCTCAGATCACAAGAATTAGCATTCCAATTGGCTTAGATCTATTTGTCAAGCCTCTCCTCTGTATAGGTAATCATGATACTAGAACTGACCATATCCTGAACAGACTGCCTTATGCTCCATGATTGTAAATGTACCATACCATGCTACATCTTTCTCAACTCCCCTAGCATCATACCAATAATGATACAACAGGAAACCTTATCCATCCCCACTACCACCAAATACCCACTGGTATAAGGCAAAGGCTTGCGAGCAAGGAGTCTGTAACAATTGATACCATACTTTATCTCATGGTGAAGTACTATGTTGATAGAGGATCTGCCCCAATGAAGCTCTCTCAGTACAAGGGCAAGCAACCAAGGCTCAGGCCAAGAACTAATCATGAATGGAAGGCTGGTTTGATAAGAGAATGTCCCTGACCCAGGAGGACCAGGTGGCCTGTGAGGAGGTAAAGGATAGAGGTGAGAAGGTGTTCTGTGTTATTTAGGGCAAGCAAGGTATGCAATAGCAGGCATGTAGTACATGTCATGGAATACTCAAATAAGACATTCTTAGGAAACATTATGGAAGTCTTCCTCAATATAGATATCAAGACACAATTCCCATCCACACCTGACTGGCCTGCAAGTACTATCCCTGGACCAATACAATGCACTCAGTACCACCTATCAGCAAGTGAACATTGGTGCAGGCAAACTATATGTGGTCCTCAATTGCAACTATCACTACCTTCTTCTTGTATTTGCCAATCCACCCTCCACCATCTATGGTGAACAGGTTGGGGCAATGATCATAAAGCAGGGTACAGACAACATTACCAGGTACTGTGAGATTCAGCCTCCAAGGCTTCCTGGTAGTATAAGGTACATTCATAGTGGGGACTGGCTCCTGCAAAACCCACAACAGTATGCCTATCTGAACTCATGCTGTGGGGTATTCCATTAGGGCATTTAGGCATAACAGGGACATGAGCGCCGAGGACAGATTTTGACTAAGGATACAAAGGACATCAGTTCAAATACATACAGAGACCTACAAGCATGGCTTGCCTCATTCTAGAATATCACACAGCTTAAGCAGTTGCTTCTTGGGGCTATTGACAGGCTACAATGCAATACAATGCAGTCTACAATTCAGCTATTACCCCATCACTTCCAGAATCTCTGGACCAATTATGATAATGAGTGCTTTTCCCTACATGCGTACCTCATCAACATTGTAATGGAGCCATACCTGGACCAGAGTGGCCTTGACTAGGTGATGAGTGCACCACTAGGACAGTTTGAAGGAGTCAGGTTTTGTGTATTCGATTTAGAATGGTGCTTTCACTTTCCTGTAGGTTTGATGGTAGGCATCTGCAGTCACAAGCTAATACACTTTACAAGGCTCTGGACTGGTTCCCAACTCTGCTTGGTTTTGACTATGCATGGGTCCCTGCTGGGGTGTGTTTTCACAAGTCAGACTGAGGCAGGTGTCCATAGGGGGCAGATGTATAAGTGGAAGCAAGATTGTGTGAATGGGATTGCTCTCCCTGATCTCCAGAATGAGGGTTCTGATTCTGAATCTTTTCTGAGGAATTAATTTAGCTTATTTGTATGATGAGATGTATCTGCCCTCTGTTGTGTTGGATTACCCCTGAGGGCATGAGGCCATCCAGATATGTGAATGTCAATTAGTGGTAGATCAGAATAAAAAAGATAACATGAAAACAATTGATAATGTAGCTAGCAATAAGATTCCTAAGCCTATCATGATGTGTAACTAACATTTATGAAATAAGCTTGTAATTTACACAAATGTCATGATATGAAGTGACATCAAGTGATGGCCCAAGAAGGGGAAGTAGCTCATGTTATAATAGAGAGAATGAGGTGATCTGATAAGATGGACTAATACAAGGTATTAAGCTACAAGTACTAAGACTGTTTGGATACTAGTCACAGTTCACCATGTGCAAACCCCTTGACCCAGTGTTCCACTGACAGACATCAAGATCAATACTATGTAGTACTCCTGCACCTCATAATATATAGAGGACCCTCAAGATTGACTAGGCAGACTTTGACCATGGCTGTCAGATGTCCATTTTGTCACTGAAGGTATGTGCCTGCAGGGGCATATGATAAACACCTATGAACTGTGCAAACAAATCTGGACATCATACTTGCCTCTGCTGTATGCCATGCAATTACCATGAGTCCTATTAATGGCACCAAAATAGATCTATTCCTCAACCTAGTAGTAAATGATGAGAATGAATGGCCAAATTCAGACTAAGAACTTGAATCTAATCCAGACTCCGCTGGATATGATGTTGATGTATTGAATAATGACATTGTGCATGAGTCTAGTACTGAAGTACTCAACCACAATGCCTCAGTAATGGCTAGCAGACAATCACATTATTCTAGTGCTGGCAAAGCAATTGGAGATATGAGTGAGTTTGAGGATGAACACCGTACTCTGCACCAGGATCCATTGGCTCTGTTTGCCAATGCTCACAATTTCAATCTTGTATCTTGGTTAATTTAGAGTAAAGTCTGGAAGTCTCGAATCAAGGAATTCTTTTACAGTGGTCTGGTTAGTTCTGCATCAGTTGGCTATAGTTTAATGCATATGCTGGAGAATCATCTCCAATTATTCGACCTCTACAGTCTTTATCTACAATGGTTTGAAGATGATGTTGACAATGGTAAGAGAACACAGCATTTCTTCTATTGGAATGTCCTTAACTGTGTCAGATACCTTCTTAGGCAGATAGTACACAGGGATGACATGGTCAATGTGCTGCAGTATGAATATGACCAGAATGGACATAGGATATATGCTGAAATGTATATGGCATACTGGTGGTGGGACATCCAAGTACTGTACACCCTGCTTTACAACCTCCTTCATCAGGACACTGGCTAACTGTTTATAGGATACACTTTTACATGGTACAACTCTGGTTCAAATAATTGGAATGTCTGATCAAACATATCTTATAAACTTCTCAGCTGGCAAGAAAGCATGGTCTGTCTATATTACGACTGGAAATCTCCTATTGACTAGGCATAACAGACCTGGATCAAGGCTGGTTCTCCTTCTTACACTATTGCCCATCCTGCCCAAGTTCCTACAGTCCTCTTCAGCACACAACCTGCAAAGACAAATCAATACCAACATACTACAAGGCCTATAGGAACTCATACTGTGTAACAAGGGTACCCTAAGGGAAGATGGATTACAAGTTCGTGATCGCACTGAAGTGACTCAAAGATCAAAAGTGATAATCAACAGTAGAGTAAAGGAGAATCAAAGCAGTAAAATTTAATATCGTTAAGCTACAGCTTCACTCAGTAAGTTTCTTGAGAGGTAGTTGATTGTCAAAGTAGAGTGGGACTTACATATAGTTTAAGTAGAATATCATATACTGCCAGTTCCCACCCATCACTACTCTAACTTAATTATGAGCACACCTGTCTCCTCCAGGCTGGCCAACACATACCACCCAGGAGATTATTCCTTTGTGGATGTTGGTCCACTCTGGCTAAATCTCCTTCCAACATCAAGTCTTTCAGCACTGCATCTCTAATGTGACCGCAGGAGACAAACTCTTCATATTGTTGACATGCTAGTGGTGAACTATCATGCAACTGAGGAGATATACCATTTACAAACTCTGATACCCATATGCATTTCATCTACACAAGCTTTTAGTAGACATAGCTCTCATGATTGAGCTGAACCTTCTACTTCATTCTAGTCAAGTCTATACGTGATAGGAAAGTCTACTCGGCTCCCCCGATATGGTACTGTAACAGGTGGTAACCTGTATGAACTAATACAATAGGGATCGGCAGTAGGCCAGCTATCGTTCGATTCCTAAGGGAGAATAGAGAGGGAAAGACAAGAAGGTCTTAGAAGAAGCAAAGGAGAAAGGATGCAAGAGAATCGCCGTTCAACCAAGTATATTTCTTATCTAGGTTCTGTCTGAAGTCTGGCGTTTCCTGCTAGTCAGGAAGCCTGTCTTAAATACATGATTTCCTCCACCCAAGGTAGAGGCTCCTGAAAACCCGCAACCACTGTCATTACCGGTAACTGCACACTACTGGAATCTTGTGATCCTACCAGAGTCCTGAAAGCCCAAGGCAATCCCTCACCAAAGCCCTATCTCTACCGCCAGTATACATGACCACTCCTTCCTTTGGAATCCCCAGGGCACAACTTTGCCAGTACAAAAGCATAACTACAACAAACATAACATGTTACCGGAATCCTAGTGATACCAGTAGTGAAACAAACAATCAATCAAAGCAAAAACATACAACATAACATGACAAAGGAAAACATAAGCATAACCAGTATACAGTTGCCGGAACATGTACACATGTTACATTCCCCCAATCTAAAATACCACATACTCTATTCCAAGTCCTCCTACTCGTTCCCATCCATGTACCAAAGAATGGCATTATCATCGGTACTGAAGTAGACAAACTCTGAATAGCTAGAGTCATATTCCTCATCGTCATAAGGTTCCCAAAATTCGTCAGGTACAGGTCCAGCTGCACAGGGGGTCTCCGATACTTCCATTGGTTCCCAAACCGTTCTAACATAGTGTGAATTGATCTTAGGTAGGGGGGCTGCCGGGTGGTTTGTAGTCCAGTATTCTTGGATGATTTCCAAGGAGTTCTCCAAGTTCTCAATGGGTTCCCAAGAGTCGTCAGTCCTTTCATATCCTTTCCAGTGTACCAGGAATTCATCCCTGTTGTTCTGGCATCTGTAGTCAAGGATCTGTTCCGCTTCCCATTCTTCTGCATTGTCAATGATGATAGGTGCCGGCCTGTCCATCCTTCGAGATGCGAATCTATTTGGGTCATTTTCAAGGTATTCCTTGAGGGAAGATATGTGGAAGAAGGGTTTCTGTCACTCCATTCACCGCCGCAATTCAAGCTTGTAGTTGTCGGTATAGACGTCATGTTCCAGTACCTTGAATGGTCCAAAGCACTGGGGTTCTAGCTTCCTCGATCATCCAGGTGTAGAGGTGTAGGGCCGCCCGCTAACCAATACTCTGGTTCCTATCTTGAAGGGGCATTTCTGGGGTTTGCACCGCTTGTCTGCTTGTACTGTTTGCCTGAATGTGGCATGTTTCTGCGCCATATCCACTTCCATTCTCGTTGCTTCATGGGTATTCAATATTTCATCAACAGCCGGTACCTTGCTGGCTGATCGTTGGACAGGGTTAAAGATTTTCCATGGCTGTCCATATAGGGCCTGGTAGGGTGAGATACCCAAGGATTCATGGGGTGCGCCATTCATCGCTGCTGCTATAGAGGGGAGAGCCTGGGACCAGTTGTTCTGCCTTTTGTTGACAAAGTTCCTCATCATTTGCTTGAGTGTGCGAATTCTGTGCTCCACTTGGCCATTGGTTTGGTGATGGTATTGGGTGGCCATCCAGACCTGAATTCCCAATGATTTCATCATTTGAGACCAAAACTTAGAGGTAAACTGGGAGTCTTGGTCGAGTATGATGCTGAGTGGAAGGCCATGAACATCAAAGATGGTACTTTGAAGTTTTTTAAATGTCTTCTCGGAGGTGGCCTGGTCTCTAAGGGGGACCAAGTGGGTGTATGATGTGAATCGGTCCATGATAACCATGATAGTATTGTATTTGTTTGATTTGGTGAAGGGTCCAGCAAAATCGATAGCCAAGGACTGGTATGCCTCATCTGGCTCCGGGAGTGTGAGGGATCATCCTGCTGGGAGGGTGGTTGGTTCGTTGTTGATCTGACATTGGTCACAGGAGTGACAATAGGCCATGAAATCCTGCCGCATCTGTGGCCACCAAAAGAAACAGGCTGCATAATGGTAGCTTTTATGGGCTGAGAAATGTCCAAGGCCTTCATGAACTGTTTTGAGAATAAAATCCCCAAGGGATACTCCCCTTTCCAAAGGTCCCACAGGGACATAAAGGTTATAATACCCATTGGTATTTTGTGCAATAAGAAGGCCATCTTGAATAGAATAGTGTAGTTTGTTGCCAGTCTCCTGGACTCTAGTAAAGAGGGGGTCAAGCTTAAGTGCTGCAATGAGCTTTGGGAAGAATTGGCCCATAAGTGTGGTGTGAATTGTACCTAAGAAGGTGTTCGCTTTTTTGGTTTCCTGGTAGCTCCAGAAAGGCTCGCTGTAGAGGGGTGAAGAAGAGGAAGCTGGGGAGGCGACTGGCAACTGATCTTGTATCAATTCATCTGCCAACATTTCCTGGTCTGTTAAGAATCTGGGAGGGGGATGGGGGAGAGAGGGAGAAGGCCATGTGGTAAGTTGAGGGGTGCTCGCTGGCGAGGGGGAAATGATTTCATTTGCATCTTTCTTTCCCTTGCCCTTCTTACTTTGCTTTTGTTTCTTGGGATCACTGGGAAAGTAATTTGCTCCTTCCTTATCTGATTTGTGTAGTTCACATTCATCGTCATAGCATGCTGTCCAGGTGGATGCCGCATGTGCTGCTTTCTTTTTGGACAGCTTGGGAAGTGTGACTCCATCTCCCCAGGAGTTGCCTTTGGTGATGGAACTATCAGTGCTGGTCTCGCTCTTGGGAGGGTTTCTGTTGCTTTCCTTTCGTTTCTGGGATTGGGTAACTGCATTGGCTTGAATGGTGTTCAACATATAATCAGGGCTGGCCCTGAGTATTGAATCTTGTGAGGTGAGGGTTGGAGAGTGTCGGTTTGCTGCTGAGGAGTTCATGTCACTATCAGATTCTAAGCTGTAGGATGCTGAAGAGCTGTAGTTTGTGTGGATTTCTGATGCTTTGGTGTTTGGAGTGATCTGGGTATCATGGTTTTTGGAAGTGGGATCTTGGAGGATTATATCATAAGATGAAGATCCATCTTCATGGATTCTCAATAGGTAGTCTGCTAAGAAATTCTTTGGTTGTGGCATATATTGAATAGAGAAATCAAAGCGGCTAAGGTGCATTAGCCATCTTTGCTGCCGGTCACTTAGGTTCTTTTGGGTCATAAGTTTAGTTTGACTTTCATGGTCAGTAACTATAGTGAATTTGGTGTGTGACAGCAGGTGTGCAAAGGCTTCCACAGCCTCAACAATTGCAAGAGCCTCCTGTTGATGTGTGGGATAGTTGCTTTGGGAGGGTGTTAATTTCCGGCTATGGAATGCTGCCGGTCTAGCCTCTTCCCTGGTTGTTCCTTGTCCTACCCATGCACCAGTTCCGGTGGGAGATGCATCTGTAAATAGTCATATCATATCTGGTTTGGAATAATTGATCGGTTGCAAGACCTGGTGTTCTTCTGCTGCCTTTTTAACCGTCTGGAATGCAGCTTCCTGCAGGTCAGTCCAAAGCCATTCTGCATCGCCGGTAAGAGCTGTAAGTGGTGCAGTAATGGTAGCGATGTGGGGTAGGAATTGTGAGATATAATTAACGATTCCATTAAATCGCTGAAGCTCTTTCTTATTTTTTGGTCTGGTCCAGTCCTTAACAGTCCTTATTTTTTCCGGTGCTGGATGTATGCCATTGTCATCGATTATGTGGCCCAATATATCCAGTTCTTTTGCAAAGAAGATGCTGTTTTTTGGGTTTGCATATAGCTTTGCCACCTCTAGCTTTCTGCAGACCGTTTTGATATGTGCTACATGGTCCTGGTATGTGTCACTAAATATAAGGATATCATCAATATAAACCCAAACGAAAATGCCGAGTTCATCTGAGAGGGTGTCTTCCATAACCCTCATAAATGTGGCTGGGGCGTTTGTATCTCCTTGCAGCATTACTCTGCATACAAATGCTCCAAAGGGTGTCTTGATAGTATTGTATTTCTCGTCATCTGGGTGAACTCTGGTCTGAAAATAGGCATCGCTGAGGTCTATTTTGCTTCTATATTTTGCTCTTCCAACAGTATTGATTATTACCTGCTGGTTGGGTATTGGTGAGTGGTCCTTAATTGTATTCAGATTCCTTTGCCGCAGATCTGCAAGTAGTCTTATGCCGCCGTTTGGTTTGCCTTGTACAAACATGCTCGATCCACCGGGTGCTTCTGCTCTGTAAATAACTCCTGCTTTTTGTTGTTTCTCAATCCATGCTTTGAATGCTGGTAGGAGCTTTTCCAGTGTCTTGTAGTTTGGCATTTTTGGGTAAAGGTTGGGATCCTTTAGGCGGATCTGGTGGTCTATGTTCCTTCTTGGTGGCATGGTGGTAGGTACTTCTTTGACAAATACCTTAGGGAACATCGTTAGGAAATCCGGTGCGTTTTCTGCTTTTGACATCACAGATCTGGGCTGAGTAGACTGTCCATTACAGTTTACTCTCACCTTGTAGTCAGGGAAGTATAGGCTGTTTTTCCTGCAGTCTATCATTGCTCCGAGTTTGACTAGGTCATCCATACTTAGTAGGACATCGTAGTCTGATACTGGTGTGACCATCATCTCGATTTTCGGTATCTTCATCTTCCCTATCTGAATATCGACGGTACTGTTGTAATTGCTGCTTGATCTCGACCCCTTGACTGCCATTTTTAGAGTGACAGGGCACTTTCGAGGCTGGTAAGGGATGTTGTATGTGGTGACAAATTGGTTGCTTATCAAGCTTCCGCTGATGGTTCCTGTATCTGCTAGCACTCTTGCTTGTTTGCCATTTACCAGCATGTTGAATTCGAGGGCTTGGAAGGGTGCGCCAGGGTCTTCAGGTGTCCCAACAGTAGTCTTGTAGGTCCTTATAGTGTCTTGTCCATCCACCTCTTGAGTAGAGTCACTTTCTAACTCATACTCCTCATCACTGCTGTCGGTATCGTCCTCTGTAATCCTGACATGGTTGGTTTTGACTTCTTTCTTGGGGCATTCATTTGCCATATGTCCACCCTCCCCACAGTAGAAGCAGGCTCCTTCCTTTTTCCGTCGATCCATTTCCTTCTTGCTAGGTTTCTTGTTCTTTGTATAGGTTGTTTTCTTCGCTGGTGCCTTGCCTTTTCCTGCTGCTTTGCTGCTCGATGCTTGTGCAGGTTGATAGTCTTTCTTTAGTTTGTTTGACTTGTTGGTTGATGGGCTGCCGCTGCTGCCATAGCCTCCAGTTTTGTACATAGTTGTATTGTATCTTTCTGCGATCTGTACTATATGGGTCCAGGTATCTGTTTCCCGGATCTGGGGTTCAACATTTCTTCTGAGGCGAGAATCCATTGCATCTAAGAACTGTTGCCTTTGTGTGTAGTCAGATACGGATTCTCTTGGGAGGGTAGCTCTTAAGTCTTCTAGTTCTCCAGCAATCTTGGATATCCTAGCTGGTTTTCCTCCTGTAGTTTGTGATACCTTCTGCCATTGCTGGTATAGGTCATCTGTATTTGTAGATGCTTTGAAGAGTTGCTTGAATCGGTTTTGAAAGGTCTCAAGGTTTGGTGTATCATCATGCTCATCGAGTAGTGTCATATATGCATTGTGTGCTCGCTTCTCAGTATAGGCTCCATAGTAATCAACCACATCTTGCGTATCATCATTGATGTTATGCTTTGAGATGTACTTCTTTACTTCTCTGAGCCATTTCTTGAGTCCATTTGGTTTGAGGTCATCTCCTTCCCCACTGAACTTTGATGGTTGGGGCCATTTGATTTTTGGCCTTTATACTGCTTCATCAGCAGGTCTTTGTGCTGTGTCTCCCATTCCTGCTCCTCCTGGTGGTGATGCTGGGTCTTCCAGAGGTCTTGAACCTTCTTGCTGCTTGCCCTTACCTTCAGGTGTCTCGGGTTTGGGTGGTTTGGCTGGAGATTCTGGGAACGCTCCTGGGGTTAGGGTTCGCTCTCTAGATGCCGACTGGCTTACTGCTTGGCTTGCCGTCTGAGATTGGACTCTGCTTCCAAAGACTGCTCCAAAGAGGCTTTTGGATCTGTATCTTGTTTCTGGACTGGGACCTCTTGCTGCTCGCTGGGGGATCTGTTCTACAGTTAGGTCCTCCTCTGAGTCAGAGTCAAGGTCTTCTGGTTGTAGGGTGCTTCTACCTTGTGCTGAAGGTTTGGTTTCTGAGTCTGAGTTGCTGTTAGTTGCTAAGTGGTTCTGGGGGAACCCTAGCCTATGGGGTGGTCTGGATATTCTTCCGGACCTGGTCCTTCAATGACCGCTTTGTTCTGAAATTGTGAATGTAGCACCTGAGCTGGGAGTGTCTGTCCCTGCCACTCCTGCTTCTAACTAGTTATCAAGATACAGGAAGGGTGATCAATCCTACCTGGTGTTCTCATCCTGAGAACCTGTGAGTACCTGCAGAGGGTTAACTTACCTGCGGAGGTGAAAAAAATAACAGGTGGTAACATGTATGAACTAATACAATAGGGATCGGCAGTAGGCCAGCTATCGTTCGATTCCTAAGGGAGACTAGAGAGGGAAAGACAAGAAGGTCTTAGAAGAAGCGAAGGAGAAAGGATGCAAGAGAATCGCCATTCAACCAAGTATATTTCTTATCTAGGTTCTGTCTGAAGTCTGGCGTTTCCTGCTAGTCAGGAAGCCTGTCTTAAATACATGATTTCCTCCACCCAAGGTAGAGGCTCCTGAAAACCTGCAACCACTGTCATTACTGGTAGGTGCACACTACTGGAATCTTGTGATCCTACTGGAGTCCTGAAAGCCTAAGGCAATCCCTCACCGAAGCCCTATCTCTACCGCTAGTATACATGACCATTCCTTCCTTTGGAATCCCTAGGGCACAACTTTGCCGGTACAAAAGCATAACTAAAACAAACATAACATGTTACCGGAATCCTAGTGATACCGGTAGTGAAACAATCAATCAATCAAAGCAAAAACAAACAACATAACATGACAAAGGAAAACATAAGCATAACCAGTATACAGTTGCCGGAACATGTACACATGTTACAGGTCTCACCTTCTTCTTGACCTTGTATTGTATTGAAGGTATGTTCTGACTGCACTATAAACTTGGATGTGACATCTCTCTGGTGTATCGTAGAAATATCATCTAGTGTGACCTCTAGTAGACCATAATTCACTTCTAGTAAGATACTACCATGTTGAATATCATTTGGAGAGAAATGATTATCCCATCAAGCCAGTTGTACTGCAATTCTTGCGAGGCAGTCAGTGCACATAGTTTGAATCATTGGTATGATTGTCCTTTGTCTTGGAGTAGCTTCATCTTGTAGATGAAATGGAAATCTTGTATTACTACTCAATGTATTTGATAATTATAGAGAAAAAGTTGAAAGGTGTGGTACTGAAGAGATAGAAGATAGGAGATGGATAAAAGATAGTGGAAACTCAAGTTGTAGGAGGGGGGAGGTAAATGGGATTGCACTCAAGCCTGTCAGGCTTGTGGCTCATAAGGAGCTCATAAAGCATGATTCTAGTATTATTACAAGATGAGACAGACATTTCAGGTAGTATTTAGCCTCATAATTGAGAAATAAACTTGTAGTTTGTATTCGTCCTGTTGTGAATAGTAGTCTTCCATGTTATTTGAGTCTCATATAAGGTTATTATTTGATGTGACCCCCCACTATTATGAGTAACACTAAATTATAAACAGTCACATCATCTCCTACAATCCCACCTTTAAGCTCACACCACCAATCCCTCTATCTTATGAGTCTACACATCACTTTTGCATACACACAATTCTTTTTCAGTCACGATCTTCTTCAAACACCTCTTAAAAGAATATGTCACAAAATTCTACCCAAGACCTCCTGCTAGGTGCCAATTAACAAACAAACTACATGGAAGCACTATCCTATAAGCAACTGGTATTGATGCTTAATTCACAGCAAATGTCTCAATCACAGTTAGTTGCTGGCTATCACTCAACTCAATCTGCATCTGCTGGACCTGATACTGAGCTATTATTTACTGCCCACTCACCTTTGAGTTCTGCCTTGTTTGCTCTCACTGTTCAGGCTCACAGCCTACCCAGACTGCCACTCTCGACATTGGCTAAACAAATTACACTAACCAGACAATCAACCGATATCATTCAGAATACTACCCTGCAAAGACAACCTGGTACCCAAGCATTTGCAGGCTCATCCTCAGGTCTTACTCTACCTTACTCCAGTCATCAGCAAAGGGGTAATCATATAGACGCCCTACTCAGGCAAACACCCACAACCAATACCACTTACTATGACTACTCTTTGGAGGTATCAGTAATGACCAGTCTGGAAAGCTGTGAACTTAATGTTAGTTTTTGCTCTATTACCTTTATAGTTAAGAAGGTATTCTAATAATAAGCACAAATAGCTACCACACCAATGGGATTTAGCAGACCTTTAGATTATTATGAACCTATACACCTCTGTTATATCTGATGAATGCAGACCATTAAAAAACCTTGATTTGATGGTACTTATGACTGATAGCTTGAAGAAAAGTAAGCTTGTCTGAAAATCTCAACATGGTATTATTAATCACTCAGCAGACCTCAAGGAAATCAACATTGATGTGCAATATATTGCACAATGATTCATGGTATGAAAATTTGTCCTTACTATTGGCATCAATGAAATTCTTCAAGGACTACTCCCAGAGTGATTCAAGTCACATCAGCCATCAGCATATACCAATTTGAAGAAATGCATTTTTGATACCTCTTATACTTGGAAGAGCAAAATTATTAATAGCTATATTTCTCATGTCCAACAGCATATTAAGGAAACTCCAATTTTAGCACATATAAGTGATAATACAGCTATTCAAAACTACTATAAGAATGCCTTCTGTTTGGAAAATGTTACACAATTGTATCAGTTTGACTGGCATATCAATTGGTCAAAGACAACTGAAGCAGGTCAAAACTTTTTGTTTGATGTCTACTGGTTAATGTGTGTGGAATCAACACTTCATGTACAAGATCCTTTTAGGGAAGGACAAACTATAGGAGATTTGAAGATTTTCTATGACTCTTTCACCAGTCACTGAAGTCCTGGTTCGGACACTGTAACAATTGCAGACTTTCCACCTTCTGATTGCTTGATTTCCTGCAAGGATAATACTATTATAAGTTAAATTAGTGAGAAGTGAAAAAACATTAGTGAGCATTGTCGATTTACTCGTACTTCTCCTGTAGACTAACCTTACATGCCTACTAATATTCCTAATACTGGCAATACTTCTTTGTAGTAGTATAAGTTTTGTAAGTAAGTTTATTTTATTATTTCTTTCTCTTTCTTAATAGTATCTCTGGCTGTTCATAGGTTCAAGTTCTTAAGTCTTTGAGTCTGTTTTCTTTTCATTCATTGTGGAGATCAACCCTAAACTTAGTTTGTAGTTTTATTTTACTTATACTTTTTCCTCTTTCTATCTGCCAGTATTCTTCTTACTACAACATCTCTCATTTAATTTTCTGTCTTGAATGTAGTGAATTATATTTATTCCTATCAATATTATTGTACTTGTATGAAATTATCTCTTTTATTCTATCAACCTTGAATTATGTTTTCTTAGTTTAGAAATTATCCATTATCTAATAAATTTCAAGTGCTAATAAGTTATAAGAATTATTCCTTCTGCCTGCCTCCAGCATACCTTATTCTGTGACTTGTTGTTCTAACTCTTTTCTCCCAACTGATATTAGTTATTATTTATTTTGATGCATTCTTGCAGATTGTCACCTATTATAGTAGAGAAAGTATTAGAAATAATTACAATATTTAAGTTGGGAATCTTGAAGTATTACAATAATGATAGTCTTAAAAAGTTTTGTATATCCTATCTTGATCACATTCACTTCACTGCTTACTTGAGGATTAAAGATAAAACATACTTATACTACATTCCAGGCTTTCAGATCTAGATGTGCTAGAAATAAATATAAGGTTGAACTGAACTGTAAGAGTTATAGATGGTACAACCGCTATATTTATATGAGTCTTGTCTTCAAATTAGGTTCACTTAAGGGTACCAAAGTAGACAAGCCTTCTAAAAGGATTATTTATCAAAAAGGTCTTACATGTAGCTCACCTGAGCACTACCCAGAATCTCCAATTCTCTATAAAGTATATTTCTGTGTTATCAACACCTCTTGGCACCAAAGCTCCATGACATGCCAAATGTCACATCACAGGTATGGTGAAAAGTTGAATTTATCCGTATATTCAAAAGATATTTCTATACCATGATAGGTATCAAATATCTTTTGAATATACAACTAAATCAGCTTTTAGCCATACTGTTATCGCAATACCAAGAGGCATCAATAACATATATTTCTATGTTACTGATACCTCTTAGCAGTAGAGCAGTACAGGATCCTTGGCATCCCCACAATAGTATGGTGAAAAGCTGATTTTAGTTGTATATTGAAAAGATATTCCTATACCATGGTAGGTATACAAATATCTTGTGAATATAGAAATAAAATCAGCTTGTGGTCATACTGTTCTTGGGTTACTATTTTATTTACATACACAAAATAGTGTCATGATATGTAGAGAGGTCATATGGTGACATATATTTCTACAGTGATTGATTATCATAGCTGTATATATGTCACCATATGAAGTCTCTGCATATCCCAACAATATTTTATATACATAAAATAATTTTCCTCCACTGTAGATTGTACTTTTTCTTAGGTAGAATTTTCTCAGTCATTATTTTATTTTTCTTTGCTATCTGATTTTAGAAGTTTGGTTTTATTTTTGTTTCCCATTTTGGGTTTTGTTTACTAGATTTAGCTATAGTTCTTGGCCTATACTTGGTAGCTACAAATGATACAAATTGACGCCCC
The DNA here is from genome assembly GCA_003788595.2 of Choiromyces venosus 120613-1. Taxonomy (NCBI): domain Eukaryota; kingdom Fungi; phylum Ascomycota; class Pezizomycetes; order Pezizales; family Tuberaceae; genus Choiromyces; species Choiromyces venosus. Next base: position 1,455,668 of record ML120356.1, read on the forward strand.
CAGTATCTCCTATTGCTAGATGTTTCAATCTGCAATGTCTGTTATGTGATACTAATGATACCATTCAATACCCTTGCTGTGGTGTCTCTCATGGCTTGGTATTTCAATCTCGAGTGCCTGGTACAGTTGTGTCTAATAAGTCCTCACACAGTTGCCAAGCAACCACTTTTTACCCCATCAACCGAACAACTCCACACTACCATGGCTCCACCACATACCAAAAGACTTAGAGAAGACAGAAATAGAGAAATTTATGCCCTATATAAGCACACTGATATGGGGTATGATAAAATTTCTAAGCAGATGAATATCCCCAAGGCAACCATTACATCAGTGGTCAGAGGGGCCAAAATCCAGGATGGCAACACCCATGATTCCCCCAGATCTGGCAGACCACCAAAGATTACTGATGCCAAAAGGAAAGTGGTTCTTGATATTATTGATGCTGAGCCTCATTTAGCTCTAAGAGATATTACTGAAAAAGCTAATATTGGACTTGGCAAAGATACTATCAATAAGATCTCTGGTGAAGCTGGTTTTAAGCTCAAGATACCCAGAAAAAAACCATTTTGGAGGAAAGAACAGAAGGAGAAGAGGAAGGCATTTGGTAGAATTAGGAAGAACTGGACAAGAGCTTGGAAGTGGGTGGTTTTTGTTGATGAAGCTACTATTGAATATGATCCAAATCTAGTGGGTAGAAAGGTTAGACTTAGACCTAGTGAAGAGCTGGAAGAAAAAAACTTAAAGCCCAGCTTTAAGTCAGGGTGCACCAATATAGGTGTCTATGCTGCAATTATGCATGGAGGAAAGACTGAGTTAATTCTTGTCAGGAGGAGGACTGAGGAGGAAAGAACTGGCAAAAAAGATAGACTTGGCCTCAACTCCCACCAATATGCAACTGAGATTCACCAGCCATACCTTATTCCCTTCATAGAAGAGATAAACAGAGCTCCAGAAACCATCTATATGGCTGCTGATAATGCACCATGGCATGCTGGGTTGGAAAACAAAAAATTGCAAGAGGAATGTGGATATAAAAGATTGCCTTGGCCCCCCAACTCCCCAGATCTCAATCCAATTGAGAATGCCTAGGCACTTCTGAAAAGAGCCCTCAGAAAGCGATTCTCCAAGGTGGAAAGTAGGCTTCACAGTGCTGCTGAATTATTTCAGGCAGCAAAGGAAGAGTGGGATCTGATTCCTCAGGAGATATTGGATGGGTGGATTGAGAGAATGCCTGAAAGACTTCAGGCACTACTGGATGCAGATGGAGGTCATACAAAATGGTAGCATGTTAAATTGTTATTTTTTATTTCTACTATAACCTATTTTTTAATTGAGTTCATATCTTTTTTTTTTTATGGTTGCCATTGCCATTCGTTGTGGTGGTGCCGTTGCCGGGGACTGTGTGAAGACTTATTAGACATGACTGTACAGTACAGTAGACCACAGTATGTGATAATAGTAATAGCATTCGACCCCCTTGATTTGGTAGCCAGTATGTCACCTAGTATTGGCTGACCATCTGAGTTGATTGTTTACTTGGGTATAGATGTTAGTAATGAGATGGACCAGGGATTGAAGTTGGTCAGGAATGACTACACTACAACTCCTGTCCATCTCATCACTAACATCTGTCAGCAAGTAGGTCAGATTGCTTGAATTTAGCCTCTCAGGTATTCAGCTATGTTGACTCAATGTCAGGAGTCGATTTCAGACACTTCTAGTAGTAGTTAGGTAACATAAGAATACTGTAGTACCAATGGTATTGGTCAAAGATACCATTTGTAGCTGGATTTTATCAAGCTACCTATTCTAGCAACATTCTCATTTCATCTAATTTTTTCATGCCAAAGTCTTGACTCCAATCATAGTTGAGAATACTTATATTATTATGAACATAATATTGAAAACTCTGAAAGTGCCATTTTGCAGGCAAATCCTTTACTTCAATAACAAGTGATGGTTAGTAATCCTGTATGCCCCTTCCCCCTGGGAGCCCTATATATAAAACCTGACATGTCATATACAATGTAAGAAAAATATACAAACTTCTTATCTTCACCAAGCTGTACTTGAGATTCCTACAATTTTACTCCAGCTTGAATCCTAACTTATATTACTCTAACTAACCTATTACACCATAAATAAGTTACAGGCCAATACAGGCAGTCAGTCAGTACCCCAAGTCAGCAATCTAGATAGAGGTAGATGCAATATATAACCCACTACCATGGGATCAGAAAAGGGAGATCCAGAATGCATTAAAATCAATCTCAAGATGCATCTTCAACTCAAGATTCTTCTGCATCCCAGATTGCAACCCTACTAAGAAGAGAACTAAAGTACCCACAGAAAGGCAAAATGCTGACCATGGCATATGCAGAACCCAAAACTAAACCCAATAATTAACCAACTACCCAAACAGTGCATCTATCAGATGATAGTAGTGATGAGTACCAAATCTCATATAGATGAGACAATACAGAATCTGACACTGAACTTGATAGAGAAGGCATCGATATTGTAGATGGCCCTAGATCAAGACATAATTATTGCTCACAAGTAGCTAACAGAAAGGGAGACAATTGGACGAAAATTATACATATTTTGACCACATAAGGGTCTCAGGAGATAGGTCCTACTCAGCATATAACTACAGATCTTGAATACATATTTCAGTAGAAAGCCTACAGTGCTTCCATGTTCCCATCATCAAGTGCCAGTGGTACATTTTTATCATCCCCACTGGGTAGCCAGTCCAATCCTGCATCTGGTACCCTGATCGCTTATCCAGCTCCACACTCTCAGTGAAATATAGTGACAGATGCACAAAGGAGTATATTAGATAATACGAAGACTCTGATTCTATAGTACAACCTGTTTGAGTAGCCACTGCTGAATGTGGTTGCTCTAACAGCTTAGGCACCCAAACTTTGGGATGCTGCACTTGTTAATATTGCAAATAGTGAAAACATTGAACCCTCAGAGCAGTGCATAAGTTTGGTAATTAGACTCAGGCAGATATGATGCAATACAGAATGCAATACTAACCTAGATAGATATACTAAAAATACTTTGGAGCATGATCCCAGTTTATACATGAGGTGAAGAAAGAGATTGTGGAGTTAAACAGTCTGCTGGATGATCTCACAGCTATGGTGTGCAGAGTTGAATATCTGCTAGGATGGGACAGGTTTATGCCTGACATGAGAGGGTATGAGGTTCGACTCCACTAGATGCTGACCATATAGTAACTACTACTGACCATAATGAGATGTAACCCAGGGCCTGATATTATGATTCCGTGTACCCTAGATTCCTGAGGTGATTTTCTGGAAATAATTTGCAGGGAAGATGCAAGGTATTGTGGATCCTGAGTTTTCTGCATGGACCAATAGTACTATGATCTGCTTGATGTGTACCATAATCTTCCATACAGTTTGTGCATGGTAAACTGGAATACATTAGGAGCCCAGGGACTTCAAGGCTGAGGCAGCTAGAGGTGAGTGTCCAAATCATCAAACTATTGATTCATGATCAAGGCAGCTAACCTATTACTAAACACACAAGACCTGTTTGACTGGCAAAAAGAAACTTCTGGTAAGTGCCCATCCAGGATCTCGGCTATCTATCAGCAAAAATATCATCTTGTGCCCAGTGCATTCTGTGCATGTGACCTACAGGGTACTCGTCATGATAACCGTTAACTAGGATGTACTGTCGAACCCATGGCACATCCTGACATCGAGTCATACACCAGGTACATCCTGATGGTATCCGGACATAGACCCCTACACCAGGTGCACCCTGACAATGTCTGATTCTGCCCTCTTGCATCCTAACAATGTCTCATCCTCAAGTGTTGCATCCTAACAATGTCTGATTCTCGGGTATTGCATCCTAACACTATCTGATCCTAGCTTGTTGCATTCAGACACTACTCCATCCTAAGCACTTACATTATGGTTACACCTAATTCTAGTGTCTTCCACCCTAACATCACATCCTCGCCTCTGTGCATTGGGATTCCATGATACTCACAATGTGCACCCTGGTGCCCACTATGATTAGACTTTTCCATCCAGATTCTTGCTACATGATCCTCTTCTCGTCTGGATCCCCCCCTGCATACACGATGCATCCAGATGTCACCTTGACCATGACATCTCATCTTGATGCTACTACTTCATGTCTCGACCTCCTCAGGATGCCTACTGAAGTGTATTGCATTACCGCTGACGCTGTCTGCATGTTGCGCCTGGTATTGCCCAATCTTCTCAACTCCCTCCTGATATCCAATATACTACATTGTGATCATCCTGACACCCTCCAGATGCCTGCTTTTCATAGATTCTACGGTGAATATCGTCCTGATCATTCCTTTGCACTACATCCCTTAGTTTCTATTGTTGTCTCGTCATAGTAAACTAAATCAAATCTATGCCACATAATCTTTACATGTTCTTAATTCCCCTTAATCACCCTCGGTGATGGTCCCACCCCCCCGCTTGTCATCGTCTGGCTTACAATGAGATCCCCACTGGTGCTGCTTGCACTTCCTGAGAATCCCCAATGCTCAATAAGACCCCCCAAGATAGAGAAAAGATCCTTGCTGGTGCTGCGTGTGCTTCCTGAGAATCATCTGGACTCAGAGGACCCGAACCTTGTAACTGAAGCTCCCACACTACCAACATGTGACTCAAGTCAAACCAGCTGTCAGTTTCAGGTGATAGATTCTGACATTCCTGATGTCCTACTAGGTCCATGTTCTGGTGATTAGTGTGTCACAGTACAGGCTCTGTGGAAGTGTAGTTGGATGTCCAACTCTCGAGCTCAGTGCTTACAAGTTCCCAATCATTGTCATATACTTCACAGCAGTCCCGCTGCACCCTGTGAACTTGAAGAACCCTCTTATCGATTGTTTGTCGCATATTTTCGACAATCATATCCTGGATCCTCCATGGTCACTTACCTAAGTTTCTTTTTGCTGGTCAAAAAGGTGTTGTATGTTTGCTAACATGTTAGCTGCCCTGGTCACGAATGAACAGTTGCATGATTCGGACACTCACCCCTGGCTGCCTCAGGCTGAAGTCCCCTGGCTCCTGATATATCCCCGTTTGTCATGCATGCAGTGTAAGGCAGATTATAGTGCACATCAACCAGATCATGGTGCCATTGATGCATGCAAGGAACCCGGGATCCACAATACCTTGTATCTTCTTCCCTGCAAAGTACTTAGGGAAAGTCGCCTCCGGAATCTGGGGCACAAGGAATCTTAATGTGAGGTCCTGGGTTACGTCCAATTACAGTCAGTAGTGGTCACTATATGGTAGGCAGCTGGTGGAGACAAATATTGTACCCTGTAGGGTCGCACATAAACCTCTCCTGTTCCACCAGATAATTGACTCTGCACGCCATAGCTGTGGGATCGTCAGGCAGACTGTATAACCCCACAAACTCTTTCTTCACCTCATGTACAAACTGGGATCGTACCCTAGAGTGTTTTTGCCCTATCTTTCTAGGTTAGTATTGCATTCTGCATTGCGTCATATCTGCCTGAGTCCACTTACCAAACTTATACACTGCTCTGAGGGTTAGATGTTTTCAGCATTTGCAATATTAGCAAGTGTGGCATCCCAAACATTTTGCACCTGGGCCATCAGAGCAACAAAATTCAGGAGTGGCTGCTCAAACAGGGTGTACCATAGAATCCGAGTCTTTGAATCATCTAATATAGCCCTTTACATACCTGTTACTAGATTTTGCCAAGAGTGAGGAGCTGGACTAGAGATCAGGGTACCAGCCTCAGGACCATGCAGGCTACCCAGTGGGGATGAGAACAGTGCATCACTCGATGATGGGAACATTGGAGGACTGTAGGTTCTCCACTGAATTATGCATCCAAGATCTGTCGTCATATGCCGAGCAGGACCTATCTCCTGAAACCCTCATGTGGTCAAAATACGTATAGTTCTTGCCTGATTGTCTCCCTTTCAGTTAGCTACTTGCTAGCCATGATCATGTCTTGATCACAGGCCATCTGCAATATCGATGCCTTCTCCAGCAGTTTCATTGTCTGGTTCTGTTTCGTCTGGTCCATGTGAGATTTGGTACTTATCACTACTATCGTCCAATAGTTGCCCTGTTTGGGTATTTGGTTGATCATTTGGTTCAGTTTCATGTTCTACCTGCATCGTAGTCAGCATTGTGCCCTTCTGTTGGTGCTTTGGTGCTCTTCCTAGCAGGATTGCAATCAGGGTTAGAGAAGAATCCTGAGTTAAGGACGCGTTGTGAGATTCATTTTGACATATTATGGATCTCCCTTTTCCAGATCCCATGGCACCGGGTTGCATTTCATGTCAACCTCTGTATAGATTGCTGACTCAGGGCACTGGCAGACTGTGTGTAATGGCATGTTGCTTATTCTTGGTATAATAGGGTATTTGGAGTAAGTTAAGTTAGGATTCAGGCTGGAGTAAAATCATAGGTATCTCAAGTACAGTTTGGTCAAGATGAGAAGTTTGTATAGTTTTCTTGTATTGTATACGATGCATCCGGTGTTATACATGGGGCTCCCCAGGGGGGGGGAGGGTGCATGCAGGATCACTGACTATCACTCATTATTGAAGCAAAATATGTGCCTCCAAAATGGCATTTTCAGAGTGTTCAACATTATGTTCATAATAATCTAAGTATTCTCAACTACGATTGGACTCAAGACTCTGCATAAAAACATTAGACGAAATGAGGTTGTTGTTAGGGTGGGTGGCTTAATAAAATCTAGCCATGAATGGTATTGTTTACTCACACTATTGGCACTACTGTATTCTTGCGCTACCTATCTAGTACTAGAAGTGTCTGAATTCCTCTCCTGGCATCGAGTCAACATAGCTTGAACACCCAAGAGGCTGAATTCAAGCAATATAACCTACTCACACATGGATGTTAGTGATGAGATGGACAGGAGTTGTAGCATGGCCATTTCTGAACAACTTCAAACCCTGGTCCATCTCATCACTAACCTCAATACCCTAGTAGATAATCGACATATAATAAGCTGACTCTAGGCCAGTTAACAATAGACAACATGAGACATGCCAAATCCAGAAAACACCAGATGCGAAAGTAAGGGGGCATGGTGCTATCACAATTATCACATACCAGGCACTCAAGATCAAAACAGCTAGCAAGATGAGATACCAAAGCAAGGGCATCCAACAGTATCTTAACTATCGTATAGAGAGACTCAACATCACAAAAGATCCTGCATTAGTTAGCAAATTTTGAAATTCTTTTGTTTAGACGAAGAGATAAAGCTCCCTATCTAAAAACTACCTAACAAAAAGCTACTTAGTAAAAAAAAAAAAAAAAAGGTAGAAAAAGAAAGCTGCAAAAGGATTATTTCCGGGGACCCTGGTATCTTGTTCCTCACTGGGGCCCAGGGGGTGTCTCCAGCGCCGAAGGAATTGGGTCAGGGGTAGGAGGATGAGAGGTAGCCTGTGGGGGGGCCCTGCACCATCGGGGGGCTCGGCGCAAAGATGAGGTCAGGTGTACAGTAGGGGGCATTGGAGTCCGAACAACAGTTGGAGCCAGGAAGGAGGCAGCCGGGGGAGAGCTGCTGACAGTGCTGGGAGTCATAAGGAACACAGCCATTCAAGGCTGCTGTCAGACAAGATCAAGCAACGTTTTGTACTTGTCATGCTCCAACAGGACAGGAGGCTCACCAGCAGCAATGGGGGGGGAATCCAGGCTCGTGGTGGGATGAGAGCTCGAGGGACCCAGTTCCTCGTCGATTTCTTTGTCTTTGTCCTTTGCATTTGTGATTAGCTAAGATGGTAACTAAAATATGGTTAGGGTTAGGAACTTATGTCTTCGATCACAAGGGCATGTTCACCAGGATCTTGCCCCTGTCCTCCTCCTACGCCTTCTCCTCCTCCTCTCCTACCTCCTCCACCTACACCTCCTCCACCTCCACCTCCACCTCCTCCAGCTCCACCTCCTCTGACACCTCCTCTTGCATGGTGTTCCCAATATCTGCGGCCTGCCCACAGCGATCCCAGACCGTGCGGTTGAAGAAGAGATATCTTCCATGGGCAGATGCTGGGGTCTGGTCACGATCCTCTCCCTCAATGAGGCATGGCTCCAGGACCATCAGGTCCAAGGGGTGTTTGCCATCATTGGCATGGAGCCATGCCAGGATGTCCTTATCTCTACAAAGAAAGATGAGTTCTCGGAGTGAGAGAGGATTGGAGGGTGCCTGACTAAGTAACCGAGTCCCCTCAACAGTTACTCAGAGGAGATATTGGGGGCATCGGATTGCCCCCTCCACACGCTGCCACTTGACTACCCAAAGCATACTTTTGATACCTGGTGATACCATGACTCCCCAAGCGATTCCCTGGTCTGAGTCATTGCCACACCAGGGGTAGCTAAGGAATAGGTGCCTAGTTTCTCAGGCACCCAACCAACAAACAATTGGGATCCTTATTGCCCATGGGCAATAAGGGGAGGCCCAACCCAATTGAGCCAATGACAATATGTGTTACTATGAGGATAGTATATAATATATAGGAGGGGGCGACACTTACTCGGAGGTCCTACAAGCTCAGCAACACTATTCTTTCCCTCCACTAGATGACTCCCATTTGATGTCCTCAGGTTCCTGGCCATGTCATGGACCAAGAGCTTGAGGTGGTACTCCAGTTCCCAGATGTCACTGGCCCGGTGCTTGTCTTTAACAAATGCAAGCCAGGCCATGACCGGGGGAAGAGAGCCAGCATACCCAACAACTGAATCCAATTCGGATTCGGGCAAGCCTCAGAGATCTATGGAGCGACCAGTCAAGTACGCCTTGAGATGGTCCCGCTAGGCACAGTATGCAACAGTGGTCTGGTGTGGGTGCGTGAACCCACACCAGCTTTTGGCATATGCTATGTCACTATAACATCCCCTATGAGTATTAGTTTAAATGTTTCTGACAGATGAGGGTAGGTTGAGTTTCACTTACAAGGAATCCTCCACTGTCGGTTCAAAGGGTAGCCTCTCTGATGAAGTTGACTGGCGCGGGCTGTTCACAACCATGCGTGTCAGCACTCTCCATTTCTCACTTGGCCCATGCGGCTTTACAGGTTCAGCAGTGGGATGCCTAAGAAAAAAAAGGGAAAGGTTAGTCATTCTTACATGATAAAATTTAGACAGACTCTACTTACATCCCGATGGGGACTTCACTTCCCCAAGGTTGAAGAGCAGGAAGGATAATGTCATCAAGAATGACAGAGATAGGAGGACATCTAAGAGAAAAAGAAACGTTAATATTACTCACGCCAGACAGTCAATGTTGTTGTGGGGTGTACTTACTTTCCCTGGTTTGCTGGTCATCCGATCAACGTCCGAGGCACCATTGGAGTTAGAGGAAGTAGAAAAACAAAAAAAAAAAAAAAAAGAAAAAAGACAATTGCAGGTGTGGGGGGGGGAAGAGTCTCCTGTTAAGAGACGGAAGGAAGAAGGGAAGTAGAGAAGGAGAGAAGGAGAGAGGAGAGAAAGGGTCTTCTTCTTATCTTCCTCTATGGTGGAGAGAAGAGAAGGGAAGGAGGAAAGGAGGGAAGAAGGGCTGGGTTTATATACCCTACATACATAGGATGCACATCTCACATGTGTACCTGATGTGTGAACCTTACGTCGGCACCTGACATGTGCACCTCAAGTGTGCACTGGCACCTGATGTGTGCAAGGTATACAAGAAATGATACATATGCATTTCCTGGTTTGTTTGTACAATGGTGTATACAAACAAACCAGGAAATACATAGATGGTGGATAACTATCTATTCTTCTGTATATATAATATATTTAAAAATCAATTGTAATATCTACAAAGTCGAACTTGTCACTAACTTTGGTAAAATAAGCTTTTAAGTCACACTAGTGATGAGACACCAAGGGGTCACTATTGCAGCTTTAAAGCTTATTTCATGACACTATATGCAGCACAACGTCCACAGCGTCACCGTAACCATATAGCAAAAAGCCCATTTTCTTTTTATATTGAAAAGATATTTCTATACCTATTATGGTATAGAAATACGGTTTTAATAAAAAAAGAAAATTGGCTTTTGGTAGTACTATTGTCATGATACCAAGAGGTGTTGATAACATATTTCTGTGTTATCGACACCTCTTGGCAGCATTGATGCACGATGTCCCTGGGATCCTGACAACTGCACAGTGAAAACACCATTTTCTTTTTTTATTGAAAAGATATTTTTATACCTATTGTGGTATAGAAATATCCTTTGAATAAAAAAAGAAAATCCCATTTTGGCCATACTGTTGTCATGATACTAAGAGGTGTCAATAACATATATTTCTACTTTATCGACACAGCTTGGCAGCATCGATGCACAACACCCTGGGTATTACGACAACCATATGGCGAAAACCCCATTTTGTTTTTATATTGAAAAGATATTTTCATACCTATTATGGTATAGAAATATCCTTTAAATAAAAAAGGAAAATGAGCTTTTGGCCATACTGTTGTTGTGATACCAAGAGGTGTCAATAACAGATATTTGTGTTTTATCGACACCTCTTGGTAGCATCGATGCACGACATCCCCATCATCATGACAAATGTATGGCGAAAACCCCATTTTCTTTTTTTATTGAAAACATATTTCTATATCTATTATGGTATAGAAATATCCGTTGAATAAAAAAAGATAATTGACTTTTGAGCATACTGTTGTTATGATACCAAGAGGTATTGATAACATATATTTCTGTTTTATCGATACATCCTGGCAGTATCGATGCATGATGTCCCTGGCAACATGACGACTGTACAGCGAAAACCCCATTTTCTTTTTTTATTGAAAAGATATTTTTATACCTATTATGCTATTGAAATATCTTTTGAATAAAAAAAGAAAATCAGCTTTTGGCTGTCCCATTATCATGATACCAACAGGTATCAATAACATATATTTCTTTATTATCGATGCCTCACGGCAGCATCGATGCATGATGTCCCCATCATTACGTCAATAGTATGGCCAAAAAGCTGATTTTCTTTTTTTATTCAAAAGATATTTCTATACCATAATAGGTCTAGAAATATCATTTCAATATAAAAAGAAAATAAACTTTTCACCACACTGTTGTTGTGAGGCCAAGGACATCATGCTGTATTTATAATTTCATGAAATAAGCTTTTAAGCTACACTAGTGATGCCTTGGTGTCACATCACTAGTGCAGCTTAAAAGCTTATTTTACCAAAATGAGTGACAAGTTAGACTTCATAGATATTACAATTTATTTTTAAATATATTATATATACAGAAGAATAGATACTTATCCTTCATGTATGTATTTCCTGGTTTGTTTGTACACCCCATTGTATACCCAATAATGCTCAGACATCTTCAGATATGCGAGCATTGTTTTCGGGTACAATGGGGTGTACAAACAAACCAGGAAATGCATATGCATCGTTTCTTATATACCTTAGACACATTGGGTGCACATGTGAGGTGCACATGTCAGGTGCACACATGAGGTATGCATGTGCATACCCTATGTGTGTGGGGTATCTAAACCCAGCCCTTCTTACCTCTTGTCCTCCTTTCCATCTCTTCTCACCACTACAGGGGAAGATAAGAAGAAGACCCTTTCTCTCCTTCTCTCCTACTCTCATTCTCTACTTCCCTTCTTCCTTTCATCTCTTAACTAGAGTCTCTTCCCCCTCCATCACCTGCAATTGTCTTTTTCTTTGTTTTTTTTTTTCTTTTTTTTTTTCCTTTCCTCTAACTCCAATGGCATGTCGGACATTGATCGGATGACCGGCGAATAAGGGAAAGTAAGTACACCCCATAATACCATTGACTGTTGGGAGCAAGCAATATTAATGTTTCTTTTCCTCTTAGATGTCCCGCTGTCTCTATCTTTCCTGCTGCCCCCGTCCTTCCTGCGGTTCGACCTCGTGGAAGTGAAGTCCTGATGGGGAAGTAAGTAGAGTCCCTGTAAGTTTTATCATGTGATAATTACTAACCTTTCCTTTTTTTTCTTATGCGTCCCACTGCCAAGCCTGTCAAGCAGCATGGTCGGAGTTGGAAATGGAGAGTGCTAGCGGACATAGTTGAGAAGACCCTGAGCCAGTTGACTTCTTTGGAGAGGCTACCCTTCGAGCCTGCAGTGCAGGATTCCTTGTAAGTGAAACTCAACCTACCCTCATCTGTCAGAAACATTTCAACTAATACTCATAGGGGATACTATGACCACATAGTGTATGGCAAAAGCTGTTGTGAGTTCATGCAGCCATGCCAGTTCACTGTTGCATATAGTGCCTGGCGTGACCATGTCAAGACACACTTGACTGGTCGCTCCATGGACCTCTGAGGCCAGACTGAATCTGAATTGGATTCAGTCATTGAGTATGCTCGCTCCCTTCCCGTGGTCGCAGCCCAGCTCGTGTTTGTTAAAGACCAGTACCGGGCCGATGACATCCGGGAAGTGGAGTGCCACCTCAGGCTCTTGGTCCGTGACATGGCCAGGAACCTGAGGATGTCGACCAGGCATGATCTGGTGGTGGTAAAGAAGGTTGGTGTTGAGGTCAAAGGACCTCCAAGTAAGTTTTGCCCCCTCCCATATATTATATGCTATACTCCTGCTAACATATATTGTCAGTGGCTCAATCAGATTGGGCCTCCCCTTATTGCACAATGGCAATAAGGATCTATATCGTTCATCAGTCAGGTGCTCAAGAAACTGGGCACCCATTCCTTGGCTACTCCTGGTGTGCCAATGACTCTGACCAGGGAATCGCCTGGGGAGTCATGGAATCACCGAGTATTGAAAGTGGGCTCAGGGTAGTGAAGTGGCAGTGTGTGGAGGGGGCAATCCAATACCCCCGATATCTCCTTGGGGTGACTGGTGAGGGCACTCAGTGACTTGGTCGGGCACCCTCCAATCCACTCACACTCCCAGAACTCAACTTTCTTTGTGAAGATGAGGACATCCTAGCGTAGCTCCTTGCCAACGATGGCATACACACCTTGGACCTGATGGTCCTACAGCCATGCCTCAGTGAGGGAGAGGATCATGACTAGACCCCTGTGCCTGCCTATGCCAGATATCCCTTCTTTGACCGCATAGTCTGGGATTGCTATAGGCAGGATGGAGATATTGGGGAGGCTATGCAACAGTTGGAGGTGGAGCAGGTGGAGGTTAAGTAGGTGGCAGAGGTGGAGGAGGTGGATGAGGAGGAGGAGGTGGAGTTGGAGGAGGAGGATGAGGGGCAAGATCCTGGCGAACACGCCATTGTGATCGAAGACATAAGTTTCTAACCTGAACCATAATTTTGTTAACATCCTAGCTAATCACAAACCTACAGGACGAGGACAAAGAAATGGATGAGGAACCAGGTCCCTCGACCCCTCCTCCCACCATGAGCCTTGACTCCACCCCCATCGCTGCTGGCGAGCCTCTAGGCCTGTTGGAGTAAGACAAGCATAAAAGGTTGCTTGATTGTTTCCGACAGCAGGCTTGGATGGCTGAGTTCCTTACGACTCACAGCACTGTTGGCAGCTCTCCCCCTACTGCGTCCTCCCCAGCTGCACCAGTTGTCTGGACTCCGATGCCCCCCCTGTGTGCCAAGCCCCCCGATGGTGGAAGGCCCCCCTGCAGGCTACCTCTCGCCCCTCTACGCCCGACCCAATTCCTATGGCCCTGGAGACCCTTCCTGCACCCCAGCGAGGAACAAGATGCTGCAGTCCCCAGAAATAATCCTTTTGTAGCTTTTTTTTTTTCATAGCATTTTATCTTCTTTTTTGCTAAGTAGCTTTTTGTTAGGTAGTTTTTAGATATGGAGCTTTATCTCATAGTCTGAAAAAAAGAATTTAAAAATTTGCTAACTAATGCGGGATCTTTTGTGATGTTGAGTGCCTCTATATGATAGTAAAGATACCATAGGATGCCCTAACTTTAGCGTCTCATATTGCTAACTGTTTTGATCTTGAGTGCCTGGTATGTGATAATAGTAATAACACTATGCCCTCTTACTTTGGCATCTGTTGTTTTCTGGATTTGGTGTGTCTCATATTGTCTATCATTGACTGGCCTATAGTCAGCTCATGGTATGTTGATTATCTACTAGGGTATCGAGGTTAGTGATGAGATGGACCAGGGTTTGAAGTTGGTCAGAAATGGCTGTGCTACAACACCTGTCCATCTCATCACTAATATCCATGCACAAGTAGGTTAGATTGCTTGAATTCAGCCTCTCGAGTGTTCAAGCTGTATTCACTGGATTCCAGGAGATGATTTCAGATACTTGTAGTGCTAGTTAGGCACTGTGAGAATACTGTAGTGCCAATAGTGTCAGTAAACAATACCGTTTGTTGCTAGATTTTATTAAGCCACTCACGCTAACAATACCCTCATTTCCTCTAATTTTTTCATGCCAGAGTCTTTAGTCCAATTGTAGTTGAGAATGCTTAGATTATTATGAATATAATGTTGAACACTCTGAAAACACCATTTTGCAGGAAAACCTTTTGTTACAATATTGAGTGATAGTTAGTGATCCTACAACCACCTCAGAGCTGTGTGTATTAGACTTGACATGTCATATACAACACAAGAAAACTACACAAACTACTCATCTTGACCAAACTGTTGACGTGATACCAGAAGGCAGTGGTAACATATTTCAACATTACTGATACCTCATGGCGTTGCGACTACATAATGTCCCATGGCATCACAGTTGCGACAGCATGACATCCTATCATATCACAGTCACAACAGCATTACCTCCCATGGCATCATGGTGACGACCCTGATACTTGTACCCCAATCCTCACACCTTCTCCTGTGTACCTCCATGTTTTCTTCTATAGGTCTCCCCACTCTAGCTACAACCTCCAACTGCCAAACCATTCCATCAAGTCGTTCCAATTTCTATATGTACCAGCCTCTTGGGATAACCTCTGTGAACCTTATTTCTGAGCAATGACTCAGGGGTGGCAGAGGGACTCGGAGAAAGTTACAAACCAATGTACATCTCTCTATATAGGTCTTCATGGCTGGTATACCTTTGGGACTGTGGTGCGAGATTTCTGAGGTTGCAAGAATTGGTATTCCGATTGGTTTACATCAGTTTGTGGAGGCTCTCCTCTGTGCAGATACTCACAATACTAGAACTGACCATATTCTCAACAGACTACCTTGTGCTCCACGATTCTAAATGCACCATATCATGCTACATCTTTCTCAAATCCCCTGGCATTGTACCAATAATGGTACACTGGGAAACCTTATGTGTTCCCCCTACCACCAAACCCCCACTGGTATAAGACAAAGGCCTGGGAGCAAGGAGCCAGTAACAATTGATACTATACTTTATCCTACAGTGAAGTCCCATGTTGATGGGGGGTCTGCCTCAATGATGTTCTCTCAGCACAAAGGTAAGCAACCAAGGCTCAGGCCAATAACAGATACAGAAATGGAAGGCTGGTGTGATAATGGAATCTCCCTAATACAGGAGGACCAGGCAGCCTGTGAGGAGGCAAAGGAGAGGGGTGAGAAGGTGTTCTGCATTATTCACCGCAAGCAAGGTATGCAATAGCAGTCATGTAGTACATGTCATAGAACACTTAAATAAAACATTCTTAGGAAACATTATCAAAGTGTTCCCCAACGTAGATATAGAGACACACAATTCCTGTGCACACCTGGCTAGCCTACAAGCGCTATGCCTGGACCAATGCGATGAGCTTGGCACCTTATATCAGCAAGTCAACATTGGCACAGGTGAGCTGTATGTGGCTCTCGATTACAACTATTACCACATTCTTGTTGTATTTGCCAATCGAGCCTCCGCTATCTATTGTAAGGAGGTTGTGGCAAGGATTGTGAAGTAGGCTACAGACAACATTACCAAGTACTGAGAGAACCAAAACTGGTCCGAATGTAAAACATAAATGATAGAGAAGGTTCACTTCTCTAAGGGAAAATGAACACAAAAAGGGGAAATGTCGGTCGAAAGGTGAACAAACACTTCCAGGTGTGGGCAAATACCACTCGCACAGTCAGAAGTTGAATGGTCGTCCTTCGAAAACAATTCTGTCGAAAGAAATCTCAGTTGCGAAGGAAGGAAAATAAAACCTGGAA
The DNA here is from genome assembly GCA_003788595.2 of Choiromyces venosus 120613-1. Lineage (NCBI taxonomy): Eukaryota > Fungi > Ascomycota > Pezizomycetes > Pezizales > Tuberaceae > Choiromyces > Choiromyces venosus. The sequence continues at coordinate 1,471,838 of ML120356.1, forward strand.
AGAGGAGATAAAAATATATTTGCAATCGCAGAAACTGTCATTCGTTTCCCTTCTTGTCATCTCCTCTATCTAGAATTGACAGGAGGTGCTGTTCCTTATATACTAATTCTATGATATGCCAAGCCGTGAAACTAAACAATGTCCTATTACTACACACATAGCTGTAATTCCCCAGGTTTACAAAATAGAAACCTAACTTTCCTCCACTATTCCCAAACCAACTTTTACCCTCCACAGATGCACCCCATTTCCTATTGACATCGACCCAGATGTCTTTTTTCCTCCATGACTAAAAAAAAACTACAAGAAATCTAATAAGAAACAAAAATTATCCGATAACTATTTTTTTTCTTTTTCTTTTTTTAAAAAGACTATAAAGTATTCATCCTCCATATCCATTGTTGATATCAGATACATCAAATGCTCTCTGACCTACTTGCCAGACCCCTTGTATATCTCCCATTGCACCTCTCTCATACTCAACACCAGGAACTTTCTCAGTAGTCCAACCCACAGCCTCCAGATAATCTTTGGTACGTGTAATATATAGAAGTAAGTCATCAAGGTGAAAGCGCTTGGTAGTTCCAGGTGGGTCATGTAATTGGCGAATATGTACACTAACTCCAGACTTGGAAAGTCATTCAAGCAATGGTGGAGTTGTCCATCTTAGCTCGAGTTTGCGTCCCTTATCTTTTGCAAGTTGAAAGTCACGAAGAAGCACCAAGTGTTAGGGGGTAGTCCAACCATAGATAGGGCTGGTAGGTCTAAGCCGTAAGCTTCTTGGGATAAGGTAAGGTAGGATAAAAAGAAGATCGTTAAGGTAGGCTCGTATTTCCCGAAGGTTCAAAAAGAATATGTGTAATAAAGTTTTTTCAAGAGTAAGTTAATAAATATATTAATAAGATCTCTTCTCCGTTGCTTGATGATGATTCTGATAGCTGGGAGTACCTCGATATTTATATTCCGCATCTGGGTTATCGCGGGCTACAATCAACTCCCATACTATCTAAGTACCTCCGTCAAAAACCTCTTAATTTTCCTGAGTGCAAACACTCTTGACCCTGAGAATATTTGCCTTGCTTAGCTTTGATCTCTTCAGACTCCTATTGTTTCTGGGGGGTGTGAACGCCCCTCCAGTAGGTAGCCTTCGATCTCTCCACTATATGAACTTAGTTTGAGTATGCTGCCCTAATGGCAACTATACCAATTGTTCTGCCTCAAAACATAAAGTGATCAGCTTTAATGAATGAGCACGGCCATTGTGTTGCATATTGATGCATCACAAGGCCCATCAGGTATATAGGGTTTTTTGCTCTGGATCGAGCCAATAGCTTATCCAGTGAAAACCTCTCATACCGATTCTCGAGTAGGCCCTCTTGGGGCACTACTTCTTTCAAAGCAAGAGGCTCGGCTCTATGGCTACCCGTTGGTGCCATAGGCTCACGATATTCAGTCGCTAAGGTTTCTTCCCAAATCGTCCCATCACCTATCAGCCATAATATTTAACTGCTAATGTACAAGGTAATAGCTTGCTCAAAACTTAACCGAATTCCTCCGAGTCACTTCCCATGAGTCGCCAAAGGTGCCCTCTCATATATCCTATGGACAGCATCCGGTCGGACGGACGGCGACGACGTATATGGTGTTATGCTGAAGGTGCCATTTATTGTGGCTAAAGTGTCGGGACGCAACTCGGCCGTAATACCGTAATGACGCCCGGTCCCTACATGGGGGCTGCAGGGGTATGGTAGAAATAATCCTATGTAAAGGCCGGGTAACTTTGGCCCTTTTTTCCATATGCCTAACAACATGATGGGAAGCCATCTGGCAGCTTACATGCAATGTGTAAATCTGGTGCAAGGTGGACTCAGTAAAAAGGTATATCTGCAGCAATTTCAGGAGCAGACCATCATCAAGCAGGATGGTTATTCTAGCTATGGCAGGAGTAATATAGGGTAAGCCTTCCAGGTATCACTGCCTTGGAGTGGACTGGCAGTGACTGCGGTTGTTGATAACCATCAGGTAGTACCCTATAGTCCCTACCTGTCCCTCTGATACCAGGCAGATATCAATATGGAGGTTTGTGGGTCAGTCCATACTGACAAGTACATTTACTAGTACATCTACAAAGGTAGAGATCAGGTAACAGTGGTGTTAAACTCTGAGGAGGATGAGATCAAATGCTACCTTTATGGCCAGTATATCGGACCCACTGAAGCTGTACAGCATTTGTTTGAATTCTCAACACATGAAGAGCAACTACCTGTCATCCATCTTGCTTTTCATCTTCCTGGTCAACAGCTAGTTTACTTCTCTGAAGTTTAGGATCCTGCTCTTCTGCATCAGTACATGGAGAACTCATTCACAACTTTGCTGGCATTCTTCAAATATAATACTGAGAATGAGGATGGTAGAATGTACTTGTACCATGAGTTCCCTGAGCACTTTGTCTACAATCTCAAGACAGGATGGAAGCCCAGGCAGCAGCGCTTCTTAATTGGCTATATGTATGTGGCCAGTCCTTTCATAGGTGAGTGCTACCATCTGAGGTTACTGCTAACAGTGGTACATAGTCTGAGGAGCTTTGAACATCTTCGTACCACAGCTGGAATTGAGCACTCCACATTCAAGGGAGCCTGGGTCACCTTCAGACTACTTAAAGATGATGGTTAGTGGGTAGCCATGTTCAGGGATGGTAGTAGCTTTATAACAGGTGGAGCATTGAGGTATATCTTTGTTCAGGCACTGCAGCATACTACCATCAGTAATTCCTTGAGGATCTGGGAAGAGTTTGGGGGTAGCTTTTGTGATAACCTTTCAAACCTTCTACAAACTAGCAGGGTCACCAAGCTACCAGGTTGGGAGAACATGGAAGAAGGACTGGACCTGGACTACGGGCTCTACCATATTCAGGAGTAACTGAATAAATATGGTAGTTCTATGAATGAATTTGAACTACCATTACCTATGTTAAACTGGGTAGGTAGGAGATTAGAACAGATAGAACAGGGAGTGGTTGGTGAGAAGATAGGCTATGATAGAGAACAGGAGCAGGAGTTGTACAATAAAATGTGAGGAAGGTTGAATGAGGAATAGCTTAGCTGTTTTGATGCAATTGTTTCTGCGGTAGATCTCCATGAGCAGGATCTGCAACAGCAGCAGCAGCAGCCTGCTTGTGCCTTTTTCCTACAAGGCCTAGCTAGGACTGACAAGATATTTCTCTACAACTGTCTCTGTAGCTACTTTCACTCTAAAGGAAAGATTGTACTCTGTATTGCATCATCTGGTATTGCAGCTCAATTGTTACTAGATGGCTGCATAGCTCACTCCAGGTTCAAAATCCCCTTCTCCAATGACTCCAATGCTTCCTGTAATATCACAAGAAACTCATTTCTTGCTGACCTAAATTGGAGAACCTCTCTTATCATATGGGATGAGGTCCGGATGCAGTACAAGGCCTGTTTTAAGGCAGTTAACAGGACCTAAAATGATGTCTGGAATGTAGGGAATAACAGTGTATTTGGGCGAGTTCCCACTATCCTTCATGGTGACTTTGCCCAGATCCTGCCTGTAATCAGATGTGGTACCAGGTAAGCTAGGGTACTTACCTGCATCCAGAACTGCTCTATCCGGAGCCAGTTATGGGTCTTGAAACTCAGGATGAGCATGCATATCATTGCTAGTCCTGAGAATTGTATTTTTCTTGCTTTTTTACATGAACTTGTTACTAATCCCCAACTGTATAGACAGGTTTCAATTCCATCATACATCCGCAAGGTGTCCACAGTTGAGCAGCTATGTGATCAACTCTATCATTAGGCATTATTGAATGAGGCTGTCTCCACCCATGGTGCACTTGTTAGTAGAGCTATCTTGGCCTTCCACAATGAGATAGTCAACAATTTCAATAATCTCTTGCTTGGAAGGATTCCTGGGGAGGAGCACCACTTTGATACTGTAAACTGTGGTGAAGTTAGTGAAGAAGCCACGGCTGCCGAGCCATATGCAGTAGAATATTTACAGAGTATTAGCTTAGCCAGTATTCCACCATCCTGCTTGCAGCTCAAGATTTTCAGCACCAGTAATCCTCATGAGGAATCTGAGTACAAGACAGGGTCTATGCAATAGCACAAGGATGAGAGTACTGGGTATTAGCTCCAACTGTCTTCAGGTTGCTATTCTCAGTGGTAAGTTTGATGGTGAGATCCACTTACTTCCACAAATCAAGCTCACAACAACTGTGCAAGATTTACCATTTATTCTACAGTGTAAGTAGTTTCCCATACACTTGTGCTTTGCAATGACTGTTAATAAGTCCCAAGGACAGTCTCTACAGCAGGTGGGCATTGATCTGCAGACCAGTGCCTTTACCCATGGGCAGCTCTATGTTGCTCTATCTAGAGTGACATCACTGGATAGCCTTACACTGCTGCCGTCCAGTGATACACCAAATGTGACTTATAATATTGTCTCCCCAGAGGTGCTGCTCAAATTTACTTAGAGCTATTCATACTTCTTGAGATTCGATATTGGGTCTAGATAAATGAGTAATATGCCAAGATGGGTTAGTTTATCTTGCAATTCACTATGTCATTGTTGCGCTTTTTCTATCAAAATTGACAGCACTGAATGGCCATGCACTGCTGCTATCCGATAGTGATCCTATATGACTAATAATATTGTCTGCTCAGCAGTATGATGCTAATTTACTTGGGGCAATTCACACTTCTTGGGTATTGAATATTGGGTCTAGAAAAGTGATTACTCTGCCAATATTGGTGGTTTTTCTTGTGATTTACCACTTTATTGGTACATTTTATCTATTTCCTTTGATAGAATTGTATGCTGATTTACTTGATTTATTTATTGCCGACTAATTTGAATTTCTGTGATAGCAGAATTATCATTGTAGAATACTTGATATCACTTTTATTCATTCTTATTCTCTACCAACTGGTGAATTTCCTACACCACAATCCTAATTTGCAATTACCCTTTTAGTCTTTAGTCTCATACTTCCCACCTCATAGATCTAATTAATAGCCTCTTATTCCCTCTTCTTTATTCTATCAATACCTGCACATTGGTAATTTTTGTGATAGTAAATACACATAACTGCATATTTGATCATGGTTATCTGATCAAGGTTTGCCCTGACTATTGAATTTTTGCTATTACCCTGCTTTATCCCACCAGAATGCCCCCTTGTGCTAACCCTCATCATGATCCTCATCCATCAACATAAACCCTCAACCCTTAGCCCACACACAACCATCATACCACAACAATTGAGGAGTCTAATACACATAAAGTCGAGCATAGCCAAGAAGAGCTAGGAATATATGTACCAAGTAGTTTATCTAAAAAGGTGATCTTGATGGGTGATCTGATAAGGTATATGGCAACCCTTATCACCTACCAAAAAATGATCTCTTCCTTCCTTCTGCATGAACCCTCCACACCTGACAATAATGAAGCATCCCTGATGAGTTGGGTGGAAGGAAGAAAGAAAGAAAGAAAGGAAAAAGAAATGGAGGGAATGCCTGAGGAGCCAATACCTCTCAAGCATAGTCGAGGGGACACTAGTCTTATAGGTACTACGTAGTACATCTGACAGGGATCTAATCAATGACTCTATGCCACAAAATGAGCACAACCTAGCCACACAGCCACGTTTCATATATGTACCAAGCAGTTTATCAAAAAGTTTGATCTTGCAGTGAGATCAGATAAGGTACATGGCTACCATCGTCACCCACCAAAAACCAATTTTGGAGAAAAAGAAAGCGTCTCTTCCTTCCTTCTGGGTGAACCCCCATGCCCGGCAACAACAATGCATCCCTGGCAAGCTGAGCGGAAGAAAGTGAGCGACTGCCTTTGGAGCAAATGCCTCTCGAGCGTAGCCAAGAGGATGCTAGTCTTATATGTACTATGCAGTACATCTGATAGCGATCTAATCTAAGACCCCACGCTACAAAACGTACGCGCCAGCCACACTCAGCCACGTTCTGACATATTCGCCCCTGTGTAGTCCTTATCACACTATCTGGCATTTTCTTCCTTCCTTCTGCCCGAACCCCCAAGCCCGGCAACAATGAGGCATCCTTGGCGAGCCGGGTGGAATGGAAGAAAGGAAGAAAGGAAAAAGAAAGTGAGGGAACGCCTTAGGAGCGAACGCCTCTCGAGCATAGCTGAGGGGACGCTAGTCATATATGTACTGAGCAGTTTATCCAAATGTTCAATCTCTATGAGACATCTGATAAGGTGCATGGCAACCATTGTCACCCACCAAAAATGCATTTTGGAAAAAAGAAAGGGGTCTCTTCCTTGCTTCTGTGCAAACTCCCACACCGGGCAACAACGAAGCATTCCTAATGAGCCTGGCAGATAGGAAGAAAGAAAGAAAGGAAAAAGAAAGTGAGTGAATTCCTTGAGAAGTGAATACCTTAGGAGCAATGCCTCTCTTGAGCATAGCCGAGGGGATGCTAGTCTTATATGTACTGAGTAGTTTATCAAAATGTTCAATCTCGAATGAGAAATCAGATAAGGTGCATGGGAACTATCATCACCCTACCAGAATATGATCTGTTCCTTCCTGCTGTGTGAACCCTTACATCCAGTAATAACTATGCATCGCTGGCAAGCAGGGTGGAAGGGAAGAAAGGAAGAAAAGAAAATGACAATGAAGGTATACCTACAGCATGCAAGGTCTCAGAGAAGAAAGAAAGAAAGGAAAAAGAAAGTGAGTGGAATGAATGAGGAGCAAACAACTTGCTTGAGGTCTTGAGTAGGCCTGCTAGCTTATATGTACCACACAGTTTATCAAAAGGTTCGATCTGCTTATCTGATTTCTCATTTCCACTAAGCTGGTATGGGCCCTACCAGTAGCATACCTCTGATTGTAGATGTGATGCTGAGAACCACCATGGAAAGGAAAACCTTTCACTCTTCTTTTTCACAGCACTCACTGCTCTCTCCCCTCACATCAACCTCCTCATTCTTCCTGATAGCTCCCCTCACCATCATCCACAAACCATGCATCACACTACAAAACACTTCCAACTTTCGAGATTTTGTTATAACTCCTGATACCTCCACCTCTTGACATTTAAAATGTTCTATTGGTGATTGACATTTTTGCATACCAAATAATACTAGGAATGATGTACTGATGCATGAAGTACTGCAGAGACTTCCTGAATGAGGATTTTGATATAGATGCTACGCTGCTAGGTGGAAAAGATATCAGGAATGCCTTTTGAGTTTGAAATATATGTGGGAATGATTGAAGAGTTGGGTACTAATCATAGATATAATAATAGATGAAGCAGTGAGAGAGAAGGCATTGGGCTCAGCAACCATTGCTCTGAGTTACGGAATTTGATGTGGAAGTACCAGTAGAGCAAGAAATGGTTGGGAAATTTGAAGGTTCACAAATCACTTCTAGGTATGAGGAACGAAGACTAATGTGAGGATAAAAGTAGGCAATATGGGGGATACAATACTACTACCAGTATTGGGGTTAAACTTAGGGGGCCTTGCCAGTAGGGAGCAAGAGGGCAGACTCCAAGGGGAACATATGATTCTTTACAGTATGTTGGAGGAATGTAGGCTAATGAGGAGACAAATTGCAGAAGATATAGTAGGAAGATGAATATGTAGTATGTGTTCAAGGGAGAAAGGGGTAGGTCCTTTTGACAGCAATGGAAGGGGGATCCTATTCAGGACCTGTACAGACTGTTTAGTTTGTCATTTCTCTTCCCTGGTTGAAGAAGGGAGTGAGTTGTTGAGAGGTCAGATGCTAACAGCTTTGAGTATACCAATAGGGCTCCAGGAGGTCAGCAAGGGGTTGAGTCAGAGTGGCAGCAGGAGTGAACAATAGTCTGGTCTCTGTGGCCAGAGGGCAGTGAGGACAAGGTATTTGATCATAAGAACCCATGGCCTTTCTCAATCATCATGTTAGCTGAAGAGTGCATGGTCTGGTGGCAATGGATATTTGGATGTGCAGTGCACAGGGTACCATGCTTTGCACTAGGACTCAGAGTCATCAGCCAAATGACTGGAAGGTCAAGAGGCAAGCTTTGAGGCCTACTGTAAGTATAGTGATGCCCAGGTAGAGGCAATGTGCCCACTACCAGAGCCTCTGAATTCTTTGATGAGTGTAGTTCATGCTCAATCAAGGGCATCCAGAGGTGACCTGGACAGGTGGAATTCATTGTTTGCCCTCACCAGCATCAGGTTCAACATGGACAACTGTATGGGTGAGATTGTTGGCACCTTCCAACTGTTCCAAGTGTATGGTGCTCTCTATCATAAGCAGAGACCTCTGTTCCCTGCAGGTGGTCAGGATGCCTCTATTCCCAGATCTACCTCTATGATCAAACCATTGTGGTGAGAATAAGAGTAGACTGTACACTAGATTTTGATGCTAATCTCATCTTGTCCTTGTCCTTGATGATGCAGGAGTCCAACCCGCCAATCTAGGAATACCTAATCGTGAGGGAGAGGTTTGCAGAGAGTGCAACAGCAGAGGACAACTTCAGTATTGTCCTCAATCTGCAACTCAATCTGATTGTGGAGCGCGTAGCTGATCTGTGCTGCAAGAACCTGCCAATAGCAGATGAAGTCTCCATGATTATGCCAGAGGCATATGGTGCCAAGAGGTTCAGGGATATTGTTCTAGCAAAGAGGGTGCATGGGGAGGATGATGGCAACTCCTTTACCCTCATCAATCCAAACCATGTGGCCTACCTTTCCCTCCAGTATGTTCTCCTATTCCCTTGTAGTGAACATAGTTATCATTGGAGAAGGCTGCGACTCAACCAACAGGACAATCATGAGAATAATAACCTGTCCTATGTGGTATTCTATAGGTTCTGTCTACATACCAGACCTGATGAGCTGGTCACCCTCTTCCAGGTGCAAAGGTTATTCCACCAGTTTATTGTTGATACTTACACAGTTACTGATGAAAACAAACTTGCTTGACTATGCTCACAATAGGCTAACATTAGAGCAGATCTCTACAATAGTCTTGCATTTATGCTGGAAGCCCGTGATGTAAACCTTGTGCAGGTTGGAAGCAGGTTAGTTCTGCTATCCAGTTATGTGGGAGGTGACAGGTTTATGCAACAGTTGTACCAGGACAGCATCACTATTGTCAGGTATTATGGAAAGTCTACACTGTTCATTACCTTCACCATGAACCCCAAATAAGTTCAGATTGAACAAGAGCTCTTGCCCTGTCAGACAGCTGCTGATTGGTCTGACCTTATAGCAAGGATCTTCAATCTTAAGGTGCAAGATCGGCTAGATCTCTCATGTATTCATTTTTAAGGTACAAGAATATATATGGAGCTGTAAGGGCTATACATCTTCCATCTCCGCTACACCTCCAGTCATTGAAATTTATTACATATTAGGGAATGACTCAACACCACAACTGTGAGGAGAATCGTCACCACTTTCTCTCTCCTCCCCCATGCCTAGGGGGGGTCAGGAAGAACACTTTCCATCACGTATTTGCATTTAGGCATCCCCCCCTTGCTTCCCTCTAGAGGTCTACCCTCTTGAGGTTGTTCTTTCCTTCCTCCCAGCATCTCACGATGTTGGTTACCTCCCTTACCCCGCTTTTGGTTCGCCTCGCTTAGCGATTGCTCCAGTCAGGTTTTTTTATTTGGTCTTTCTGCAGATGGCTGGGAACACAGTTTGTAGTAGGAGGAAACATTTCAACAGGCCATGGTCGGTTTCTCCACTCCCTTCTCTCTTAAGGAGCTGCCTTGTTAGACATCAATGTGATAACCAATAGTACGTCCCACTGAGTGAACACTCCCCTCTTATCCTCCCTATCTCCAGATGATCGGCTAGTACTCTACTGCACCTCTATGCACTCCTTCTATGCCTTCCTCCCTCTGGGATCCCCTCCAGAAGTGACGATATCTCTCCTATCACAAGGGACTACATGAGAGATGTGGTAACACAGTTGGTCAGCTTAGACTCTATACCAGCTGGTACCTTACTACTATTCCATCCTCTCCTCAGCTGGCACCCTACTGCCACCACCACCCACACTGTTCAGGCAGGTGCTTGGGTTCCTCGCTTCTGCCACACACCTAATGCAAGGCCTGATCTCCTTTCAACCCCCTAGCTCAGACCTTTTCATCCATGAATACTATTATCCAACTTTTGCTAGGGCTGGCTGCAACATTGCCAGTTTGGTTTACCTTAGGTTTAGGTTTTGGGATTTCTTTGTTAGGTGCACTGTTGGGAGTTTGGTTTCCTTAGTTACTGTGTAATGTTGGTGGGATCTCATACCTTTTGTAGTTTACAGGAGGGTTGCTTGTTAAGATAGTTTTTTCGACCAGGCCTTCAGGCCATGGTTTTTCTATAGCTTTCTGGGGCCTGGTCTGGGGTGGAGGTTTTTTGATGCGATAGCCTCACAGACTTCATGTGGATTTTGTACTTTTGAATGAAATAAAATAATCAGATAAAAAAAGAAAAAAAAAAGCTATAAGGGCTATGATGAAAACAAAATCTTGATTTCAAAAATTAAAACAAAGGAAACCACAGCTCCAACCCCGATTCTGACATAAAGTTGAATACACTACACACAGTGACTAATCATCAAAGGAGTGAAACTTATGAAATCCCTAAACAAGTCTAGGAAAATATAACATAAGGAAAGAAAAATAAATTAAAGGAAAGAAATGAACTGCTGGAGGGCAGTCCAAAGTGAGGTAGCGGGGAACTAGGTTCTGGAGTGAAAAGTTACTAGCCATGAGCCAGAGGCAGACAAGGGTAGACCAGGTCTTAGCCAGTCGACACCGAGGGGACAGTGGAGGTAAAAGTATTCCCTGGCTGGTTGTTGCATATTGTAGGCTGGACAAGCTAATCTCAGCTCCAGCAAGGGAGAGCTCGGTTGTAAAGCCAGAGTGGGCTAAGTGATGTGTCCCGGACTACAAAGAAAGAGAGGCATGGAGTGAGGGTGATGGGAGGGTAGGCCTCCTCAGGTGAACACAGGGTGAAATGAAATCGCAGTGGGCAAGCAGTGTATGCTAGCTGCAGGGTAGGTGGTAGTAGTAAGGTGCCAGCTAGGTAGCCAACCAAACCATATTGCCATATTTCTCATGTAGTCCCTTATGATAAGAGAGATGGTGTCACTACTAGAAGGGATCTCAGAGGCAGGAAGGCAAGAGTAGGGGGCAGTAGGGTGCTAGCTGATAGACCATGAGGGAAGAGAAGAGTGGACAGCCTAGAAGGTGGGAGCTACTATTGGATAATATGTTCATGTCTGACTACGCAGCCTTCTGTAAAAGAGAAGAATAGAGAAATCAAGCATGGCCTGTTGAAGTATTTTCTCATACTATGAACTATGTTCCCAGCCATCTGTAGAAAAACCAACTGAGTGGTCCTGACCATAGCTATCACTAAGCGAGGTGAAGCAAAAGTAGGATAAGGGAGGCAACCGACATCATGAAGACATAACAGGAGAAAGGGATCAGGCAGTACCTCTGCAGGAGACTAGATCTCAAGAGGAAAGAAAGGAGTGGATGCCAGAATGTGAACAACTGATGGAAAGTGTGTTTCCTGACTGCCCATAGGGGGGGCAAAGGAAAAAAAGCTCATGATATTTTCTCGGTGTTGAGCCGTTCCTAAATAGGAAATAAGGTTCAATGACGGGATGTGTAGTGGAGATGGAGGATGTGCTGAGAATGTAGATGGAAGATAGTATTTGTACCATGAGTTCCCTGAGTACTAGATCTACCCGCTGAAGGTGAGATGAAAGTGTAAGACACAGTACATATCAATTGGTCACATGTATTCAGCTAGCCCCTTCATGGGTGAATGCTACTATCTGCACTTGGTTTTGATGGTAGTTTGGGGGGCTCCAGGCTTTGACCACCTGAGAATAGTGGAGGGGGTAGCATACACCACCTTTAAGGCTATCTGTGTAGCTTTGAGGCTGTTGGAGGAAGATGGGGACTGGGTTGCCCTCCTGAAAGATGGTCATGAGTTCATGACAGGCAGGGCATTGAGGGAACTCTTCACTCTTGCCCTCCAACACACCACAATCACCTACCCACTACACATCTGGGAGCAGTTTAGGGAGAGTTTCTGTGATGACTTATAGCCTATACTGTTGGCAGGAAGGGTTGTCCCACCAGCTGAAGGGGTGGCCTGGGAGTTGGTCCTTCATCTTGACTATGGACTTTACCATATTCAGTGACTTCTGAATGAATATGATGGATCTGTGGGAGAGTTTGGCCTACCACACATGGTGTTGGATTGGGAGGAGGAAGGCGTGCAAGAGAGAGGGCATGGGGTAATGGGGGAGGAGTTGTGTTATGATGTGGAGAAGGAGAGAGATTTGGTAGATAGGATACAAGTGCAGTTGCATGAGGAACAGGTTGCCTGTTTCAATGGCATTGTTGCTGTGGTAGAGCTCTATCAGCAGGACCCCGAGCAGCATAGTCCTCCAGTACCTTCTTACTTTATGGTCCAGCAGGTACAGGTAAGACCTTCCTCTACAACTGTCCTTGTAGCTATCTCTATACCCAAGGTAAGATGGTATGATGTGTTGCATCCTCTGGGATAGTGGCACACTCTCTGCCTGGTGGCCAGATGGCTTATTTAAGGTTCAAGATCCCCCTATCAAATGACGTCAATACTGTATGCAATATCACTTACAATTCATCTCTTGCAGAGTTGATCAGGAATATATCTCTCATCACCGGGGATGAGGTTCCCATGCAGCATAATGTGTGCTTCGAGGTAGTCAACAGACTCTTGAATGACGTCTGCAATATTGGTGGTCAGTGAGTATTTGGTGGGATCCTGACAGTACATAGTAGCGACTTTGCTCAGATCATGCACATTGTTCTCAGAGGTACCAGGCAGGCAACCATCCTTGCCTGTATCTAGCATGGGTCAATCTGGGGGCATTTGCAAGTCCTCGAGCTCAAGACAGGCACACATGTCATTGCCAGTAATGCTAACAGGGTATTTCTCACCTTTCTTGAGAACCAGATTGCCAACCCTCTTAATCATGGGCTACCATGACTGCCAAGGTATGTCCAGTAGGTATCTACAATAGATCATCCCTGTGATTGGCTGTATCCATAGGCATTGTTGAATGAAGCTACTACAATACACCATGCTCTCATTAGGAGAGGTATACTAGCCTTCTACAATGACAGAGTCCATGACTTCAACAATGTTCTGTTAGAAAAGATGCCTAGCCAGTAATACCAATTTGAAGCTATCAACCATGTAGGAGTTGCTAATAATGTAGTCACTACTGAGACCTTTGTGGTGGAATATTTGTAGAGCCTTAATCTTGCATCCATTCCACCCTCCTGCCTCAAGCTCAAGATTGGTGTACCGGTTATAGTGATATGAAATCTGTGCCCTAGGTAGTGCTTATGCAATGGTACTAAGGTGAGGGTTGTAGGGATCAGCCATAACTACTTACAGGTTACAATTCTGGGTGGCAAGTCTGATGGTAGGATTTGCTTACTTCCAAGCATTAAGCTTACCACTACTGATGTAGATTTCCCCTTCATCCTGGAATGTACTCAGTTCCCAGTCCATCCATGCTTTGCCATGACTATCAATAAGTCACAGAATCAGTCACCGAGAAGGTTGATATTGATCTTATCACTAATGCCTTCACTCAAGGGCAGCTCTATGATGCTTTATCACAGGTCACATCACTTGATAGACTAACACTCCTCTCCTCAGAGGTGACCTCTATGCATATGGATAATATACTATATCTGGAAGTGCTCTTGTAATTCCCTTCTTGTAAGTTCTTCCTATATTCCCCTCTCACTTTCTCTCCCCTTTATTTTATTACCAAGATACTTGATTTGTAGCCCACTATTCTAGAGAAAATACTAAACTCCATCCTCTCCCTTCTACCTCCTCCTTCCCTCTTGCCTTTCTTCTAGTTTGTTCCGCATGTTAGCCCTACCCTCTTGCAAGTTCCCAGATACTAACACCCCCTGAATTACTTCCTCACATGTAATGACTCTTTTACACCTCTGTTTGATATGTAAATATAAGCCTTTGCCTCTCATCCACTTTTGTCATCCTTGCTGAGTTTCATTTACATGAATAAGTTATGATTATTTCTGTTGGATGCTGGCCATGTGATTTGTATTTTCTGTAGTTTTGTAATTAGTTAATAACAATTGTTACAAGTAAATGTTCTTCCTGCCACTCTTCTATCAGTATAAAATGTAACATGATGAATATCACTTCTATCATATCCCCTTTCTCATAATATCTTTCTGTTTCATAAGCTTAAATATTATTACATAGGATACACCCTCAAGGTCTTCAGGGGGGAGGTTAGTCATATATGTACTGCACAGTTTATCTCAAATGTCCTGAAATCTTATCTGATCTACTATTTGCCCTAAGCTGAGGCCTTGTTTTCGAGCAGATACCAATACTCAGCCACTCTCTTCCTTCCTTCTTGGTGAACCCCCATGTTCAGCAATGATGATGTATCCCTGACAAGCTGGGTGAAAGGGAAGAATGGAAGAAAGGGAAAGGAAAGTGAGCAGAATGCCTTAGGAGTGAATGCCTCACTCAAGGTCTCAAGTGGGCTTGCTAGTACTTGAGTGCTGTATATACTTTCAATCCAGTTTCCTGGTGCCTGCCAAGACCTCATTTTTTTCCACATAGCAATATATCTCCCAACCTCCCTGCCAGACTTTACTGATTTTTTTTTTCTGTCCTTTTCAGCCATGCTCCAGTACAATACAGATACTTAAAGAAGGAAATAAATGAGTACCAAGCCTCACTTTTGGTTTACCCCTGGACCCTATATAGTAATTCCACAACCCTCTACTGATAGGTACCTATACTAACTATATGTCAACATGGTATGGGGGGGATATTATCAATAATAATTTTCATTGCCTACTGTATATTACTAGAGTATTGCAAAATCTCTTGAAATCCACCAGCTCTGGTAGCCCTATAATGTTGTGATTCTGAGTCAACAGCTGATGAGAACATGAGAAGGCTTAGTATTTTCCTAAATTTCGAGGTTTTTTTTTTTTTTTTGGAAACATACTAGTATCTTGATATTGCCCAAAACTAACCATGTATTCCTTCCTATTTGTATTTTTGGTGATAGTCTACTAGGAACTTTCCATTCCTTGCTTGCCGTTTATATCTAAAGTGTACAGAGAATGAATGTATGTTCTCCCACAGTTAGTAGAGAATTGAGGATAATGAGATTAGGAAACTACTTGTTGTTGAATGGGAAGTGAACCACACTGTTAACCAATGCTAAGCAGAGATTGCTTTATATTTGGTGCTCCTATGGTAATATCCATTAAATACCCCCCTCTGTATTGTTGAATGGCACTATGGCAAGTTCATTTTATGCTTTACATTTTGAGTCCAGCATACAAAGTCAGAATAATTCGATAGAGCTTCTTGGTGCTTGTTGTTTAAATCAGCCTCAGAAAGATTAAAAAAACTTACATTCAATAGACACCAATATACATAAAGGCAAACCAGTACAAGCATACCAGATCACCTGATTATCTCAGCAGCTAAGCCACCTCAACAAGCAGGAGGCAGCCTTACAATCTCGGTATTCTCAGTTCTCTGCTGCCTCTGAAAGAGCACTCATTTGTTCTCTCTCCAATTTGAATATGTTTTCATACACTATGGTTACTATGTACTCAGTAGTACCTCTTCCCACTCTCCACTATAGAATCTCAAATACTTGAGCAATGTGCTATATTATTGGGGCTCCCTCATCCACTGAGCTGTGGTGCTTCTTTCTTTTTTTTTTGTCTCTCAGGGTGGCTGAGGAGCAGCACTTTCTTTTACCATGTTTTTCCTCAATTTTCAAAAGAAGAGAATTCTCAACCATACAGTATACTGTCCAATGATCCAAGATTCTACAGCAATGCATCCATGAAAGTCATACCATAGCATCAGATCCAATATCTATAGTCACACCAGCAGTCTCACCTGGAGACTCTGCAAGAGTATTTCTAACAATACAGTTGTTTGACATGTTTTAGGTGGCTTGATAAGTATAGCAATAGTACATGAAAATATTCCTAATATGGTCCTAAGTGTAGTTTATAAATATCTTTGTGTTGGTCATATACTGATGGATGAAACAGGCATTGTGAGGGTACAACATATTAGGGGTATTGCCATCAGGTCAATAAACATCTTCATATTCATCTAAGATCAGAACACTCATACCATTCACAATAAAAGCATGAGGTAACTTTCTCAAAGGGGCTACTAGTACCAGGTGCAGTAGTACTGGCATCAGACATATTAAAATTTCCTTAAAGTGATAAGAGCAGAGGTGGTTAGAGTTAAAGAGATAAGAGTTAAAGTGATTAGAGGTAAAGTAATAAGATTCTAAAGTTTGAGCTTAAAGTATTGACTAACAGTACAGTTTGAAAAAAGAAGAGAAATTCAAACTTTCTAGCAGTTTCCTTCAATTTTAGAGAGAAAGAAAAGCTCTCTCCAGGCTTAATAGAAGTCTTGGCACTACAATCACCCACCCATAAATGACATTGATTCCTTTGATAGGGGACTCACTACTATGAAGAAGTCAAGAATATTGTATTAAACTAGAATGGTGCTGACAATTCTGAAAAGGAGTTGGCTTACCTTGTTGTGATGGTCCACCAAGAATTCAAAAGGCAAGATAAAGTTCCTGCTTGAGATGTTTGTGATCATGGTACGTTTTTTTTTTTAAAATAAATCGCCTAATTGTATTTCACTGACATGCCAGCCAGAGTGGGGTCAAATTTAGTGATCTTAAGTATCCCAACAGTCCTGTAGGAACATACCTGACAGTTCATGGGAATCAGTTTAATTGGACAATTACAGTCTTAATGGTGAGATTTTACAGCTTGTAGACAATACCAGGATGCCTGACCAGTACTAGCAATCTAATTGTAAAGCAACAACATACATGTTCCTCATTCAAGTGACCCCCCATCAAGGATTACTACATACCAGCTGTAATTCACACATGTTCTATATCCAATGCTAGTTCTACAGAGCTGCATAGGTATATGTGGTGCAATCCATCATGTTCTAAGGGTATATAAAAGAACTGTTGATTTGAAACTGTATGGGAGTAGGAACCACTAGATAATTTGTATTAGAGAACCTTGTTATTACAATACATAGTGCATTAACTTGATGGTAAGAGTCACCGATGTAGACCTGCATTTGCATTCATGTGTCACGTGTTGTAGTACCTGTAGTACTGTGTGTGGGGGAACACTAGTCCACCTATCAGATGGATCTGGAATACTGGATGTTTTAGCAGTTTGAAAGCTATGATCTAGGTGGTCAGATGTAACAGAGCAGGGGATGTGAGATAGATTTACTTGTAGTTGTGATGATTGGATGGGAGGAGGGATCTGTGATTGGTTTGTCAAGAGTAGTGACTTTTGGATCTATGTTCAAGAAGACAGCTGCCAAAGGGGTTAGCCCAAGCAAGTGGTTTACTTCCTTTTCATCAAGATAGCAATGTGTGAGCAGTGTATTTCAGGAATCTGTGGTAGATTTCCTACATATCACTCCGGTCATACATTTTAGATCTAATGCATAATAGGCAGATAGAGTTGACTTAACTCAGGATTGTAATGGCATTGGGTTGAATGTAAGCTTGGATGAGTGGTTGCTCTCATACAAAGTAGGAATTGAATTATTGAATAATGAATATCAACTTTGATAGTATTGGTAGTTTGAGTTGGTTGAGACATTACAAGAGTAGTTAAAGGAAAAGATTTAAAAGAAGTGTTTGATGGTGAAATAGATAGTAGAAAAGGAAGGAATTGCTTCTGTCTTGTCCTTTATACTAAGAAGACTTGATGATCCATTTAAACTTGTTCTCTTTTTTTGTGTAAACAACTCTTACTTCATTAACAACATAGCATCATGATACATCACTCATCATTTGACAGCAGTCCCTTGTTGGAAATAGTGGCACTTAGTGTAGGGAATATCAATACTCTGAGGCCACAGTGGTATGCATATTCACTAGTGGAGGAGCACAAAACTGAAAAAACAGTTTTGCACCACATGTTCCCCCTCCCCCCACCCTAGTGTACTATACTGTTTTCCACTCTTCCTTTGACTTTCCCTTCAACATACTCAACCCGGTCAACCATGAACCTTCTCACCACTTAAATCTAAACTCTGTATTCACTTGATCTGGTGCACTCCATTGTGTGAAACCCTCATTGCTGATCATTACCTCCACTTCCATTATTGCAAACATCCTCTGCCATCCCCTGCTGTCCCCCTTATTTCTTTGTTCCCCTGTCCCTTGTGCTCATCCCCAATACCTGCCCTCTGTGGCCACCACCCCCCATTGTCCTTTACTATACCATGCTGTCTCCTCCACAATCTCAGCTATCTTGTCATTATCCCTGCTGTTGGCCAGGCCTATAGCTGTCCAGTGTTTGTGACTATACTGATAAGGGTATAGTGTGTCATGCCTAGTAGTAATGGTAAAGGCCAGTAGTCTACAAGGTAATATTCCCTTCACAGGACAGTGCCCACTAGTCCCCATCCCCTTCTTGGCATTATTCCTGCTGTTACTGTAGGCAGCAGTCACTTTTATTATACTTATGGGCTCATGGTAAGTTTCCCAGTTCTTGGTGACAGTGTTAGTGACTTCTTGCCACTACTTGCAATATGCAACCTTCATGGAATGGGTTGACAGTAGACACTGATTATGAATACTAGATTTGTATTAGTCGTGTTTGAAGATTCAGGATTCTGGTAGACCTCTTACCTCTGACTATATTTTCTTTCTCTATTTTGACTCTCTCATTTTTTACCCACCATCTCTCTGAAAACATCCAGCACTTGTCCTTCTTTTCAAATCATTATTCTCTACTAGACATATGTTTTGCTATACTTATTAGTTGATATGAAGCTCTGTTTATTCTTGTGTTATACTCTTTGTCATGGATACAGATAGATGTAGAACCAAAATACCAATTGTATTACTTTGTTGTAGAATTACAACTGGTTATATTTGTTAAATAGGAATTGAATATAGTATTTAGATACATGTACTTATAATCACAATCATCAACTGTGTGAGCAACAAGGAAAGGTGATTAGTCAGTGAGGAGGTTACACTTCTTGAAGGAGCCTAAAATAGGATTCCCCCCTAACTTATGCTCCCTTATCCTAAAGTCCCATGAGTTGCATATCATATCAAGGAACTTATAATGGTAAGGAAAGTGTATAGAAGAGCTTGAGTACTTAAAGCCAGGTTATATCCCTCCTTTCCTGTAACCCCCTATCACTAGAATCCACTGCCCACAATGAAAGCAAAAATAATCAGTTTGTCAAAGTCCATTAGGGAGTTTTGCATGACCACTGTTGCTAACCTGGTCCTAATATTTTGTGTTGAATGTATGAGATGTACAGTGTACATTAGCGGCCTCATTCCCAATGCATTAGTCCAGACAATCCTGATACATTAGATATAAATGGTGGGACATGGCTGTTATGGATATGTATTGGATATGTTAGAGTTAGCTGCTAGTTGAGGATATGAGATACTAGTGGATTTCATATGTCATTAGTTAGTTTCTCTTATATTTCTCTTGGTTTCATTTTTCCTTAACAATCTCTATAAAGATTCTATGCTTTCCTTTACTTATTCACTATCATTGAAATTCCTCTTCTTCATCATCAGATACTTTGACCAATTCATTCATTCCTTATTATGCTTCACCTCTTTCATTTCTATATAGCCAGAAACTCAATCACTACTCTATTACTCTTGTGCATCTGCTGCTACCAACCAAAGTGACTATATTGAAGGTTAACTACAGTCAAACCCTAAATACTTCACATTTTGTTTAGCCATGCTTAAAGAAAACTTCAGGTCAGTAACCTTGCTGATTGGGACACTTGCAATAGGGGAATGAAGATTGCCTTCCATCAGATGAAGGACAAAAAAAAGACAGTCTTGGAGGAGTAGGCATTGACTGAAAGGTTCAAGGCTGATAAGCTTCTGTACTCAAGGCTGTGGGTAGAGGTTTTGAAGGAGGAACGGCTCCGCAATGAGCTGATAGTAGAGCAAGTAAACCTCACTCTGCTGGCTGAGCTCCAGGGTCTGCCCCATGGAGCTAATGTAGTAGGAGGAGGTGATAGGGAAGGGGCACATTGAGGCAGGAGAGGGCTGGCCGGTGGGGACATGGTGGATGAGCAGTTGCTGAGAGGTTAGGGGGAGTGGGGTCTAGCTATCTTACCTTTTTTCTTCTTTTTTTCTTAGTAATTTTTATCATTAATGGCAACCTTTTTTATGAAGTGCCCACTTCAATTTCAGGAAATGTATAACATGCTGTATACATACTACCATCACATAGGTTTATCCAACATTATACAATCTGGGCCTTTTTCGAACCAAGCTCCTGGTAGAACAGGACCTATCTGTCAGCTTTCCCATAGTCAAGCCTATCCAGATACATCACATAGCTTGCCATCTTTTGCACTTTGTTTACCAGCATGCTTATTACTACTCTTTGGAGGGGTTGGGATCAATTGTGCAGTACAAATATTTCTGCTACGCTCTTACCTAACCTCATCATAAGATTTACTTAAACCATAACAGGCATTTCCCATTTGCATGGGTGCTAGTGTTGTCCACTCTGAAAACTCTAATCTTGTATTTTGATAACCACTGAATAGCATCTAAATTTCCTACCCTCTAATAAGTTCTGGTTAATTAATACCTGTCTATCTCCAGAACTCAGTATCGTTGCAGATCCTATGGGTTCCTTGGGTTAGCTCAGGTTATGCTGGATTAGTTTGTATTGTGTCAGCTCGGGCTCTTGCTGAGGTTGGTGCTGATGGGGTCTACTCCTACAGGTAAAGATCAGCTAAGTGAGGATCAATGAAAGTTGGTTAATCAGGGTGGACACTATCTACTGCATAATTTGGTTTAACATACTTCAGGACATACCGAAAAATAGGGCACAAGGAAAAATTTGGTGGAGGTTAATGATTCTGGCTTAGATTCACATAGTTCCCCTAGGTGTAGCTCTATTTAATTGCTTAGAGGTCTTATGTACCAAACCTTTCACCAAACCATATTTTTCCATGTGCCCTCAAGTATGTCAAATAGAAATGGTTCTAGTACAGTCAGATAATGTATGGAGCAAGAGGTGAGCAAGATTTGCAATAAAGTGGCCCCATGAGTTAGACTTTCACCATAATATGCCACGGGGTGGTGTTTCTAAAGAGCTCATTCCACCTCAGGGGAAAGAGTCTTCTCAAAATCTTTACTTTTACTTGCCTTTTGAGCCTTACTTTCCTTGACTACTCTAGGGCCATTTCTAGTTGAACTAGTTGAATTTGCTTTACAGCTCAGCAAACAGTACTCTGTGATGGGTAAAACTGACCATCAATATAACCACATATGAGGAGAAAAAGACATAAATGGCAACAATGGAGGATTAAGGTAGCAAAGAAAATAAGAGCATAGAAATGATGAGGAAGCGAGTAAGAAAACTAGGAACATATTTTATTAAGTTCAAGGGGAACGCGGACGGCGGATGGAAAGTAGTCAAGATTTTCTATGAAAAGAAAAATGGGTGAAGAGCGAGGAAATTGCCTAAATTGGCAAATCAAGTAATTATATATGATGGACACCAAGATTTCTACCAGAAAGACTAAATGTCAAGGGAGATCCTTTTCATCGCAGAAATACACACCCCTTCTCAACTGCACCAAAAGGTGAACAAGAGGGTCGGTTTTGGATATCCGGCGCTATAGTGGAAATGTAGAAAGTACTATAGCACAGGTGGTGGAACGCGTGGACAAGTTCATAGCTAGCCTTCAGATGTGTGTCCTCTACCACTACCAACAAGCACAAATTCCGCCAACAAGAGCAAGGAAGGAGAAGCAAAAAATAGTAACAATAACGAAAAAGAAAAAGTTTAGCATTTCCCCACCTGCCCAGATATGGGAGGGGGATCAACAAACAGTGAGGCACAAGGAACAGGCCAAACGAAATCAACCTCCCTCTCCTACGTTATCCATGCAATATACCCCAGGATCTCTCGAACATCTCTTGAACCAAACACACGTTACCACTCTACTCCCTCATTACCCTCTCATTGTCCTCGGGCTATTCATCGTCAAAAAACCCAAGCCCGCTATCTCCATATTCTTGCACTATAGCGGCACCTACAGCCTCAGCATCTTTCCGGTGATCATCACTTAGACCGTGCTCTGCCCCATCTGAGGACGCACCACTGCTGTCCGAGTTTGATCTCAGAAGCTTCTGAGACTCCAGATACGCGAGGTATTCATCCAAAACCTTTGGTGCCATAACCCCCACCAAGGGCCCCTCTGCTATAGGTATCCCCCAGGGCCAGTACCATCTTCCGTGCGAACCTCTTGTATAAAACTTCCGTCCGCTCTGTTCGTTGAAAGTTTCTATCCAGATACGGCAGGCACTACAGCTGAGCTTAGAGACCCCAATGTAGCTAAATGGTGGGACACAGTCCCACTGATTGCCCTGCCTGGTTTGGAGGTACTGGATAAGCCCACATTCGCAGTGGACCGGGCACACCCATTTACTTGACCCAAACCTTTCTGCAAGCTCCACTGCGTGCGTCTCCTGGAAGTCATAGTGCTTATAACATGCAACCTCTAAGAAGGACTTCCACTCCTGCGGCGATGTGGGTAATTTTACCGTATGAGCATTCTTCGGGACAGCGGAAATAAACAGGCGGTATCGCAGGGCGGGCCGGAGGCGGGGAGAATAGGCAAATCTAAATAGAGTTTCAATGTGGCGGGGCAGGGAAGTCAGTTTCTCAAGAGCACGTCGAAGCTGGAAGGGGTCTTGGGAAAGATGATCTATCACAGAAGCAAAGTTAGGTCAAAGGCCAGAACAGAAAACATACAATCACGGAACACCAAAATACACGACCTGCCCCAATACACAGTCCACTGATTGGCTTGTGGAATAGGCCACGATTACTAAGATTCGACCAATCAGTAGTAAGTGTGTATTTGGACCCGGTGTGTATATAAGTGTTCCACGACTGTACTCGAGTAATGGAAAGCAGAAGAAGCATACCTCCTAACTCCTGAGCCAAGAGCTCACAGCCGAACTCCTTTCTATCTGCAAGCACAATTCTTACATGCTCGTTGGCCAGGATGCTTTGGAAATATACCAATTCCCATTCTGACTCTGTGAGTTGGTCTTTGGGGTTATCGTGAAGCTTGGAAACTACCTCTGCTGCCAACGACAATGCGACCACCGCCTTGTACAGGCTCAGTTCAAACCCTTGTAGGTGGTGGAATATACGCCGTTTAAGCAACTCCTTCATGAAACGGCGAAGGCCTTTGGCCCACTTATCTATTCGCTTCATCTGCTTTTCCAGAGAGTACTGGTATATGTCGCGCAATATCCCCATCTTCAAAGAGAGGCCCACCTCCTTGGACATTTCTGGTGACCTCGGCTGGGACCTGTCCCATCTCCCGCCCCTATTCCTTTCATACTCACTCGATAGGGCTTGCAACTTTCTCCATATCTGGTTGAGATGATTAACTAGGCCATCAGTAACCTTTTGGTTCTCGGCAACCGTTAGGCGAATTTCTTGTTTCCGAGAGTTCAATTGTAGACCTATTGCGACGACCTGAGATTCCTTCCGAGAAATAGATATATGGGCAACAGCATCCAGGATGGGGAAGGTGCGAACGTTTGTCCTATAGTTATCGACAATGTCGCCCTTGAGAGAGTGAAGTGAAGGGTCCAAGCGGCGGGGAGAACCGTCTTGCTTATCCTTGAATGCGTAGCACATAAGAGCTACCAGGTGGTGCGGGTCGAGTTTGGTGGCCATGGCCCTGAATCCACCAGCCAAGGGGCAAAAACAGGATGTCGTGGGCCTTTTCTGGGACTAATTATCCAAAGCATTAGTACAGTATCAAAGCAAGCGAGCCCTTTAATCATACCGTCAATAATCCTAATCTAGAGCACTCTGAGAGCTCTCGAAATCCACTATCTCTGACAACCCTGTAATCTCCTGATTCTGAGTTAGAAGCTGCTGAGAAAGATTGCAGTTTTCACGATGCGGCACAGGGTCGGCCCACTAGATGGGTTGGGCCTCGTTGGCTAGTATTGGCAGTTCTATTGACAGTTAAACGAGACCCTATCGTGGGCTAACAGGCGGATTTCCGCCGGTAACCGGATAGTAGATTTCAAGAGTTTTTTCTACGGTGGTAGGAGTGAAAAGCTTAACGACAGGAAAAAAGCAAAGAGGAAAGGCCTGCAGATACAGCAACGACGATGGTTTGGAGGGTTGGAAGGGGGCGGGGGAGGCTGAGGGTAGTGATAATGTTGGGAGGGAAGGAAGAGTGAATTTGAAGGTTGACAAGGAGGCAAACAAGGTGAACAATAAAGCGCTGTGCCAAGACATCTGCTGTCTGGGTAATCACATGACACCCATCCCTTGCCTTCTCTCACCGTTCCTCACAACTCAGCTAGTACCACGTCAACGTTGCAACACATGTACCTCAACTTAATAAACCATATAATAAAACAATTGTGATTGTGATAAAAAGACAAAATTATCAGAAATTAACACTTGGTGTACCACCCACCAACCTCAATCACAGCCTCTATCCTCTCAGGCATACTCCTAGCCAAACTATCAAAGAAATCAGAGTCAGAATATGCAATGGCAAGTGCGATGAGGAGTTTCTGTGGCGTTGCTAATGGGTACATGTGTTGCAACGCTGACTGTTGTGCCTATGGTTGTGTAATTATAACCCCCGTCGATACCATAGACAGTGATCCCACACGGCCAGTCTGGACCAAGGGTCGACAGTCCAGCCAGTTCGGCCTACGGCAAGGCAAGCGTACCAACTTTGCAGAAAAAAAAAGGTTCGCAGTGACAACAATGGAGACAAGGATGAGTAAAATCTTGGCAACAGAAAATGCATTTAAGGGCAATTACTATTGGGACAAGTACAGGTAGGATGACAATTTTAGCAGAAAATTAAAGTAGCGGTCACAAACATACTATACTATATTACTTGATGAGCCCAAAATGCACATGACTAAGAAACACAGAAAATACGCAGACGATTATGTAACGGAAGGAAAAAAAGAAGCGAGAAAGAGAGAGAGAGAGAGAGGGCTAAGGGCAACACAGGAGGACGTGTTTTGGAGGTCGTGTGGCTCACACACGACTAATTAGGGGCTCCTAGCTCCTAGTTATAGGATAGAAAGTGTAAACAAACAAAAACAGAACGTGATGGGAAAACAACAACATATGAAGATAGCAATATTCACAAAAAATGTTGAAATTAATGGCAATACTTCTTTGTAGAGCAGCAGATTGTGAATGTGAAAATTGTATTCCACTGAAGATGAGAAAGAAATATGCAGATATAGAATGCAGACACCCTCTTGGTGCTCATCAACCATGCAAAATGACATCTAGATCAGGAATGATGATTATGAAAGCTGAATCATTTGATAATATGAAGAACAATTCAGATTACATTTTACCAAAACCCACCAGCCCAGAAAGCCACCAATAAGAGATAATTTTATTAGATGATAATGATATTGAGGAAGTTGAATTTATTGCAACTACTAAGTAGTCAGAAATATCATGTAGGCAAAATTATGATAGGCTTTCCATGATTATTGGTGGAAAACTAAAGAATAGAGAGATAACTATAGGAACTGAGAACTCTATTTCCACACTAATAAACTTTACCAATGAGGTAAACTAAGTATGATAGAAAGCTAGCAAAAGGAGTTGCACTGCAGTACAGGAAATGGTCAATGGTTATGGAATACATCCAATAAGAAGTTAATTGAATGCCACTCACATTCTGAGCCTTCATCGACCTCTCACTGTTTGAACCCAAATTTGGATAAAGTATGAAGGCAAAAATATATCATGTGAGGGAAATTCTCAGTAGTGGACATTTCAACTAGAATCTGAATGTTTGAATTATCAGGAATGGCTAATAGGAAATATCAACACACATATAGGCTGACTTGATGAGAAGGATAAGGAGTTGGTAGAGATGGATGTTAGTTCAAAGAGACTACTATCTATTAGAGAAATCGAGGCAAGAGGATAGCCTTCAACAATTATTATCTCACTAGGTGGAGGGTATTCAAGTCAGCAGAAGTTACTTCATCAGCTTCCTAGGTTTTTGGAGGAATTGCCAGTCAATGAAGTATGACAAGGGATCAAAAAGACTAAGGAGACAATAATGAGTAAATCAAAAATCCTTACTGTTATTATTCCAGTTTGCTTAAACTAATCTCATACAATAACTAACCACAGTTAATTTAATCACTAGTGAGTTATGAAACAAGAATCCCTACCTTGTACCTCCTCCTCCTCTGACTCTACTTCCCATTTCCATATATCTCGTGCAATAAAGTCCAAACCAATAGTCAAAGATGAGATAAAGTTGTTTGAACAGTCAAGTCTGTTTACTCAAAACTTAAAGGTTAAGGTATCTGCAGAAAATATTAAATCTAGTAAATATGTTTATATTTATATGATATTAATAGAACTAC
Organism: Choiromyces venosus 120613-1; assembly: GCA_003788595.2. Classification (NCBI taxonomy): domain Eukaryota; kingdom Fungi; phylum Ascomycota; class Pezizomycetes; order Pezizales; family Tuberaceae; genus Choiromyces; species Choiromyces venosus. The sequence goes on from ML120356.1 coordinate 1,498,434, forward strand.
AGCTACAATATCAGGGTATGTTTAATGCAAGAATCCATCTTCAAGACAATTTTCTCTCCCAAACTTTCTATCTAACAGTATTCGGGTATTAGTTTTATTTACCATATTGCTAACCTTTCTTATTCAATTCATTTCACAATCCTAACAAGGTCTAGACATCAAGAAGAGCAATTCAGTATTTTCCAAAAGTTTATATATAAGTCACTACACTTTTCCAAAAAGTTGCAAAATTGCCCTGACATATATTAGCATTAAATTTATTTTCCAAGAATAATACTAACAGCTGCCAATTCACAACTGGTATTTAGACCAAAGTAATGTCAAATCTGTATCTGAGTCAGTTTATACTAAATCCTTAACTCAAGTAGAAGAGGATTTACATTTCTTGTTTAAGCATCTTTATTAAGCAAGCTGTGATGTAAAAGTCAAAGAGCCTAGCTAAACTTAACATAGAATACAATATAAGAATTGTGTGATAACAATGACATCAGCAAAAAAAAAACCCACATCTGATGTATGGGCGTCGCGTCCTGACGCACGCGGCATTTCTCGTGCGCCCAGTGTGCCTGGTGTGTCCCAAGTTCCATTGCAACCCCCTGTTGCACCCTATGCGTCATGATGTGTGTTGCAACACAACATTGCGCCTGGTGCATCCTGTGTCACATAGCAACGTTTTGCGGCGTCAGGACACTACCTGAGATTAGGTCGACCTCCTCACGACCCCTGGACATCTGCATCTCTGTCGCACCTTCTTCCCCATATCCTGACGTCTGTTTACAGGTAAAACAGCCGTTTCTATGCACGCCCGTCCGCGTATGCTCTTTGTGGATGTTTGACGTGTACGTTTAGACCTGTAGCATGAACGGAGATGGTATACTGTACGTGGAAGGCACTCAGGATAATAACTTTGCCTTTGTCTGGATAAGGAGCTGGGCCTCCATTTAATGCTCTTGCTTGCCCGGCTAAGTCTGATACTTAGATTAGACCTGGGGCGACCTACGCTGCGACTGCGTAAATTACTACTGTAGAACGTGCTCAGACTACGACTTCATGAGTTGGTGTTATGGAGTCGCTACCGGCCGTCTGTTCGCGTAATGGGTCCGTGGCCCCTTCGCTAACCTCTGCACTCACCCAAACTCCTACTTGTGGCATGAGACACAGTCCTAGGTACCCGGGGCAAACGGTTACGAGTGCTAAAGTTTGAACGTAGAACCAAGTAAGTCTCGTTCCAGAGCTTCAGAGCTTAGTTACTTAAGAAAAGGTCACCAGACCCATCAAGACGAAGTCAGTCGATATCAAGTTATGTGTACGACCTCTTAGTAGAGGCTAGTAACCTGGGGATGTCACGAATAGATGTTACCAAGCTTCCACTTCAACTGCTACCGTTCTCTTGCGTCGTAAAGAAGATAGCCTTGCAGGAACTGACACAGCCTATGGAAGAAGCCGTCTATCGTATGTCCCTACTGAACCAGATGCACGGCGCCGCACTTATACTGGTCTTACCTGTATCCTATATACGGCTTTACGTATGCCGTCTGACCACCACCCTGCAGGTTCATGACATGTGGGACGAAACGTTGGAGGAAGTAGTCCCGTGACCGATTGACAAATATCCTATGTGAAGGTGCACCACGTTGAGACCAAGGTTATTAACCTTACAGGCTAGTCTGCGTAGAATGGTTGAAGAGTCCACTGTTCTTTCGCACCGGACAGATATAATTCTGGCCTTTAGAGGATAGCTGATCCACATTGTCTGGACCTAGTTACCGCCAAGAGGAAGAACGTGATAACGGGCAGGACGGGTTCAAGGGTGTCAGGAGAAGTCGTCTGTTGGACGTCTCTGTTTAGTTACGGCTGTGTGATGTTCCGCATAAACTTGAGTATGACAGTGGGTACGTTCTACGCCGCGAACTGCCACAGAGTTAACTGACACGCCTGCCCTTCCAGGCCGCCACGAAGGGATAGAACAGGCGCACCTAACGTCTGGTATACCTTTTACAACGTGATGTGCCTCATTTTAGATTACGGACAGGCTTTACACTCCACGGAGGACTACGTAATCCTTGGCTACGTGTCCTCTGCATAGTCTGCGCTCTAATACGGTGTATACTTGCAGAGCTTGTTCTTTTACTCGTAGCCAGCTGTCTGAGACCCAGCCCTCTGTACTTACGGTGCAAACTACGTGAACCATAGTTCTACCCTGCCTTACAAAAAGTACCCGAAGTTACCCAAAGTCGTGGACTAGACGTGTTCGGCCTAAACGAGGTATGTCAAATAAACCCTGATAAGTTCGTATACTACCTGACCCAAGTCCCTAAGGAGTTCTTTGTGCGTACTGACGTCCGAAAACTGCTACGGACCTTCCGAAATGGTGGTATGGCCCTAAGAAACGCGGGTTTTTTCGTATGGCGCTCCAATGCGTCACCGTTCCTTTCCTCTACTCCTTGGACCCCGCAACAGAAAACCCTCAAGAGCGGCACCGTAACTCCGTCGGACTCTCATACGTTCATAATGGTAAGTTTGCGTGCGAGCGGACGTAGTCCAGTAACGAGCTAAAGTGAAACTACCGGGTTATATCTTCGGTATGTGGACTCTGGAACCTAATATACCTTGTTATAGACTTAGCCAAAGTACTATGCTTTCTATAGAAGAACCTCAAAGCTTATAACTTCTCCTGTGCCCGTTTCCAACTGCTCGTCGCTTCCCTCGATGTTGTAGTCTCTTGTGTACCCATTTGGTTACACAACGCTTTAGGTTGGCCGTAGTCCATGTCCTCGTCCTAGCACTTCTTCTCTAGCTGGTTGCATACCTTGATTAGGTATGCCTTAGAGTAAAGTTGAAGTAATTCTACGTAGATGCTTCAGTAAAAGTCCCAGTGTATATGGTCAAACCGTTGTAATTCTACATAAGATGCCTCAAACCGCTCGAGCGCGTATTCCTTGTTTAGTTCCTCCCCACCGCGGCAAGCTTATTTTTGCTACGGCGTTCTGTCTAGGACGTGTCAATACCAGCGGTCGTACGCTAGGCTTACTCTGAAAACTTGGACCTAAGGGAAGCTGCAGTGTCCCGACTAGAGGGACGGCTACAGTACCTTGTAAACCTATTTTGCTTAAGGCATAGACGCGGTCAGTGGTTAGCATCCTAGGACTTCCCCGCAGCACTACTACAAAGGCTACACTACCTAAAAACGTTCCAGAACCCATAGAGTGGCCTCTCGTAGACAGCCCTTAACTAAACTATATCGGCCTTATCGGACGGGTGGCTTGCGGTGGAAGGACTTCTAGGACGGTATGAAGCTAAGGAAGGTCAACTTGATGATTGCGTTGAACTTTAGGGGCAAGATCGCAAGGTCCTTTGGCTGCAAATACTGTAGGTGTCCCGTGCGAGGTGACCATGGGTTGAGAAGTCCTTGGTCCGCTCAGCGTTACTAACCCAAACCCATGTCTGCCCACCGCTCGTATACATACCACACGAGGCCCCGGCAGAGGGACCTTTCGAGGACCGCGAGAAGTTTTAGTCTCTGATGTGCGTGCTCCTGTGTCAAGCGTCCGAACGTACACAGGTTTATAACTTGCGCCAATTGAGCCCTGCGCATAGGCTGCAGGTGCCGGAACAGTGCCATGTCGATTCCCTTTTACGTACTCTCAAATGATATCATCTGTATCCCTGTTAGGATCCGGACCGCGTGGAGTAGGGCCTCTGTCTGGTCGTTACCGAACAGTTGTCGGTATAACTAAATTCCTGTAAATTACTCTAAATAACTCCCCAGTAGTCTAGTCTGTCAGCCCGCTGTTGACAACCGAACCTGTTCATTTAAATAAGACGTAGCTCCTACCAACTTACCGTGCCTCTTATAATATCGTAGAAAGTAATGTTGGACATATATCTTTGGAGATACATCTTTGATTAATTATCTTTGATTTATTATCTATGTTGATTTTCATGTGCTACATCTTTTAATGCCACCCCTAACAAGTCAGGAACTCTAATCCTGGGACTACTGTGGTGCGTCACTTTGCATCACCCAGGGCTGCAGCGCTACTGCGGCACCCTGTAGCACCCAGGGCTGCAGCGATCCTGCGTCACTTCTTTGGTCTGTCTAACGCTGTTTAGCGGCGTTGCGGGACACCGGAGTGTCACTCCTTGGCTGTTGCCACTGCACAGTCCTACGACCCTCCCAAGTCCCGTCCCTACCCCTGTAGCCCCCTACCTTCCGTAGACACCAGTTACAATCCTACCTCAATACCGCAGCGCTACTCTCTGCCTTCCTTGCATTGTTTCCGGCCGGGACACACCGGTGCGGGTCACCATGAGGGCACTCCGTCGCCGGTATCGG
>ML120357.1:24496-95510 GCA_003788595.2 Choiromyces venosus 120613-1
AAGTGACTTATCGAATGGGACTTCGCCTTTCTTGTAGCAAAGCTTAATATCTCGTGTTTGCTTTAGGTACCGAAGAACGTGCTTTGCCTGGGTGAGATGTTCTGACCCAGCGGAGGGAGAGAATTTTGACAGAACTGATATCGTGAATGCTAGATCGGGTCATGTTCCCAACATGAGATACATGATGCTCCCAACTAAGGATTGATATAGTTGCTGATCGTCGGCTGCAAGTGGTATGAATTTCATGGAGGGTCGAGATTCAAGCAGTGTCCAGATGCCATTACAATCACTCATGCCGAATCACCGTAAAACAGACTCTACGAAATATCGCTGGCCTATTCGAATATTATCTGGTAGCTGCTCGATATCGATTCCTAGGAATTGGCGCGATAATCCAAGGTCTGTCATTTTATACTGGCTCACGAGAAGTTGTTTCACCGACAGAGTAGCGGAAGGGTTCCCAGAAGCTATAAGAATGTCATCCACATAGAGTAGCAGTATAACCTTGCGGGAGGAAGATATGTATAGATTAGCATCGCCTGAGGATGGAACAAAACCTTGTGACTTAAGGAAACGATCGATATCGGCAAACCAAAGGCGAGGAGCCTCCTTAAGTCCATATAGAGCTTTCTTTAACCGGCAAACTGCACCAATGGGTGCCGCAGGTTGCAACCACTCTATGCCTTCAGGGAAGGACATGAAGACAAGATCGTTGACAACCGGGTTTAGGAAAGCGGTAATTACGTCCATTTGATGGATTGTCCAACCAAGCTGGGCAGCGAGAGCAACTAGAGTTCTGAATGTCGTTAGCCGGGCAACAGGAGCGTAAGTCTCACCAAACTCTGTTTGCTCATATCCTTTGATGACAAGGCATGCCTTGTAGCGGATGGACCGGTCTGAGTTATGCTTAACTCGAAACACCCATTTACATCCAATGACCTTTGCCTCTTGGACATCATTACGGCTGACAACCTCCCAGGTGTCATTTTCAATAAGAGAGTTGAACTCTTGTTTCATGGCACTGCGCCATACTGCATAGGTAACAGCATCTGCGTAACTCGCCGGGTCGTCACCCGGAACAGGTTCGCATACATCTTCGGCCTCAGCAGCAACTGCTTGAACTGGCTGACGGCGACGGAGAGATCGGCGAAGTATCTGGCTCGATTCTCGTGCGCGTTTGAGTACATTTTCAGGCGCCAGTAACGTCGGGCCAACGAGGGGGTTCTTTGAATTCTTGGGCACCTGTACCGTCGGGCCACCAGAGGAGCTCTCTGTTACGGGGTAGTCCAACCGTAGATAGGGCCGATAGGTCTAGGCCGTAAGCTTTCTTGAAATAAGGTAGAGTAGGATAAAACGAAGATCGTTAAGGTAGGCTCGTATTCCCCGAAGTATTTATAAAGGATAAGTGTAATAATAGTTTTCTCAAGAGTAAGGTAATAAATATATTAATAAGATCTCTTCTCCGTTGCTTGATGTTTCTGATAGCTGGGAGTACCTCGATATTTATATTCCGCGTCTGGGTTATCGCGGGCTACAACCAACTCCCATACTATCTAAGTACCTCCGTCGAAAACCTCTTAACTTTCTTAAGTGCGAACACCTTTGACCCTGAGAATATTTGCCTTGCTTAGCTTTGATCTCTTCGAACTCCTATTGTTTCTGGGGGGTGTGAACACCCCTCCAGTAGGTAGCCTTCGATCTCTCCACTATATGAACTTAATTTGAGTATGCCGCCCTAATGGCAACTATACCAATTGTTCTGCCTCAAAACATAAAGTGATCAGCTTTAATGAATAAGTGCGGCCATTGTGTCGCATATTGATGCATCACAAGGCCCATCGGATATATAGGGTTTTTTTGCTCTGGATCGAGCCAATAGCTTATCCAGCGAAAACCTCTCATACCGATTCTCGAGTAGGCCCTCTTGAGGCACTACTTCTTTCAAAGCAAAAGGCTCGGCTCTATGGCTACCCGTCGGTGCCATAGGCTCATGATGCTCAGGTCGTTATCTAGTTGGTAGAAAATATCTCATACGAGAATGTTTTATTAACTAGAAATAACAATGTCATGTCGGGGATTTGAACACGTGACCTATCCCTAGAATCACGTGATCCACCGCCTAGACTATTCCATATGCCTAACACTCTCGAGATTGGGTCTTGTTTGGCCAATTCGGAGATTGTTGTGCTCAACTCTTCTCTCCCCCTCGACAATCGTAGTGGTTCTACTACTCCCTTTATTGACGACCCTCCGATCCCCATTCTGTCAAGCCTTGGGAACTAGAATTTCATTAGGTGTTGGGACCGGATTCACTGGTACGTCACTGCCCTCACCCATTGCCATTGGAGTCTTGGCAGCTCCCATTTCTGCTTCCTCTGCCTTGGAGTCAACGGCAGGCACACTTCCGATCTCATCATCATCCTCAGACTCATCTGCAAGAAAAATGAAGTTCTTGAGCACGTCACAGCCAGGACCCTGCTTCACGTCACCGGGGGTACGAGATTCATCAAAGTGGACATCGGATGATCGAACAATCGCTCGGAATTCAGGGTCCCATAGCCGCCAAATCTTCACAGTATCGTGGACATAGCCTATCATAATGCATTCCTGGGAGCGGGGACCAAATTTGCCATACCGCTGTTCTTTAGGAATAAGTCTGCTTGCGGAGCATCCGAAACGACATATGTGGCCTAAGTCAGGCTTAATACCGTGCAACATTTCATACGGTGATCTACCTCCAAGTGAGGTTGTAGGGGAACGACTGTGGAGATATAGCGCTGTCTCTATCGCTTCGGCCCACATAGCATCAGGTAGCTTGGAATCCAAAAGAATTGCTCTGCCTTTCCCAACTATGGTACGGATCATTCTTTCTGCAACCCCGTTCTTGTGCTGACAGTATGGTGGTGCTGGCTCAAAGAAGATTCCGCTGACACGCAAGATACCGCGGAAGAGGGCGTTGTCATATTCTCCTCTACCGTCATCACATCGGAAACGTGCGATTGGCCAGTTCGGAAAAGCCACTTCGACTCTGGCTTGAAATTCCTGAAAGACTCGTGTAATTTCGATAGATTCTTTTGATCGCAGAAAATACCCATATGCCCAGCGCGAATAGTCGTCGATGTAGAGGATGAGGTAGCCGGATCCCGACCAGGATGGTGTTCCAATTGGGCCACAAAGATCAGAGTGAATAAGTTTGAAAGGTCTCGACACTCGAGTTACTGGAAGGCAGGCAAACGTTCACTGATGTTTCGCCTTGATACATGTTTGGCAAGGTGGAACATCACCAACAGGAAGACCAGTGATGGTGGACACAGCTCGATAGTTGAGATGGGCTAGTCGCTGGTGCCAGAGGGTAATTGGAACTTTGGAATTGGCAGTTGTTGAGGTATTCGTGGCTGTCACTTGGAGAGCATGGGCATGTTGTGACAGAGGGAAGAGAATCGGCGATCTCAAGGCACCAGTGACAATCGCTCATCCAGGGCCCACAAGTTCCCAGACTAAATTCCTGAGCTGTCCAAGAGGTATCGGCAAGCCCCCATCGATACGTGAAATGAGGCAGGTATCCGCGGTGAAGGTGATGCGACGGAGGGCAGACAGTTGACCAACTGACAAAAGAGACAAGCGGAGATGAGGGGCATAAAGGGCTTGAATGTCTAGAGCAAATGCTTCAGGGCTTTAGTCAATTCTGAAAAGAATCCCCACCATGCCTGCCCCAATGGCATTCACAGATGAGTTGTTGCCCATATGAATTGGAACGTAGGTGTCGGACTGGAAGGCATGATAGGAAAACAAGGCATCACGGTTCCGGCAGAGGTGATGGGTGGTGCCAGAGTCAATTAACCAGTTCGAGATTTCCGGACGTGAGGAATCTACTACCGTTAACTTCTTTGATGATGGGAAACTAACGTTGGTCACAAGAGCTTGAACTGAAACAAGGACAGGATCGGCAGTAGCTGGCATAGCTGAGGTGTGTGAATCTCCAGAATTCTTGTCAGTTCTACCAGTTCCCTTATTTTTGTGGTGGTCCTCCATCGCCTGTCTCCCCCTCTGACGAGAATTACAGTCACGTCGAGTATGCCCACTACGACCACAATGCCAGCAGACAGTAGACACAGAGCGACCATTTGCACGACTATCAGCAGAGTCGTTGGACCTGGACCAGGAATTGCGGTAATCACCGCGACCACGACTGCGACCACGACTACGACCTCTCCTTTGAAAACCACAATTGCCGCCATTGGCAGAACCAACCCTCGAGAACAGTGCTGCACCAGACGTAGCCGTGGTGTTTGAGTTCGAGGCATCCGACGTCTTAATCCGAAGGGTGGCCTCATACTGCCGAATTGAGGTGACATATTCCGTAACAGAAAGGTTTACTTGCTGGTGCAAGAGCTGGATAGTCGTGTCGTAAGCATCCGGGAGAGACGAGGTCAGACGGGAGATGAACGTGGGATCGGTAATGGCCTGATCGGTGGAGGAGAGTATGTCTTTGAAATCCATCAAGGCCGTGATATAGGCACTAACGGATGAGTAGTCACTGTACTTAATACGATTGAACTCACGGATGAGACCCTCCCTTCCTGCGCGGGAGGAAGCAGTGTCGAACTCAGCTGCAAGAGCCGTCCACATCGCTGCCGGTGAACGAGGAATTCGGCGAAGAAACGCTTTGGCCTCTGGGCCACATGAGTTATAAATGAATGTAACGGCGAGGCTTTCACGACGATTGAAATCGGCAAGGCGAGCATGCTGGTTGGCTGGTGGGGCAACTTCGTGGCCGAGGGCTATCTCGAGGGCCCCAGCACCCTGAAGAAGGTACTGAAGATCCTGTGACCATTGTGGGTAGGTCAATTGAGTCAATCTAGTCGCCTCACCATACTTGCAACGGTAAACAGAATCATCCTTGGCAGCTGAGATCTTCGAGAAAGACATGAAGAAGAAGGACCAAGAAAGGATGATATAAGATAGACAGATAGATAGAAGGGTAAAAGATGGAATATAGAGTGCAAAGGATAACCAGGCTTGTTCTTAGAGGACGGAAGGCTACAAAAGGCTCATAACCTGTTGTGAGAATATTGGAATGGAATGATGATACGAAGAAGTGATTAATTGCTTGAGAAACGAGAACGCTTAATTAACTCAAAGGGAAGGGCGAAAGACCCTGACTATCTACTGTTGGGAGCGAGACAAAAAGGTCGAGCGAACAATAACAATAACAAGGGAAAGAAAAGTGAGAGAAATACAAGGAGGTATCTTCAATAGTGCTAGATGATCTAGATGTGCGGTAAGGTTTGATGTAAGGAGAAAAAGCAATAGTACGAGTGACACCACAGTAGTGCCAGAAGTATGTTTCAACATCAACCGCTCAAAGTGAACGAGTGATTGCCAGTGATTGGCAACATTTTTCTCCCTTAATAGCTACTTCTTCCTTAGTATTATTATTCCGGTGTGCCTTATATTACTCGGACATGCCTGACATAGTTGTCGAGTTGCTGAGGGAAGTAGGGTAAGGGTTGATTTCACCAAGTTGTGCCTAGTTTGCGCCCTCTCGACCTTATTCCGCCCTTAGCAAGGTTTTCACAAAGCTTTACCAACCGTCCGGAAATATCTGGATCCTGCAGTATCGAAAGTGAAACCCCTCAACACCATGATCCATTTCGGTTGAGTTCATAAGTGCGCTTATGTATCTGATACTGGCAAGATGGAAGGCCGGGCGTGTCCAGCAGCTTATAAATATGCGGTGAGGTACTACATAGTGGGCTGAATAGAACTCGCACAGGTAGGGAAAGTGCTATGTAGACAGTTGGGACTACATCCTATGGGAGAACATCACCGCCTGCTGGTAGTAACGGCTCTAGCTAGAATACATGTGGCGAAAGTTCCAGGCAATTTGTGTTGTAAAAGTCGAGGCTTATGCCGATGATTCAAGCCACTGGTGTAGTTCGCCCTAGCCCCAAACTTGTTGGATATACAGTCTTCCACTGTAAACAAGCCTCTTCCTTTGTCTCTCATATATTGCTATCCTATGTCATTTCTTTATACTTAAGTTGGTTTGCATTCCTTTAGGTGGTTCGGCGGTTTTGGTTGGCCGTCAATTATTCAGCGGCTATCTCATCTACCACATATACCTTTTCACCCTTCAGGGTTGGAAGCGTATACCAGCGTGAGAGTTATGATGCGTTATGGGCTGAAAATGGGAAACAGGTTTACTCTCATAAACGATGAGGCCACCGATATCCACTCTATATGTTTGGCCGTTAGGACCTTTCTTTTAGTTTCTCAGGCTATTGAGGTTGTTCGAGTTGAAACTGCGACTGCAAAATACTAGCGTCGTTGTCATGCGCACCAGAGCCTATTCCAACACTTGTAATTCCTTACTGATCACTAAAGTAAGCTAAACCACAGTCCATTCGACAAAACCCTCACAAGACACAATCCCTGGAAATGCTTTGATAACAAGGTCCCCTAACGGCCAAAAAAAAAAAACCAGAGAAGAAAAGGAAAGGTTTCTAAAGCCTAGATTTAAGCTATGTTTTATCATTTGATGCTTGTAAGATGCTTTCCATGTGGGCGAACGAATCCCCCCAGATCAGCAAAAGTGCTTCACCTCCGCTGGTAATTCTGTGCCTGGCGCTTTCTCCTGCTGTGTATATACAAATGCGGACAGCGGTATGATTTCTTCCTTCTTACACTTTCTCTTTTAAAATGTTATTGGGAATTGAATGTTTATTCCCACGAGTCTTTTGTGCCAGCTCTCTCGCATGCAGTGTTAGGACAATTGGTACCTATAAAGATATCTGCGAGGACATCTCTGAGAACGTGTAGACCCCCGGGAGATATTGTTTGTCAATGCTAACTGAGCGACAAAGCTCATTCAAAGAAAAGTGGTAAATAATAGGGGAAATAATACTCAGAGCATTTCTATGGAACCGGAGGGGATCACAGAGCAAAGTGCGCACATCTGAACAAGAACCAATGAGCGAGCCCTCTTTAGGCCACCGAATGCGGCAATTTTCCTCCCGGAGATACCGAGTTTGTAATATGCCTGGAATGAGTTTCGTACAAGACCTTAACCCATTAACTTGGGCGTAATTGGCATTGAATTCTTTTCCTTCTTTTCATTTTCTCAGTTACCTCCTCGCCCGATGAGATTGATCTCCTGTTGCATGAGAATGATGAAATTATCATGAACTCAGAGCTAAAGCTTTGCGCATTGCAAATTAAATATTGACCGTATACTATCATGACGTGCTGATCCGAAATCAGCATAATTAACAAGGGTAGATACCATTTGATATCTCGTATGTAGACCCCCAGGGTGGATACGATACGGTTGCGAAGTTCTCGTTATACGCAGGGGATCTTCCTCACAGTGAAATGAACATTTCTAAAGTGATCAGCAATTATAATACAATCCAACCCCAAAAGATAGTTGACAAGAGGAGAGAGGGAAAAAACGTGTTTTCTAATGGTAGAGAGAAATACTATAGATGGTGTACCTGAGAAAGAGATGAAAATATTCTAAAGCAAGAAATCGAAATATAAAAATGAGAAAGTATTAATTATACATGATAGATAGCCACAAAACTCTCCGCAGTGCGTTCAGGGGACCATCCAATTCATATCTTATCGTTAGCATCAATACTTGGGAAAGGTTTGTCCTGTAACCGCTCTGCAAAGAGCACCCACCTACTGAACGAAGGTAACATGGTTGACAGAGACAAACGATTGCAAAGAGAGAAAAAGTAAAGAAAACTAAAAGTAAAAAAGTAAAAAAAGCTAATGGGGACACACATCACTGAGAGTAAAGTGAGGGGAAAGAGGATACTGGGGATCAATTTAGAACCCAAGCCCATGTGAACCATGAATCAAAGGAAAAGGAAAAGCACGATGGAAGAGATAGACAAGAAAATAGACCAGGAATTGGTATTCCGGAAGCCAAGGAGAAAAAAGTAGTGAATATCAAGCTGGTTACCAAGTGCCTGCAATATGATCCACACAGCGCCAGGAAAGAATCATGGAATACCACATGCAGTGGCGGAATATATCTATTGCTGGGAATTTTATCTATTCCAACAGATACAGGAGCCAAATAAGGCCCCCAGGGGTGACCAAAAATCGGGGAGGTGGGGGCAGGGTCTGTAGGCGGACTGGCACTTGGAGGGATTGGCTGAGGGGTGGGTTGTCTGTCCGACTAGAAGCTATCTGAAGGATATATCGGATCCCAGGTTATGCTCTCGTTACCTCGAGATAGGTTCTGTGGTCACATTTATACGAATCGCTCCAACGATTTCGCCTGATTCCCATCTCAGATAGAGCAAAGATATGTGGTAATTTGGAAAAGCATTTCAAGATAGCCAAATTGGGAACTTGTGGTGTATTACCTTTGGATAGACCAGTTCCTTCCAAGGTACCTTGAAAATCAAAGCTAGCAGGATGTTCCATTTTTCGAATGCGCACATCATATCAAATCCCAAACATGAAATCATCTTCCAAGCTTACTATGATTGGGTTTCAAAAGTCCTGTTAGTTTAACTACATAACCCATTACGCCTCCACACAAGTACAGTCGCACCTCGCTATAACGAATGCCAAGAGTTCCGGATTTTTCGTTCGTTATAGAGAGGTTTTGAACGAAATCCCTTATAGCGAGAACTGTTTGAATGGGAGCAGGGGGGTAAATTCCCAGAGGATTCGTTCGTAATAGCGAGGATTCCCGTACAAAGAGGTCCATTATAGCGAGGTGCGACTGTACCGCTCCCTGGAATGTCACTTCAATCACACCCTTACTTACATTTTTGAATGTTACTGAAAGTTAAACTATCCAAAAGAAAACAGTCTACCATGCCGGAATTCCTCTCCCTCCCCAACGAGCTCATTTTGGAGGTAGCTGAAAATCTCCCACTACACGATATAAGTGCCCTCCTCAAGACAAACCATCGACTCTCCTACCTCCTCTCGACAACTTTACTCACAGAACTTTTCCACTCACGCTCACTCACTCACGGGCGTCGTCTGCTATACCAACTCGCCTCGCAACGAGACTTGATAGGGGTAGAGGATCTGCTGGATAGGGGCATCCTAGACTTCACCAAGCCAGAAACCCTTCTCCACGAAGTGGTGAAATCCCAGAGTGTGCAGGTGTTACAGACACTGCTGCACTTCGGTCTCAGCCCAGATCAGAGTGACTCGAAGCGCCGCACGCCCTTAAGTCTCGCAGCAGAACTCGGGCGCGTGGATTGCGTTCGCGTTTTGGCGGCGAGGCGCGACGTGGATCTCGACTGGTCGAACTACAAACACAAGACGCCACTGCTGCTTGCCGTCAAGGGAGGGCAGGAAGAGATTGTGCGGATACTGGTTCAGGCTACCGCGGGTGACCCGCTGCGTTTTGTTTTTACAACCTGGCAGCACTCTCTCCATCGTGCGGCGCGGGAACACGTTCCTATATTGCGCTTTCTACTAGACTATGTGGACCCCAATGAGTTGTTGGACGTCTTCGGCCAGACGGCGTTGCATAAAGCAGCGCGTGCCGGGAATTGCCTTGCTGCGGAATGTCTGCTGGCTGATGAGCGCATGAATGCCAATACACAGGATTATAGCAACCGCACGGCACTCCATACCGCCGTTAGAGAGCAGCAGGTAGAGATTGTCAAGCTTCTACTTTGGCATCCGAGGGTTGAGGTGAATCTAGGTGACCACTACGGACAAACCGCCCTGCATATTGCGGTTGCCAATGGTGGCATTGACATTGTCCGTCTGTTATTATGCTCGCCGAGGGTGGATGTGAACCTCCTCAACACGTCGCCGATGGGGAATACTGCGCTGCACATTGCCATCACTAGGGGAAGTCTAGAAATTGTGCAATTATTCGTTGAGCACAGCCGGCTAAATATCAGCCTTCTGAACCGTATGGGAGAAAGCCCGCTCGAACTCGCGGGGCAACTTCACTCTGTCCCCGTTATCGGGTTACTCCTGCAGCATCCAGAGATTGATCTTATGCTGGACCCAAGTAATGGAGAGGGGGCGTTGGATATTGCAGACCCTGCCATGACTAGTAGGATGAGAGCTCGTTATTATATTCATAGATTAAGGGGTGAGGGGTGCAGCGGGTGAAGCGGGGAAGGGCTAGAGATGCAACCAGATAATGTAGGACCAGGCTTGCTGGATTTACTGAGTGGGGGGCAGCACTTTGGGGGTTCATTAGTTGGGCAGGGGAGAGAAGGCCTCCCCAGTATGGGGGGCCGTACGGGCTAATGCGGTGTGCAGCGGGTATGTATCATGACCAGGGTATATAGTTGGAGGACCAATCTTCATATACCCTTTTTTTTTTTTCAACGCCCAGGCAGCCCACGATACCGACATATTTTTCAAGAAGAAGAGGTAACTCAAGATACCAGCCAGCTCATTTTCATTTTATTCATTTTTTACTTGGTACAATTGAAATACAATCCACCATCTCACATCGAACCTTTCACTAAGACCAGAGGGAACAAAATTTGATAAAAATGATGTATAATCCAACTTGAGTTGGATTCGAGAATCCCACTTCATGTGCAACTAACTGTCGTATCGTATGAATAAGGCATTAAGTAACCTCCAGAAGTAATTAGTAGCTGTACGGAGCCCGAATCCGCGCTAAAACTACTGAACTGCGCAGAGCGTCATGAATGGGCGAGGGAAATGGACTATCATACAGAGGAGTATTTCACAACGGAATTGCAGGGTATCTTCGCTTTTCCCCTTGGCCGTGCCCTTTCCACTATCGCACTGACCCACCCACCAAAATGCCCAAGAAAAGGAAAAGGAGTCTGAAAGGGAGGCAAAATGTAGTATATGATTGGCCTTCGCCAAAAAAATCCCCCTCTCCCCCAATTTATCCGTTACCAATTTCTACCCCCCTTCCCCATTCCTCTGAGAATTTACTCATCTTCCTAAACTCTTCATTCACTTGTTATTCCTCTATTTCCCACACTCTTCACTTCAAGACTGATTATAGTTTCTCCTTATTCCTCTGATATAAATGATGTACCCTTCATCACTTATTTCAGGCTAGCCTGTATGCTCAGAAGGCGAGCTCGGGCTATCCGTTCTTCTGAATCATTAACCAAGAATAAATGAACAGTAGCATATCATCACGCCTTCCCGTCCGTCAGTCCGTCCTTTGCAGCTCCTGCCAAAGACTTTATCCATGACTGCTTGCTATTTTCCGTTCATCTTGCGAGCTAGCCCCCAACCAGTTTGTTGTGAATTCGTGAATCGATTGCACCGTGTTCTTCAATCAAATCTATTATCCTGGCCGAACCGGTATATAACAAGAGAAGAAATGAACGAGAAGAGTATTGCATACTGCTGGATCGATTGATCGAACAATGATGGGAAAGAAGAGTGGGCCAGTCGGTTAAGCCCGAGGAGCTGTGAGCCGAGGCAAAGGAATACAGACTGGGGCATCTCGGTCATACTGGTAGATGTAGGAAGTATGATATACATATCATATAAAGTGCTGTTTCAACACCAGTGTGAGGGTGTGACCTTTACGAAGTGAAAAGCAAGAACGCTGATGTTTCAATGGAGGGCCTTTGCCCGTATATATACAGATATCGGGGAAGCCCGGAATGAAAACAAGTATGAATAAAGAGAAAACTCTTCGGTGAATGAGGGGTCTAGGAGTGATGAATAGGACGGAGAATAATCGGGAAGCAGGGGACTGGGAGAGAAACAGTGAAAAGACTAATCGTGCCAAGGTTGCGGCGGTGGCCGCAACCGCTGGATGTTCACAGGCTCACAACCTGGGGCACTCTAAAGAGTGCCTGCCAGCTCAATACAACTTTGCGGCTCAGCTCAACACAACTTTGCAGCTCAACACAACTTTGTTGTTCAATACAACTTAGTGGCTCAATAAAACTTAGTGACTCAGCATAAAGTTGGTACTCAGCATAACTGTTAGGTATAATAATATTATGATCCTACAAATTTTGAGAAAATAAAACCTCCACAAAGAAACCACACAGACCATACATATCATGAAAATATACCACCAGCTCCAGCCTTCATCCTGCCAAGCCAGTGGGTTGAGCCCTACGAAGAGGTTGAGAGACGAATCCAGGCAGCTATTACATTTATTCAAGCCAGACCAAATGAGCAAATCAGCATCACAGAAATTGCTTGCAGCTATGAGATTCCTATTAGCTGACCTCGTGGATGCTTACAAGGTTGCTAGTCCAGACAGGAGCATGCTGGAACCAACTGCAAACTCTCAGAAGATCAGGAACTAGCTGTATGTCAGTATCTTGATTGTCTCGATTCAATTGGCACTAGTGCCCACCTGCAAATGGTCTTTAGTCATGCCAATGCAATCCTAGCATATGGTCAAACACACTCTAAACATACACCTTGAGTTGGTGATCATGGGGCACCACACTTTCTTGACCAGTATCTTGAATACTATATTCATAAACAGAAAACTATTGATGCAGACCAGAAAAATGCTCACCAACCCGACAATATTCACACTTGGTTTGAGAAATACAGTCAAGTATGCCAGGAGTACAATATTCAACTACAGGACCAGTACAATTTTGATGAGTTTGGTTTTTATATTGGGATTGGCCATGACCAATGGATCATCACACAGGATCCAACCCAACAGTCTTATCTCAACAGCTCAACCAATTGAGAGCTAGTCACAGTTTGTGAGACCATAAGTGATGATGGAGTTGTTCTGCCTCCTATGATTATAGTTCCTGGTGTCATTCACCAGGAGTCTTGGTATGCAACTATGAGTATACCAGACAATTACCTTCTCACCACATCGGATACTAGTTACAGCCATGATGACTTAACCATGAAATGGCTTGTACACTTTCAATACTTCTCTTCCAAATACTAGATTGGATCCTATTGACTTCTTTTGCTAGATGGCTTGGCTCACATTGCACAAAGTAGTTTATCAACTAATATGATAACCACAAGAATGTGGTGCTCTGCCTACCTCCTCATTCAAGCTATCTTCTCCAGCCATTGGATGTTGTTGTATTCCAGCCCTATCAGCATTACCATGCTGAGGCAGTTGAAGCAGCCACACAGATGGGATGTGAGGAGTTTGACAAAGCAGAATCATTCCTGGACTAGATTGATTCAATTCACCAACAGACATTTAAACTATTTATGATTTGATCAGCTTTTTATGCAACTGGCCTTATTCCCTTTAACACTTTTCCTGTGATTTCTAAGTTAAGAGAAACAGTTCCTATATCAAGCTTTCTGGCTGATCACCTTCCTAGATCTGCCTCTACTAGCACTATTCCTCTTACAATTCCTAGCCTGTGAGCTCAGTGTGAGAAATTGCTGCGTGATGCGAAAGATATGTCACTGGACTTCCAACTCCATCTTAAGCTTGTTCTCCATGGTGGACTAGCACTTGTACAATCAGGTGAATTGGTAAAGAAGCATATGGAAAACATACAAGTTGCAGAGCAAGCCCAAAGTGTGAGGCGTAGAGCTCAAAACTGAAGGCAAATGCAAAAAGCCAGAGTCCTATATGCATCAGAGGCATGCCAAATGGTTAAAAGTAGAAAGGTGGCCAAGCTCAAAAAGGCAGAAAAACAATTGTGTAAAGCACAGAATGTGAAAAAAGGGCTGCTACTGCTGCACACAAACCTTTTCTTGATGAGATAAAGGCTGCATATAAAGCCAGGTGTGCTAGGCAAGCACAGCACAAGAGATTGTCTAGGCAACAAGCAAGGTTGCAGAACTGAATGTATATTAAAGCTCTTTTATTATAATTTTCCAGTACATACTTCAAATGTTATATTTATCTCCCAAACTTGAACCAGTTTAAGCCACCTAGTTGTGTTGAGCCTCAAAGTTAGGATAGTAAGCCACAAAGTTAAGCCACAAAGTTGTGTTGAGCCGCAGAGTTGTGTTGAGCTGGCAGGCACTCTTTAGAGCGCCCCAGGTTGTGAGCCTGTGAACATCCAGGGGTTGCGGCCACCGCCGCAACCTTGGCACGATTATGTAAACCCTGAGAATCTATATATTAGCAGGTGTCATGGGAGGATGGGTTTTGGTATGACACTGTATGTATTATAGATTAGCTGGTTGCGCCTGAGACATGCTGCACCCTAATTCATTCCCCACAGGTTTGTGAATTTCCCCAAAACACGTGCTTGGCAGCTTCCATTCTTACCGCCACAACAGCCTCCACCTCCTCCTACAAATATTCCTCTTCCACGCGTGCGGGCTGCGATACAGTGCACCATTTTATTGTTCATTTTTTTGAAGTTCTTGAAAGAAAAAAAAACATAAAACATGACCGACGCTCCCCGCCAATCACACTACCCGCCAGCAAACTCCGCATTCGACACACGGACCGGCAGCTTCGCACTCCGTGTCCCAGACAACACCGCCTGCGCCTTATTGCCCGACAAAAATGCCAGTCCCTCTCCGCACACAGAGCACGTCGGGTCATCCCTTGTTTCGAACATAAGCCATCCTCGCCCACCACCCGGGTCCCCATCTAACTCCCATGAACCGAAATCCCGGACCATTTCTAACCAATGCGCATCTGCCTTCGAAAGCCCACTCCCCCCACCCCTACCTAGTCCTATCAGACTTGTGCCTATAATTCAACTACAGCCGGCGACACCAATGCAGAAGCATGCTATTACACTCCTGAACGAACTTTCAAGTATGGTCTGTGGTGCGGAGGACTACACCTGGGCGTTGTTCGATTTGGTACCGACCGGGCGGACGGAAGGCTATAGTGTTTCGTGGAAGAGTGGGGAACTGCTCTGGACTGTTAAGGTTTGTGTAACCTGTGAGTTTAGGAGGATTACATGCTCGAGGATTGCGCCTGTGCAAGGGAAACGTAAGTTTTTCATGGTTTAGGAAAGGGTAAGGGGGAGGTATTTACTTGTCTGTGCTGTTGCAGGTACCGATATGCTTAACCAGTTCCCACACACCTTTCTCAAGCCCCCCAATATCCTGTCTTGAAAATCCAAGCTAACTTCTGCGCAGCAATCACGTTCCCCCAAACACACTCCCGCCTGCTCAAAGCCTGGGCAGGCGACGAGAGCGAAGAGCTCATCCGCGACCACAGACTCGGGGTTCTCAGAAAAAAGTGGTGGGAGAGGGAAGTACTTCAAGCCATTGAGCACGACGATATGTTGGTTTCCCTCCCCTCTTTATCTTCTTCACACTGACAACTAGAAGGAGGAACAGGGGCTTTGAGCCGGCTCCCGAGGCTGCGGAGAAGAGTCATGTTATGTGTTTCCCTCTGCTCGTTCAGGAGAGGAGAGGGCAGGAGGAGGAGCGGGGTGATTGGTGATTAGGGGATTTTTTGTGAGGTGGAGAGTGTGGGATTAGCTGCGGGTGGGGGGCGAAATTTCAGGCGGAGTCTCCTCCTCGTTACATGGAAGAAGTACGCGAACATCGAAGGCGTAATTTTGTTTGCGAGTATAGATAGGCGCAGATAATCTACCATATATTTTTCTAATCCCTGTGTTTGGCTACATTGATGCCTGTAACGAGTGGGCCGGGGGATTTTCATGAAGCTGACCAATCTCCGCTCTCTATGTGTTTAAACTGTGGCAGGCCGGCCGTCTTCGTTACCTCCTGTTGACTCGGTTGCCTTACAGTCTTCACCGTACCGTATTCTGTAGCGATCATACTCTGCCTTCATCTACAACCGTCGGCAACTGGTAACAGGACACGTGCCGAATATTTCTTGCCTGCCAACCACCACCCACACATTGCAAACTCACACATCATGCCTATTGATGTGAACACAGGAAAACGACGGCAAGCTACAGAGACCGAGCATGTTTCTCTAACTGAGAAGCATGCAGAAGGGAAAGGTTATCGTCAAATTGCCTGTGAAACCCTCAAAATCTGAGGCCCCGCGAATCATCAAGTGATGGAAGACAAAAAATATTGTCAACCGCTCACCCTGCCCAGGTTTTAAGTCTAAATTTGATGACCGTGCAAAGTGACGATTGTATCACATTAACGAGCAGAATCCTCATACTCGACTACATGAGATTACTGCTTACCTCAATCTCAATGTATATGAATGAATAGTAGGAGAAATACTCCATCACATGGATTTTTATATTTATATTGCATGCAAGAAGCCTTTTTTGAACTATGAATGCAAACAAGAAAGACCATGATGGGCTCAAGAAAGGTGACACTGGAACAAATTTATTTGAAGGAAAAAGATTTATACAGAAGAGATAAAGCTTATGATTGGTCAAGGTAGAAGTCAATCCTTTGTCTAACATCTACATAGCACCACCCTTGGGGATTGTTATCTTGAATCTTCCTTTCTTAATGAAAAGACCACAGTTATGTTCACTGGTGGTTTTTCTTATGATTTTCATACCCCACTTATTCCTGTCCACCAAAGAACTAAAAAAAAACAGCATACAAGTAAAAAGGACCACTTTGGTATGAATTTTGTACAATATTGTCAGGAAACTTTTTAGTCCATACCTTCCTTTGAATCAGATTTTAGGCAGAGCTGACAATAATATTGAAATAGTTGAAGACAATTTATGTGTATATAATTCTCACTATTCTGTAATATATCAGATACTGCAGGGAGTTATTCAAGTGCCTTGGACTTCTTTATCTCTAGACATGAATCCTATGGAAAATGTTTGGTCTTTCTCTAGGTGAAAGTTATGAGAAGCTTGTAGGACAGTAAGATGATGTCCTTATAGCAGAAATATTATCATCAAGCTAGCACAAGATATTTGAGAAGTAATGCCATAGGGGAGAGTGTATTGTTTCATTGATAGTATGCTGGGAAGGATTGTTACTCTTATTAGGAGGCATGTAGGTCATACTAAGTGGTAAATGGGACTTGAGAGGAATTAGTTTGTTGATACAATTTTTCATTATTCTTTCTTATCGTGTTAATTGGGAATTTGATTTTCTTTTCTAATTTCAAGATATGCTCGAAGCGTGCCAAGCCTTGTGTCCCGTTACCAGTTGCTGATGGTTCTACCATGCCAATCAAGTGTATCTCTAGCTCTACAGATCTCTTCAGGAATGGTCAACAGTCTACAAGGTGGAAGTGGGCTAATTTGATAACTGCACCGGTATTGAAGCATCACCAGTTATTGTATCAGCACCGGAAGCATTCCTACCGATGAAGTAGATTGAGTGCGAACAAATGCGTCGAGTTCCAGATAATACTCGAGTACCGATCTAACACCCTTAGCTAGCTTGATTTTATTTTGAGATGACTGGATTGTCAACCAGCTACCGTAGTAGGGTAGGGCAACCCAACCAACAGGAGGGAACGAAGACGGCCGGCTTGCTACAGTTTAAACATAGAGAGTGGCGATTGGCCAGCTTCAAGAACATCTGCACTAGCCATCCTACTTTCACCGGAATATAATAGCATGATAGGAAGGGTTGGTTGTTCCAGAGGGGTCCCACACCCACACCTATTCTCACATCACTCACCTGCCAAGCACGTTTGCTGCTACTCTTCACTTCTCCTCTTCTTCCCTCTTCTCCAACAACCATCACCATCACCATCTACCTCATTGCTGCTTGCGAATAGGCTTTACGCTTCAAAAATCAAAAATATCACTTCAACAACCCATCATCAAATCTCCTGTAAGAACTCGAATAATTGGACCTCGCGCTACGACGTCCAAAATCCCCTCTCACGGATGGGGGGGGGGGCGATAACACTGCAAAAACAGACCCCCTCAGCCCCAGCTTAGGAGGAAAAAAAGGACCAAAAAGTGCCAGACCTTACCTGCCAAGGCAGCTCCAACGTCCTAGCGCGAGGTCCAATTATTCGAGTTCTTACGGTACATTCTTCTGTAAGTTTTTTCCATTTTTTCACCCAACTTCCACGATGCGGGCTCGTCTTGCCTCGATGGTTTGGTCTTCGAGAGGGGGTAGCGATGACTTAGCCGAGCCGGCCATCCTCCTCCTTTGCCTTCCGCAGTCTTGCTTTTGATCAAGAGGGTTAACAACGCACGGGAAGATCATCCTACGGTATCTATCCAGTCCATTCCACCCGCCGCCAACCACGTCATCCCTCGCCTCCACCTTGTTTTATTAACGCCCTCGTAATTCCGTGAATTCGAAACACTAAACAGATGTATATCCCTTTGTATTCCGCTTTCAATATTTATACGAATTGGATTCACATCCACCGTCGGCCACCTCGCAACCATCGTTACCACCAGCCGAGACAAGTTCCCATAATCATTCCGAAGTCCCTACGGAGCCTCTGTCACCCGCTGAGTTGAGAAGGTTTGAGGAACTCATGGTAAGGAGAGGGCGCTTTTTGTCCGACTATGAGAGGTATTCGACTTGTCGGAAAACGTTCACGGCTTGTCAGAAAACGGTCGTCGTATTGAAAACGAGGTTGCTGAAACGCGTCGCATGCTGGACCTGGTTGTAACTCGCCAACACGCGGGAGAAAAAAAACCTAAGCATCATTGGTGACGATGTTATTGGGTTGAAAACAAGGTTTGTTGTCTTGGAACAATCGAACGGAGTTTCAGAGAGGATATGGGACAATTAAGGGGACGTGTTGAGGAGAATTATCGGGGGACTTAGAAGGGTTTCGCGGAGCTTAAGGGCATGGTGGTGTCTCCCATGGAAGGGAGTGGAGGGTTGCGGGTTTAGGTGTGTACCTGACATACCGTAAAAACCCGCGAAATCCGTTATCCCGCGGGGGCCCCGTATCTGCACGATCAGAGACAAAACACGCCGAGAAGGGATAGTGACTTCCAGACGAAGTATAGCTTGGGTAAGCCAAGCCTCCTGGATCTCATTAATTGGTATCCGCAACTTTGTTAGCCTACTCTGCTAAGCCTACTGTGGTTTAGCACAGCGATTTCCTCTTCGATCTCTGATAGTGAATCTAACGAATTTTTACGGTATTCATGTCATCTAGAGCGGGCAAGACGCAGAATCTAACAAGGAATACAGCATTGGGACGACGTTTTTGGCTTGCATTTTTGGTTGCATATATACCACGGCTACGTTGTAAATCACCGGCAATCACTAGGCAACTACGGCAATTGTTCAATATTGGTGAAGATCTCGGCGGATAAAGGATTGGTGATCGGAATACGATTTAGTAGGATTTAGGGACTTGGAGATAGGGTACAGGATATAGGAGGTAAGGAATAGGGAAATTTGTTGGTCTTTGTTCTGTTTTGATTATGCTTTTGTCCTCCATTAGAATTGCTTTTATGTTTATAAGTATTGCGACTTCCCGCACTCATTTTAGGAAGCCGCCCGGCAATAAACCCTCATTCCTATATATACATTCTCTCACTTCCCGCTGCACATAATTTTAGGCTATTTTATTAAATTACCTCCTTGGACCTGTCTTCAGACGATACACCAAAGGTTTTGGAGAGGATTTCCCACCTTCTCATAATATCACCATCGAAAGTCGTACATATGTCCAGTATTTGCTGATATATCTTTCTCTGGCTTTTGCATGGTTACGGTGTTGTGTGCCGGGAATATCGTCACCATATTATTGGAGTCTCTGATTTTTCTGTTGTTTGCCTTTTTGTTTTTCTCTTGTTTGTTGATTTCTTTCTCTCACGGAGAACGCATTTCCCCGATCTCTTTACGTTCATTCACCAGCTACCCGGGATCGTTGTTGGAAGGGAATGGCTGCGGTTCTCGCATTTTCACATTTTGTTTTTCATTTTCGTATTTGTTTTTTTTCTTTTGAACCAGGCTGGACTACTGCTCCACTAGGTTGTATTGTATGAGTATTGGGTAGGTGTCAGTTATTACTTACCGGTGTGGACTAGGGCGATATCATAGGGTAGTTTGGTGGTCTCATGGGACATTTTCTCCCACTGTGACTTGCCCACTAGTAGATAGCTTGGCGTGCAGAGTTTTCTGCTTATAACGCACCTTCGTGTTTCCTTAGTTAGACAAGTGCAACCACACCTTCCTTCAACGGTCAATTTAATCATCACTTCACTTCTATTGGGCTTAGATTTCTCGTGTGTTCCCTTTATCGCCTATCGGCAGCGTTACGCCGTATCTATCCGGGGTCAAGTCTACCCTTCCAATCCCTCGGTATAGTGAGCGGGTCACGACTACACTTATCCCACACAGGCGCGCCTGGTCAGACCACCATCCAACTCCGGGAAAGCCATCGAGCACTCCCACTTTTGCTATCTTTTCTTTTCGTACGGTATAGCTTTACCAAATCCCCACTTTTTTGAGAAATTCGAAAGAAAATAGAGCAACATCCACCAGCGGCAAACCGGCATTTTGCCAACTCACCACCACCCACACCAACTTTTCCGGTACAATCAGAGTTTTCACCAAGAAACACAACAACACCCCCTCACCCACGATATCCTCCCTTTGGGTGTGGAACCAATCACAAGGCCCCATCCTAAAGGCTTCCAAACATTTCAGGAAACAAGTTCCGCCCAAAGACCAACTTGGTTTTCTCCACCATGGCCGCCCAAGGCTTTCACCCTTACAGCAAGGCCACCAGGGACAATATAGTCCTTAATACACCGCTCCCTCCATCCCCTCTGGGCAATAGAAGCCCCTCCAGAAGCCCCACCAAAAGCCCCAGGCCCTACTCTCCCTCCCTTTTGCCCCCGGGCTCCCCTCACGGAGTGTCCCTCCAATCCCTCCTCCCAATGTTCTCGGTTATTACGCACAACCAGAACTGCCCAAACAGAACCATCAACGTCGGCAACAGAATAGTTGCCCCAGGTAGTAACTTCCCGACAGTGCGAAAGGAGCTAGGATGCCTGGAAACCTGCTACGTACAAATGGCCAAAATGGCAGAGGAAAACCCCATCGCCGCCCCCTTCCCAGGATTCCGAACAACGCTTGAGAAGGTTTTCGGGAATGAAACAGTCGACGCCGTCGACCAAGAAACACTAGGAGGATTAGCCGCTATGGCCTCCTCCTTCCACCCCTCCCAGGAGAGCCCGGTTACGGTCTCCCAAATCCCACAATCGTCCCCCCCTGATGTCCAAATGAGCGAAACGATCGTAGAAGTCCCCGACTCCCAAGCCACCCAGGATGAACCCATGGCGCTAGGAAACGGCCAGAACTCGGACGGAACAGGCATAGGGGACAGTCAACACGCACCAACCTCCCAGGAGCTTCCCAGGGGAGTACGATTCTCCTCCCCCTTAGAAATCCCGGGTACCCCGTCAGGAAACATAACGGCCGGGACAGGCCCATCCTCATCCTCCTCATCCCCCCCCTCCTCAGTGCGCATCCTCACCAGGAAAAACACAGAGAGAAACAAAGGGAAAGAAAGAGCTACCGAGGAAACCGACTCCCAGGAAACAGCCTCCAGGGAAAGCCCAAACACCATCCTGGCCCCCTTCCTCCAGGAAATCGACATAGGACCCTGCAGCTCCACCCCCACCAACGAAGGCCTAGCCCACCTCCTGGCAGCAATGGAGAGAAGCTTCAACAGAAGACTAGAACAAATGGAAACCAGGATCCTGGAAGCCATCCGTACAAACAATCGGACCAGCCAACAGCAGCAACAACGGAACGCCCCAGCGCCAATACAACAACAACAACAACAACAACAAACCCAAACAAGAGCCCAACCCCCCCAACAAAGACAACAACTACCGAGGGGCCAAGCCCAACAACCACAACAACAACAAACCCGGGCGCCAGCCCCGGCCATCCCCAGAGACACCCACCCCGCCAAAGCAAACAACCCAGCCCCCGCCAGCATAAAGCAAACGTACGCGACAATGACGGCGGCAGGAATAAACACCAACGACTTCGTCCTGGTCAAAAGGAACAAAGGAAAAGCACCTGCAACCCAGGGCAGGAGCCAAGAACAAGGACCCTCAGCCCCATCCACCCCGCACGCGAGACAGAGGAGACTGCTAATCCGCTCGGTGGAGAAGGGCAGGAGAGTAGGAGCAGCAGGACGCTCGTCCGTCCAAATCAGAGACGCAGTTAACGGAGCCTCCAGAGTCAAGTTCGCCTTCGCGGAATACAACCGCAACGACGACCTAGTACTAACCACCGTCCAAGACCTCCCGGCAGAACCAGCCCTACAAGACTCAAACGCGATCACTAAAGCCCTAAACGACATCGACATCTTCGGCTTCAGCATCGTCACGGACGTCCCTACAGTAAACATCCTCGTACATAGCGTACCACTAGGAAACGATGAGAACTGGACGCCCACGGACTGGGACACCGAATCACCCAACTGGAACGACCTCGAAAAAGAAATCTCCGATTACAACCCGACCATCCACGTCATAGACAGACCCAAATGGATCAGATCCCCAACTGCCCTGAAAGCAGACAATAAGTTCAAGTCGTCGATCATAGCAACGGTAGAAAGAAATGACTGGGTCAACGCTGAACTACAAAAGAAGGAAGGCAGTATGGCAATCTTCGGACAGCGATGCACCTTCATCAGATACACAAGACAGGATTCCTCCACCTGCTGCGCAAGATGCTTCCAGCTGGGACACCACGCGGTGCACTGCCGCCTTCCACCCACCTGCAAGTACTGCAAGGGTGACCACCACACGAAGGACCATAGCTGCCCAGAACTATACTGCACGGCGGGAAGAGGGAAACCCTGCTCCCACACCATCAGAAGATGTATCAACTGCGAGGAGACGACACACTTCGCAGGAGACCGCCACTGCCCCACCAGAAGTAGAGCAGGAGGCGTACCCGCCCAGGGCAACCTGGTAGTACCCGGTCCGGCAGTGCCGCCCCTACAAAACCCCCATGATTAATTTATGGCGACCACTGATATAGTTTACCACAACGTCGGCGGGTCCATGAACGTTGTCACAGAGTTACTTAAGACCTCACTAAAACTTAAACCCAAAATTATAACATTATCAGAATGCCCCCTAGAAAACGATAACTGGACACACATAGAAGGTTACACATGCTACGCAGACACAAAAGCGGTACGATACGGATGCGCCACATACATCAAAAACGAATACGTGCACATGTTTGTAGTGGAAAGAATAAATTCGCAATACACCACCCTATGGACGGGAGGAAAAGAAATAACGCTGGGGTACCAAAGACCAGCAAACTACATAAGCGCAAACCCGGAGAAAAAAGAGGAATTAATCTTCGACCACCGAAACGAATGGCACAAAGGACCCAGCAATTTGATAATAGGGGACCTGAACGCAACCAGCCCGGCATGGTCTGAAGGAAGAGAAAACTGCGGGGGAAGACGGCTGAGAAAATGGATGGTTGAAAGAGGGCTAGTGGTAGCCAACCCCCACACCATCACCCACCCCCCCACGGGGAACAAAACAACGGGCACCACAATAGACCTAGTGATTGGAGACAGACACCACGAGCTTCGGGTACGACAGATCCCGGTACCATCAGCACACCACAGAGCAATCTCAGTCAAAACGGACATCAAGTGGAAGAAAACACTGGACAAACCCCTAAGATATGACAAGGCCGACTGGAATGCAATCAGGACGGCCCTCATGGGACTAGACGAGGAAGAGACCGACCCAGCACACCTACAACTCAAACTAGCCGAAATAACCCAAGCACACACACCGGCAGCCAGGGGAAACGGGAGAGCCTTCTGGAGTAAGGAACTGGGGGAAAAAAGGAAAACACTCCTGGAAATGGTCAGAACCAACCCCCTAAACCCAGAACTAGGAGAAGCCAAAAGGGCGTACCGCAAAGACATAGCGAAAGCCAAAGCCAAGGCCAACGGAGAAGCCCTACAAGAAGTTAAAGACCCGGAATGCTTCCAAACCGTCAAGCCAAGACAACCCAGACAGCCCATCCCAGCCCTTCGCAGAAAAGACGGAACCCTGGCAGCGGAACACGCCCACATAGCCCAAGAACTCCACGCCGAACTATATGGGAAAGAACACAGGAGATCCAGCCCCGAGATAACAGCCAAGCCAGAAGACCTGGACGTAGGAATCCTGGACACAGCCCTCAAAAACACCCCGAATGGAGCAGCAACGGGACCAGACTCGATACCCACAAGAATGATCAAAGAACTAAGGAGATGCAGAGAAACCCTCTTTGTGAAAGTGATGAACAGAGCATGGAGGGAAGGAATCCCGGAAACGTGGAAGGCGAGCAACACGATCCTAATAAAGAAGGAAAAAAAGGAATCGTACTCGATCGCCAAAAGCTGGAGACCAATACAACTGCAATCTATCCTAGCGAAGGTACTGGAGCGAGCAGCAGTGATAAGAATCGCCAAACTCGACATGCTGGAAGACAACATGTACGGAGGAAGAAAAAATAATGGGACAACGGACGCCATCCAAACCCTCAACGACATAATTAAAACCTCCAAGAAGAAATACGCATGCCTGGTAGCGCTCGACATAGAAGGAGGCTTCGACTACCTAAGAATGGAAGAAGTCTGCACAGCGATAAAGGAAAAAGACCAACACCTGGGACAATGGGTACAACAGTGGGCATCAAGAAGAACGACTTACTATCGGTTCAACGGAAAAACCTCGAGAACGTATAACACCGATAAAGGAACACCACAAGGTTCGCCCCTGTCACCGATTTTGTTTCTAATAAGCGTAAGGAAGATAGCAGCCACAATACCGACGGAACAGACGGGGACGAGCACGAGACTACTGACCTACGTCGATGACATCCTGGTAGTCACAACCTACGACCAGAAAGGGCAAGGACAGAGAGCCCTCCAGGGCACACTAGACAAGATCTAAGAAAAGTGCGGAGAACATGGATACAACTTGTCAGCTGCCAAGACCGAAAGGATACACATAAAAACCCCCACCGGATACCACCTACACCCACGGGTAGGAAGTGAAGAGGCAAAAGAAAAAGAGGTAATGAGGTGGCTGGGCTACTTCATATCCCCGGACTTCAAATGGAAATACCACATACAGCACTGGACGGCGAAAGCGCAACGAACAAGCTACTTCCTGCGAGCACTTACGAGCAGATATGAGAAGGGCGGACTCAACGCGTGGACAACAATCAGACTAATACAAGGACTAATACTCCCACAGCTAACCTACGGGATAGAAGTGTGGAAAGCCAAAGGCGACATCGAGACAGCTCAGAAAAAACTGAACGGAACGATTAGAACAGCCTTCGGACTGGAAAAGAAAACCCCACTCGCAGCCATCTACGCGGAAACAGGAATCGCCCCCCTGGACCTATACACGGACCACCGGCACAACCTCCTAGCCCTAAGGGCCCACTGCCTGGACAGACACACACAATGGACAAATAAGTGGGCACAGGAAACCGGCGCAAAAGGAATCATCGAAGAGGCCCACAACCACAAGCTGGGAAAGAACAACCTGAAAGAACACTTCCTGGAAAACTGGGGGAAAAAGCTCGGAGAAGAAAAGGGGCGATACCGGGGAAAACCCAGCAGAAGCTACAGACACTGGAAAGAGACGACCAGACTGGATTTCAGGAGACTACTCTACCTGAGAGCAACAGCAGCCTGGCCCTACCAAGACTGGAGAGGAACGAGAAGAAGATGCCCATGCGACAGAGACACCATCACAGAGGAACACCTGAGGAAGAGATGCGGAGTGGTGACCCCCACGAAAGCTAAACTCCACAGGAAAGCGGACCAAACGAAACTCCTCGAATGGATGGACACATGGCCAACAGAACTCAAGGCCAAACCAAAAAGGCCAGAGGAAGATGGAAATAGAGCCCAGACTGCGGGGGCGAGCATTAACCTCCCCACTTCCCAACCAACCCAAACGGCCAAGGCCAGAAACAGAGGCACCATCCATTGCCCAATATGCGGACAAGCATTCCGAAAGGACCACGGGGCAAGATTAAAAGCCCACCGAGAAAGAAACTGCGCCCGGAGATGAAATGGGACAAGAGAAGAGAGCCCGGAAAGGGCGGAGGAGTGGCGGGCCCAGCGACCCAGGGGCGAAATGCTGGGGGGTAGTATTTCCTAACGTACACGACCACTGGGCACGGAGGTGACGGGGTGGGTTTCTTAAGTGGGGGGATTTCATTACGTACACGACCACTGAGCACGGAGGTGACGGGGTAGGTTTCTTTAAGTGGGGGGATTTTATTAAAGTACACGACCACTGGGCACGGAGGTGACGGGGTAGGTTTCTTTAAGTGGGGGGATTTTATTAAAGTACACGACCACTGGGCACGGAGGTGACGGGGTGGGTTTCATAAGTAGTTAGATTTCATTACGTACACGACCACTGAGCACGGAGGTGACGGGGTGGGTTTCCTTAAGTGGGGGGATTTCATTGATACACGACCACTGGGCACGGAGGTGACGGGGTGGGTTTCATAAGTAGTTAGATTTCATTACGTACACGACCACTGAGCACGGAGGTGACGGGGTGGGTTTCCTTAAGTGGGGGGATTTCATTGATACACGACCACTGGGCACGGAGGTGACGGGGTGGGTTTCATAAGTAGTTAGATTTCATTACGTACACGACCACTGAGCACGGAGGTGACGGGGTGGGTTCCTTTAAGTGGGGGGATTTCATTAAGTACACGACCACTGGGCACGGAGGTGACGGGGTGGGTTTCCCAAGTTGGAGGATATACAGAGGAGTGGAAGAGGAGGAGCGGAAGGGGAAGAGATGAGGAGAGGAGAAGGAGGGGGGGAGGAGTTTTCTTTTGTACGGCCAGGCGAGGGGATGGCGAAAATTTGCTAGGCAAGAGGCGGAGCGGAGGAAATTTCTTTTAGGGGGCCCTTGGCTGGGGGGAGTATCTCACGCCGGATTAGCTAGATTACGATTTAGTTCGTAGAAACGGGGCGTCATACCCTCGGGCTAGATAGAATGAAAATACAGGTTACAGCACTCCCACACCGGGTTTAGTTTTTACTTTTTTTTTAAACTGGGATTGAGCTTGCTTGTGTTTGCCTGGGGAGGTGACATACATCTAGCAGCAATCTCTAACGAGGTGATCGAGAGAACCGAAGTGAGGAGGTGAGCATTGTTCGATTTGATCCAAGTGAATCCAATTCCAGCATTTGTTTTTTTTTCTCTTCTTTTTTTCTGTTTTGAAACATTCGGAGACGTGTCAGCTACGATTGTCTGTCCGGCAATATATGCTAATCTATCAACAGCCTTTTGCTTAAAACTCTCGGGTTGTGAATGAATGTCGGGTGGTGTAGTAGCTGTGATTGTAGAATCGTTGGTCCGTGAAGTGATGGTGTGATTGATGTAGGCGTGTCGATCAGGAATTCCCGAAGAATAAGTGTGCAAAAATCTTACAAGATCTTCCCCACTCCCCCTCCCTTCAAATTCGTTCACTTGTGAAGGAGAAAACTAGAAGAATCACCTGCTAGATACTATATTCCTCCCTACTCACTCAAACACGGTACTCCAGGACAGCCTCAAACCCCCACCTCCCCCTCTCGACGAGAAGCAATTTCTAAATTTTCTAACCCTCCAGGTGTTAAAAACTACAGACTAGGAACTCACAGCACCATCTGCAGCCAAAAGGTCCTACCACTTTGGTCCAGCGGGAAGGTGGCAGGGAGGTGTGGTAAAAGATTAAGCTCAATCTGCACCGTCCATCTCCCGCGTTACCGACCTAGCCCAACCATACCTGAGTCAACCACTCGATCTTGGTAACTGCCCCTTCTTACACCTCCTTCTCACCTCCACCTCCCTGGATTGGAACACCGCACCACCTTGGATAAGAGAGAATTGTCTCCGGACGTCTGACTTTCCTATTAAGATAGTGACGGGAGAAAACAACAGCAAAAAAAAAAAAAAACAACAATGCGTTACTCAGAGAGGCAGCCTTGACGTGCTAAGACAATTCTCTCTTATCCAAGTGAAAGTATTTCCGTTGCTACCAGGAGGTGTTCGGTTATTTTGGATAACTAACAATAGCATACGGTATTATTTGGTGTTATCTGCTTTTCCGCCAAGACAGGGCGTTAATTAAGGTTGAATGGTGCCTGTTGTCTGAAATCAGCTCTTCCGACCACCAAAGTCACGAAAAAAAATTTAAAAATGAACACAACATAAATACACAAGATTATCGAGGGAAGCTTTCCATATAACTACCAAGTAATTACTCTCGCTCATTTCTATGATCTATTTTGTTTTCTGATTAAGGGAGTATTAAATTGGAAAATGAATTTCATCAGGACCGGATAAGCTTAAGTTAACATAGTACTCGTAATTCTCTGACGTTTGTAAAAAAAGAACAACCGGGTCCGCATACACCCGCATTTAACAGATGGACAAATAGCATCAGTAGCAGCAAGCCATAAATAACAGCGTCTATACAGGCAAAGACATTTTTGTTCTTCTCCACCCTCTCCACCCCTTCTCTAGTGTGAGCAACTGAATCCTGCAGCATAAAGGTCGAAGTGTTGTAAGATGGAAACGCTTTGTGAATTGTTTGCGGCTCTACTTCATCAATCAACCGATTTCCTTCAGCGATGCAAGAATCGATAATACATGCTCGGTGACAGCTGTTTGTCAAGCTGTTGGAAGTACGTTGGCTCCCACCAGAGCTTAAGACTGCTGGCATACGATAGCTTGATAGACCTTCGGGCTCTAGGGCGGCCACGTCGCAGAGATCATTCAAACAGTGGAAACAGTCATCAAATTACAATCTTGGCACTTGGTCCACCACCTGCAAATCGTTCATCATCAACTCAGAAACACTGTTCGTCATCCCAGAACCTCTCTTCGCGCTCTTTGTTGATATCAATGTGTTGAATTTATATCCCAAGCAATTGATTTCCTCTGGAGACATATGATCAATGAAGGACAGTTCATGAGAACCTACAGAAATGGATTAATAAAGGACCGATACATCTTGTGTAAATTCAAACCGATTATAATACCATTTTGAGTTTCACTTTTACCAACCAAACCAGTTGAAAAATCTGATAACAAAAGCATATCTTCATGAATCACCGAGGAGGTAGGGCTTTTGATAAGCTCGTTCTCCATCTCATCAAGAGAAACCAAGTCACTGATTCCAGCACCAGAAGTTGAATATTTCGCCTCTTCTGCCGTAGCATCTTTACCATCTCATCTTGTGGTTGGGACCTAACCAACATCTCCATCACTGTTCACGTGACGAGGGAGGAGGGTAAGATTGCTCGACAATCTATAACATGGGGAAAGTGTATGAGAAGGTGTATCCCTATCTTCTTGGAGAGAGGGCTCTTTAAAAACAACATGAGAAAGTTAGAATCATGATATAGAAATTGTTTTCCTTTCAACAAGCAATAACTTACCAGTTAAAGTGTCACCTGAGAGATCAGGATACTGCTCACTACCATATCTTCCTTGAGACATCGCTCTTAATGGTTACTCAAAAAAAAAACTTCTTGGAAGTGAATAAGCATTCGAGTATTTAGTGCAAAACTAATTTTGTGGTTGAGGTTGCTGTTGGTGTTGTTAATGTTATTGTTGCGCAGGTGGTGGTTGGAGTGGTTGCGGAGGTAATGCTTGCGGCGGTAGTTGCGGAGCACGGAGCCCTGAAACAAAAGCGAGGCTCAAAGAACGAACTTTAAACACCTAACGTATCGTGAACTCGGAGGGAAAAAAATCTTCTCTGGAAAAAAAAAAAACAAGAAATCTCTTTGAAAAAGGGTTTATAGGTGATAAGAGTCCTTGGAGACCAAGTTGAAAATTAACGAAGGAAGAAAAGAAACGATTGTAGTGAGTAAGTGGAAGAAGGGTTGTTGTAGAATGAAGAGTACCAGTCAAAGTTTCTTCGGGAGCAGTGTGGTTGGAGAATGAAGGAAGGAAGGAAGGAGACTGGGGTGGCGAAGAAGAAACTTTTATACAGCTGACCTCCGGACCGATTGTGGACTGGAAGGCAGTTGCATATGTAGGGTATGTTGACACGGACTTCCACTGTTTTAAGATATACTATACTATAACAGGTGAGGTGGGGGGGAAAGACCGGAGGCAAAAAAAACAGAAAACCATGTTGAGGTTTAGGAACTCAGCTTTATAGCAGCCGATGAACCAAAAAAGACCGCAGGAAAAAAAAAACTGAGAACCGTGTTAGGGTTTAGGAACTCAACTATACAAACTGAAAAAGACCAGAGGCAAAAAAAACAGAAAGAAAAAGTACAGTACCAGAAGGCAGACAATAAAAAACTAAAAAAATTGGAAAAGAGATAAGAGTTGTTAGAATCATGAAATAACTGAATATTGTAATTGGAATAGAATAGTAACAACAGTAGGGTAGATATACTAGGATGGCTGTAAGGAATTCCAGAGGTAAAGAAATTACATATAACTAAAAATTAGACATTAGGATAGAATTGAGCCATTGGGATGTATAGTCTTTGTCTTGAGCAACCAGTAGTGCCTCACCACAATGTATTAATATTGTCTACAGAGAAGTTATTAGTAGCAATTAGTATTTTCAGTTGTTTTTCCTGTGCCAGTCTCTCCTTTGTTGACAGGGTCTGTAAGTCACTTAATATTATTATTCAAAGTATTTTAGTCATACTATATATATAAAAAAAGACACAGACTACATCCTTGCAAGAAACAATTCATATCCTATACAATGTTAAATATTCTCCAACCGGTGTCCAATTTCACTCCTTTGTGTTGAAGTAACTTACATTGATCACCCGTGTGGTTCGCACACAGACCATTACTTGTGAGATATATGAGCAAACACAATAGTTTGTTATCGACGCGCACCTTCTGAAGTGTGGACTTTCGGGTTTCCCTTACGAAAACCTTTAATTCTATGTCAATTCAGGTGATTCATTTTTCGAGGATGTTTTTTTTTTTCTTTTTTTTTTTCGGGTGCGGTTATTGGGTAACTTATCTGTGTTTTTTTTTTTTTTTTAATATTCGGTGGTCCAGATAGTTGATGAACATGCATGATTTCATCATAATATTATACAGGAATGCTAGTTAGCTCGCAGCAGGAATAGTAGCGAATAGTAGCCGATAATTTGCCAAAGCACTCTTTCTTGGTCAGCCTTCCTTGATGTGATGACAGAAAAATAAAGACATCGAGGATAATAACTCAGCTTTTTATCAAGATACTTTATGCGGCAACAAACCACGACTTCGCAAACACAACCAACGCCGAAACACCAAACAAAACGCACTGTATCAACTTACAAAAGGCGCAAGTAGAACAAAACCCATCAGGCACTAGCGTTAAACCAACAACAAAACCCAAACAAAGAATCAAACCCCACTAAGAAATCCTCACTCCACCATCATAGCGCATCAACCGAATCATAACCGGTGATGCATCAGTGCGAGGTACATAGCTGACATCGGCGAATTTCAGTTGTTGAGGTTTAGCTGTTTATCACCCACCGGATAAAAAACCAGAGAAGAGAAAAGCGGAGCAAAATGAACAGAAAGGAAGGGATGCCTACAACATCATTGCGATACCGTAGGCTAAGACATAAGAGGATAACGTAAGCAGTCATCGAATGTCACTTGTGACAGCCGTTGTTAGGAGAGCGCTTAACGAATTCAAACAGTAGAAATCAGGGTAGTGGATCATTAACGTGGTAAGTTATTTTTCGGTAAAGATTTGCTCGATAGGTAAACTTATTCAACACAACGTTGGCGTGACAGGGATGATAATAGCCCGGCTACCTTTCATGGTGGTCCGGGAATGGTGTATACCGCCAACTTCCCAGTAAGGAAACGGCCAACCGAAGACCAACGAGGAGAATACACAAAAGCGTAAAAGGAAAGGTGGATATATGATAAGAAATATCAGTCATAGCGAGGAACTGAAGTCAAACAAGCAGAGACTTATGAGTGAAGCATTGCGTTGAGAGGATAGAATCCTTTTAGGAACGGGTGATTTTCAGTCACAAAGTCATGCGCAATGACCGAAAATATCTCATTTCTCCATATGGCACAAAAGCGCACTCCCAAAAAAAACAACCCACCAGTGCGCATCACCAAACCTCCCCCCTCTACTATACTATTCACTACCTGCCTCTGCGCCATAACCCACAAACCCCATTTGCTTAAACCTTTAAGCAAAAAAGCACAGTACTCCGGAACCTCCCTAGAACCACGAACTCCGACGTTAGCAGTCAAATCGAGCTTTACATGCACTACATATAACCTACCAACTGCACTTCGGAGAAGCAAAATAAGCGCCGAAGGTCCCCCCAGACTTATCCAGCAAACATGCCCAAAATACCACCCGGCACCCCAATATCTCGTGATAAAAAGTCCAAATAACCACTGATCTTTTTCCTACCCCGGCTGCGTCAAAACGCTCTGCTGCTTACCTTCACATGCGTACGCCAATATTCATGAAAACAAAAGCACAGTCCAAGCGGGATACTCCGCCTTACGCCGTTGGACTCGGAATGAACCCAGTCACGTGGTGTTGAATCATATACTCTCTACGCAACACTCCATGGTTTCAATTATGAAAACAGCCGCTATCGGTTATTTAAAGCGTAAAAAAATACATTACCACTGTTGTGCAATGGTCTTTGGAGGGTGCTTTGGTTATCTTGTATTCTGCTAGTTTCTATGTCGCCCAACCAAATCTTCCCAGAGATCTCGGCTCCTCATGTGGTGGTTTCTGGGCCGGTCGTTTTCTCAATTTTGCGATCCACAGCCGGCAAGCACTACAGTACAAAGACGTAGGAATAGGGGAGAGACATTCAAAACCAAAAATAAGAGCAAGAACAACTAGTCCTAAAAAGGGTATGACCTATTGGGGGTTTGAAATTGCGTCGCTCGGGAGCAAAGAGTTTATAAGTGTAGGGAGATACTCTGATCATGTCAACATTTTCTCACAAGCCAGCTTACTGGGAGTACGAGCGAGGAGTTATGTCACGCGCTTGATGTGGAATATAATGGAATTTGATGTTTGGAGAAAGACGCATAATTCGCAAATACCATATCCCTACTGGCCGGTTCAAAATCATGAATATAATTCCGACATCTACCACAGAGGCTGGTGTTACCTGATATATATGCATTTATAACATGAGGGAAAAGATAACGGGAGAAGGCGTCAAAGCAGGCTTAACAAAAGCGGGAATGAGGGAGAAACTCGTGCAGTGGGAGAACTCAAACGTCAAATGTTCCCAGGGCGATGATGGGGTCTTGAACATATACTTGTTGGAAATGCACTCGCAGGAAAACGTTACCACTTCGGGATTAGTCCCTCCTTATCATTGGTGGAAATGTTTTACCATCGCTGTATGTTGAAGTCGGATTTGGAATAGCGGTAGTGGCAGAGGGAGAGGTTGTTATATACGGTCTCTTCCGGCGTTGCGAGATTCTCGAGTGCGAGAGTGGCTGCAGAAAAGCGGGTATAGTTAACCCTGGAACCACACTTAACCTATAGGAGGATTAATGACCTCAAAACAAACCGTCAAACTATGACGAACGATGGCGTAGAGTCCAAGTACAATAGAAGTAGATATAAAAGATTGTATCATAATACTGGTACTTTTAATAAAAAAATAAACTCACCTTTGACACCCTCCACATAACACCTCATAACACGATGCCGGTTTATTCAAAGCCTCTAAGACTTCCAGAAATCTTTAGTCTTGAAGAAAAAAAGCATATGGCGATAACCTGGATTGAAAGGGAAGTACATGATGGACTTACTCCAAACCGGAAGATGATTGAGTGTGGTGTGTGGACAACTAACCTGTCAGGGCTGCCAAGACACTAAGCGACAGCGCCACTCTCGCGACTCGAGAATCTCGCAACGCCGGAAGAGACTGTATACCGACGCACGAATTGATTGTTATCTACGGGATCTGGCCAACTACTCTGCTAGGTGTTGTCCCGACTCCATATTGGATTTTCTTTATATTTCTTTTCTTTCTTTACTGGTTTCTTTACTAGTAACAACTTTCAAGGCATTCATTTTCGCTTGTCTTAACTTCGATCACTCTTTATCACTCGTTACCTCCGGCATATACTATGTTGAAACATGCTTCTGGCACTACTGTGGTGTCACTCGCACTATTGCCTTTCCCCTTGCATTAGACCTTATGGCTGAGTCTAGATCTCTAGTCAAGACCCTCACACTATTGGATATACTCCTTAAATCTCTTTTACTCTTCTTTCTTTTGTTATTGTTATTGTTCGCTCGACCCCTTTTTTGTCTCGCTCCCAACAGTAGAGAGTCAGGGTCTTTCGACCTTCCCTTTGAGATAGTTAAGCGTTCTTGTTTCTAAAGCAATCAATCACTTCGTCGTATCATCATTCCATTCCAATATTCTCACAACATACTACTTCAATACTTACGCTTCGTCAGTATTGCCGGGGTGCTCTGTGCAAGGAAGACTCTTCAGAAGCTGGGACGCTACCAAGGGTGCGTTTTTAGGCATGCACGCGATCATTGTGCTAATAGTGTGGGCGAACTTGCCCAACCACGGGATCCCGTCCATAAACAAACCCAAAGTGCTACGTGTATGCCGTCGCCTTCGTTTGCCATCTGCTCTTAAATTTTGCATTTCCTTTTCTCCATTTCTCTGGTGCACGTATCTAGCGGAATTTAGCCAAGTCTTTGAAGAAGGGTGGAGTTTTACGGTTGATGGTTTGGAGTCATGGTCATAGTGTTGATGCGAATAAAGTTTCATTTCTTTTTTTCGTGAAATACAGAGTCCATTTGAATTGTGATCTCGTATCATGACAGAACTCCTTCCAGACCATCAAGCATACCAATGATAATGACCTTGTTTTAAATTTAAAGCACGGATCATGGGGATTTCAACAATGGGATGAGAACGATAATGAGACTTTTTACAGGACCGCAACGTTTTGGAATTGGTTACAAGGTTCATTACAGTATTTTCTTCCCCCCCGCTTTACATTTTTACAGCTATAAAATCACGCGATAAAAGTGTTGGCGAAAGGACACTCGTCTCTTTGAAGGAGATTACTGTGGCCTCCGGAGGGCGGGGGGTATAGCGCAATTGAGGTCTGTGGATGGGAGGAGCCGGTCCCACAAACAAAGAGAAATCCCGTTTCACGAAGACTTTTGTCTAGTGACTGTATCATACACTAAATTTGTGCCTGAGTACTTGCGCGCAAAGTAAGTTATGGTGCAAGGGGTCTTGGATTTTGATTTCATTTTTCGTTGATCAGCACCAAAACTTAATTTGCGTGCAAGTAGGTAGGTAACTTAGAGTAATTCATGTCCCTGCTTTCCTAACACATATCATACATAGAGAAACGGGGTTGAGCAAAACCCGACTTAGGAATTAGAGCATACGTCACATACTAGTGCAGCCGAGTTGAAGCCTGGCGGCACATCTAAATTCCGCTGTCCGCACATACTGCTTTCTCGGGGATTGAACAGGAGTACATTTTGGTGGCTTGTATGACGCTATCTATTCGCTTTGGAAAATTGATACACTGGCGGGTGGAAATTCCTTTTCTTGCCTACTGCTCCTCTTCTGCCCGTTCCCGTCGTTGCTTTTTATTTGCGGCTTCCTCAGCAAGGGTGTTTGGGAAAGCCCGTAGTGTAGATAGCATTCCCGGAAGACTCCAAGAATAGCTGTGTCGTTGATAATTTTTTATTCAACAATTTACCTATCAAGCAAGTGTTTGCCAAGTGATAACTTCTCCACCTTCAAGTTCACTATCCTTATTTCTCCCAATGTTGGAATTCGAGTTGGCCCTCTCCTAGTCTTCTGAAGAAATAAACAAATGAAGTTCAAAGAAATAAATAAATAAATAATGTTTTGAATCGTGACTTGTAAGAAATGTACCAATGTACGCAACCTCAATTTTTTCTTATTTTTTCTTATAGTTATTTATCAGATTGCCAGTAGACAACTTTCCTTTATACTAAGTATTTCCAGCCTCATAAATATTCGTTCTAACCACTCGATCTACTCATGCCAGCCATCCCACGACATTGCATTCCTTCCGTTCAGTCCTCTCCATTCCGTTCATGCCATTCCATTCAGAGGTTGTTAGGAAGCCAGACGATCATTCCTTACAACATCTTCCAGTATCTGCCGTCACGAGTGATACTGTGTGACTGCGCACGTCATCCAGTTGTATATAAGCCTACTGCATCTCTATGATGAGCATCGCTTCCTTTCGCTTCTTCTCCTTCTCTTTTTCCCTTCCCTTCCTTTTTTTATCTAGTTGATGATAAACAGCTTAACCTCAACTCAATATCTCCCACGTCAGCGACGGTATCAGGCAGTATTTCATCACCGCTTATAATTCGGTCGATTAATATGCTGTAATGCGAAGTGCGGGATTTGCTAGTTTGCTCGAGTTCTTTGTTTGGGGTTTTATTTTTAGTTTACGCTAGGCACTTGGTGGGATTGATTTTACTTCTGGCGCCTTTTGTAAGTTTCCACCTCGCGCTTTGTTCGGCGTTGCGACGTTGACATCTCTGGGGAGGTCCTGGTGTGTGTAGCAAATATGGAGTATTCCGATAAATAGCGGTGCTATTATTTTCCAAGTCTTTATTTTGCTATCCTCACATCAAAGAAAGGCTGCCTATTAAAGAGGGTGTGGCAAATTATCTAACAGTATTCGAGCTACGAGCTAAGAAGCATGATACATGTGAAGAAATACAGAAAAAAGACAGGTGTGAAGGAACAAAAAAGAAATTTTCCAAATGGACATAGGATCAAGGATTCCCTAAGGGCAACCCGAAACAGAGCACATTGAGGAAAGTGCGCGTCCATGACGAGCTATTATATTTGCTCATATATCTTCAAGCCTTGAAATCGGGAGTCATTTTATCCTACATATGAGACTACCTCTAGTCACCAGAGTCTATAAGCAGTCCCAGGATCTCCTTATAAATGTTCCTTCTTCTCCGCCATCCAGGGCACCGTCTTCCATCCTCCAGCCACACCGCTCCCGAAGAAACCTTCACCAGCATACAGTACTTCACTTTCCGACAACCTCCCTCCCTACATCTTACCAACCCATTACATATTGTTTCTCTTTTCCAATCGATAATTATCCACGTGGTCA
This sequence comes from Choiromyces venosus 120613-1, assembly GCA_003788595.2. Classification (NCBI taxonomy): domain Eukaryota; kingdom Fungi; phylum Ascomycota; class Pezizomycetes; order Pezizales; family Tuberaceae; genus Choiromyces; species Choiromyces venosus. Next base: position 61,438 of record ML120357.1, read on the forward strand.
TCAAGGCCTACTCCGACCTGTTTAACATATTTAAAGGACTAATTTTGTTTCCCCCGGAGAAAGTTTTTTTCCCTGTGAGTTTGCGACACTCGAGGTATTTGAAGTTCGGGTTCTGAGCCTTGATCTTTAATCTTGCTTTCTTCTCTTCTTTTCTCGCCGGCAATCACCACCGCACCAACAACAGCAACCAAACCCTAAACAGAACCCTCAACAACAAAATCAGTTTACCACTAAATACTTCAAGTCTTCTTCACTCTCAGATAGGCTTGTTTGTTAGCCATTAATACAATTTCTGACAGAAACTATGGTGGCGAAGACCACCCTGATCTCTCAGGAGACGCTTTAACTGGTAAGACATTTCTTGTTTCAAGCAAAATTATTTTTATATCTGGATGCTAACTCTGTGATATTATTTTTAAAGAGCTTTCTCTGCAAGAGGGTGGTGATACACCATTTCGGACACCTTCTCCATGTGAGAGTTTGTCGAACAATCTTATCCCTCCCACTCGTGGCGTGCACAGCGATGGAGGCCCTGGTTTGGTCTCAACCAAAAGATGCGGTGGTAGAGATGCTACTACAGACGCAGTGAAACAGCCAGCCCCTGCGCCGGACCTAGTGCCTTGACCCCTCTTGGCGGGGCGAAGAGAGAGTTCATCAAAACTGCTGCCTCCTCTGAGATTGATGACAATATGCTTTTGTTACCAGATCTTTCAACTGGTTTGGTTGGTAAAACTAGAACCAAAAATGGTATCATAATCAGCTTGAATTTACACAACTTCTGTCGGCCGGTTCCTGACCCATTTCTGTAGGTTGTCATGAAATGACCTTGGCTGATTTTAAGTCCCCCAATGGAGTTAATTTCTTGGGATGTGAATTCAACCCCCTTGATACCAATTCAGAGCCCGAAGAGAGGCTCTGTGATAACAAACACTGTGTCTGAGGTGATCATGAACGATTTTATGGTGGTAGGTCGACCACCAAAATTGGAATTTGAGGACAGTGTCGACTGTCTGAATGATCTTTGCGACGTGGCCGCCTCAAGCTGCAAGGGCTCTCAAGCTATATACCAACAACATTAGGATCTTGGTTAAAAGAAGATACTTCCAAGAGCTCGAAACACAGCTGTCCCAAACATCTCTTATGGGTTCTTGCATTGTTCAAGGTTAGTTGATGGATGGAGCGGTGCAACAAAGGATGACCTCGTCATGCCAATCTCACAACACTTCTGGAGTTATGCCGCAACCCCCCGTTCCTCACGCTCGAGAAGAGGCGGAGAGGATTGAACAGAAAAACCGTGTTTTTGCTTGGACAGACTCCGTCGTTATCTCCACATGTCATGTCGGAAACCAAGAATACTACTTCATCTGTGACTAACAATTTGATTGATCTTTTCGTTGTCAGGAGCTCTACAAGACCTTTACCTTTGGCCTTGACCCACCAGCTTCCGGCCCACAATTCTAGCGGGATCTCAATTTTAGACCTCGATTGCGGTTACTCCGGCTATCCAGTTCCATCAGATTTGGAACGTGCCAATATTACTGCAAGCTCAAACTCTGCTCCTCCTGGTGATCTGTTACTGATGGATTCGGACGACTGTGCTATGGATTCTACTTGTGGCGGAGGCTGCAATCGTTCTTTTCTATGTTTCATAGAATCGCCACCAAGCCACAACTTGGCGCTATCGGGCACCTTAGCTACCGCTATCCCCCCTCACCTGAGAGATGGATTCGAGTATCCTCCTATTCGAAAGCAAGTGGAGCGTGGGCGTAGCGTACTGAAGGTTGTGATTCCAGCTCCCAAGGAAGCTAAAGAGGAGCGAAAGGCAACGCGTTCTCTTATCTCGGGCCCTATCATTTCGGCCAATATCACATGGTGTGCTGAGGTTGGAAACACCGCCTGGGCACGCGGGATCGAACAGAATGCGGAGAAAGACAGCGTTGAATTGCATCTCTTGCCTCCCGCCCACCCAGACAGAACCCACGCTCTGAGAAACCCTGCGCTGGGATTTCAACTCTCCTCCAACGCGGTAGGGGGTGGTCAATCCAAAGGGCTCCAAGCGGATAACTGTTGGCTTGAGTAAAGGGGGCCATGCGGGTGTCAAATGTGTGGAGAACATGGCTCGCAAGTCCTCAGGGAACAACCGTGCTGAAAAGACCAAACCGGGTCTCAAAGGGAAAGACAAATGATCGGCCAGCTTCACTCTCTGGTAAGGGGACAAGGCAATCGACGCATTACAGAAGGAAAGAAAAGAGAAAACGGAAGGAGAGAAAAAAGACTTTTGTATTTAGCTAGGCTATCGTATCCCAGTCCTTCGGGGGTAGCCGTTCAAGCTAGGTACAGTCGTCGTCGGTTTCGTTCGCGATATCGGTCGTGGTGTCCGGTGTCTCCTATCGTCTGTCGTCTGTGTTCTGTGTTGGAGGAGGAGAGGATAGTTGTTACCACTCAACAAAGCACCCTCCATTCCCACAGAGCAGACACCTGACAACACTCTACCCTGACTATGTAAAGGTCTTTTTATATTGTATTGTACGTGGAAAGGTCGATCCGATCATCTGATAACACCCGTGGTTGCTATGACGACGAAGACAAAGTGTAAAACAAAGTGGATGAAAAAAGTAGAAATAAAATGATAAAAGAAGGAAAAAAGAAAAAGAAAGGAAACAAAAGGAAAGGAAGAAGTAATCATACCAAGGTTGCAGCGTGTGGCCGCAACCCCGGCATGTTCGCTGGCTCACAACCGGGGGCACTCCTTCAGAGTTCCTGACAGCTCAACGTAACTTCATGGCTCAACGTAACTTTGTGGCTCAACATCATTTTGTGGCTAGTTTCTGTTAAGGCAAATTTAACCAGAGTTTATAATGTATGATAATGTTTCAATTAATCAAGATTAAATTCTGTTAACATGAATCATAAACTGAGATCTTTAAGTTAATGTCCTATAATAAAGGAAAATTTAGAGAATAAGCTCTGAGTCCTGTTATCATCAACCCCCCACACCAGAGATATCAATTATACCACAAGCACTACCTTTTATTCTTCGAATCCAGCGAGTGGAGCCATATGCAGATGTTGAAGTTCATATTCAGGCTGCCCTTGAATCAATACAGTTGACCTAAGAAGAGTATCCCAATGTTGCTGCCATTGCTCGCACATACCAAATACCAGTATCACATCCCTGGAGATGAGTACAAGGTCAACAGTTATGACAATCGAGGCCTGGAGCAAACCATATATGGTCAGAAGACCAGGAGCTAGGTGTTTGCGAGTACCTAGACTGACTTCATTCTGTGGGCACCAGTGCTCACCTACCAATGCAGAATGGCTGTACAAATCCAATTCTGCAATATACTCATACTGGTCCTAGACCAGCATAAGTTGTGAGTAATCAGTGGGCTCAATGCTTTCTGTCTCATCATGATAAGTACTTTATTTGCAATCCAAAGACCCTTGATGTGGATTGCAAGAATGCTCACCAGCTAGATGATATTCGTGCTTGGTTTGAGAAGTATATCACAGTTTGTGAAAGATTTAATATTCAGCACTGTGAACAGTACAACTTTGATGAGACTGGCTTTCATTTTGGAGTTGGTCATGACTAATGGATCATTACATGAGAGTCAAGCAAGCAGTCTTTCCTTGGAAGTTCAACCAACTATGAGCTAGTCAGTGTGTGTGAAACCATTAGTTGTGATGGAGCTGTTCTACCACCAATGATTATTGTTTCTGCCAATATTCATCAGGAATAATGGTACACCACAACAAGAATCTTGGAGAACTATCTAGTTGGTAAATCAGAAATGGGCTATAACAATGATGAATTGATGATGAAATGGCTTATCCACTTCAATCAGTTGTCAGTCAAATGACAAGATGGCATGCATCGACTCCTACTCCTTGATGGTTTTAGCTCACACTGCACAAAGCAATTTCTTGACTACTGCAATGAGAATAAGATTATTATGTTCTGCCTTCCTCACCATTCAATCCATCTTCTTCAACCCTTGGATGTTGTTGTATTTCAGCCATATAAGCATTAGCATGCTGAGGCAGTGGAAGCTCCTACCTATACTCCCTGTGGAAACTTTGACAAATCTGAATTTTTGGATACAATTGATACCATCAGGCAGCAAACCTTCAAGCCCTCGACAATTCAATCAGCCTTCTATACTACTGGCCTCATTCCATAGAATCCTGATATTGTAATATCTAAATTGTGGGAAGCAGCTGTTACTTCCTCACAAATACCAAATCCTTCTTCTGAATCTTCACATTCCTCTAGCATTCCTCTTACCATTGCTAGTGTGAAGACCTAAGGTAAACAATTACTAAATTAGGCCAAGAATCTCTTATCAGTCTTTCAACAAAGACTGCTGCTTGTACTACAAGGTAGCCTGACTTTGGCACAGTCAGGTGCATTGGCCATAGAACATATGGAACATACTCAAGCAGCTGAGAAAGCAAGAAATACATGACAGAGAGCACAAAGCAGGAGGCAGGTCCAAAAAGGTTTTGTCTTATATGACTCTGATGCACATCAAATGCTGAAAAAAAGTGAGGATGCAGAGGTGGAAAAAGCAGAAATACAGTTACGCAGAGCCCAGAATGCTAAAAAAAAGGCAGATCAAGCAGCACTTAAGACTTTGCTGAATGAGATCAAAGACCAAGCAAAGGCTACATATACTGTACGAGCATATAAAAAGATAATATCTAAGCTAATAGTTACTGGCATTAAGCAACAAGCAAGGTTGTAGAAACTCATGTAAAATAAAAATCTTACTTTAAAATATTATATTAAACAAAAAAGGCTGTCTTGAGCCACAAAGTGATGTTGAGCCACAAAGTTACATTGAGCTGTCAGGCACTCTGAAGAAGTGCCCCCGGTTGTAAGCCAGCAAACATGCGAAAGTTGCGACCACATGCTGCAACTTTGGCATGATTAGTAAATGAGAGAAAAGAATCTATATAAGACTATATAGGATTAAGTTGATGTGGTGTCTGGATCATCTTATGATACAACAATCTTACTGAGAAAAGCAATGTTGATAAAGTACACAATATTGCCAAGAAAAGAAACTCTGCCAAGGAGGGCAAGAAACCTGTCATATTACTATTTTCTAAAGTGATAATAATTAACCCTACTCTTTTCCCCCATACTATTCCAAACATATTCTTGATCTTCAATAGTATATAAGTAGCTGCCACCTTCCCCCCACTCCTATTTCTCTTCCTACTCACTTCCTATCCTTCCCCTCCGGAACTGTCCACCTCCTTTTTCCTATTAAAAATATTTTTCCTCCAATCATGTTCTTCTTTCCTTCCTTCTCTCTGCTCCTTTATCAATATCTTTCTTTCTTCTTTTTAATTTTTTGATATTAATCACACTAGAACCCCTTCTCCCCTTCTATGTTGCTTCTTTTCTTCTTACTTTTATTTATCCTTTGAGATGATTGATCAACCCCCACTCCCTATTTTTCAACTTTAGTATCTTCTTTCTTTTAAGTAATTGTGCCAAGATTACGGTGTGCAGCCGCAACCCCCACATGTTTGCTGGCTCACAAGTGAGGGCACTCTTCCAAATTGCCTGACAGCTCAATGTAACTTCATGGCTCAACATTACTTTGTGGCTCAACATCACTTTGTGGCTAGTTGGCTAGCACTGTCAAAGATCTATCTAACATTCATAGAAAAACCACCAACCACAAATTTACATCCACAGTGCCAACTCCAATCTCATGGCCTACTCAGGCCAGGTAAAATGATCAGTGCGACAGACTCACTGCCATCCAGCTTGTATTGTTTCTAATTTGGCTGGTACATTTATTTCTGCTCAACGTCTGGTCATCCTCGCCCCTGCAGAGATTGTGCCATTACCTGGTCTGGCTCAAGATTGGCTTTTGAGGGCCTTGCTTCTCAATGTAGAATTGCTGTCCCCCTAGAGACTATGAGTTATCACAACCCAAAAGTGGACTCATACAACAGAACCTGCATGTTTAATCCAGAGGAAAGAAATTCACAAGCAGCTCCTTGGGACCCAATAAGTTACCATTCCTCACCCAAGTCTCCCCAAGGACCCTCCTGAAGGAGGACTCCTGGGCAAGCTAAAAAGTAGACTTTCTCTGTGCTTCAGGTCCTGCTGACCCCTCCACTTTACAAAATAGTTCCTGGGTTAGAGAGATGATAAGTTCACATGTTTGGGTACAAATGTTTACTCCATGCCTTTTTAAAAGTAAAAAGCAAAAACAAAAACAATGTAAAATTCATAAAAACCAAAGAAATCCTTCACTGAGCTCTACTTTTTGCCTTGTGATCCAGGCTGAGAACTATGAGAAGCTTTATTTATATACCTTAGAGAATTACTGGTTCGGATATCACAGTCACTCAGGTGAAGAAATTATTGATAGTTGTTGGAGGAACCTTCCATATCCAGTTTGATGTAAAGCATTTCAAACCAGGAGCAAGCCTGTTTCATTTTGTAATGCTTCAATTTGTCAGGGTCAAGGGTTATACATATCTAAATTTGAATGGAAAAGATTGGTGTTCAATTCTGGTAACATGTAGATATATTTTTGTATTATTTAATTTTTGTTTTCAGCTTTAAGTAGATAGGGTTAATGATATCATATTACTTACAGTAAGATTTTCTTCTGTTTGTTAATATTGCTAATTCCTACCTGGATAGAAAAGGTTCAACCACTCATTACCAAAACAAATAAATTTAGATAGTAATATCAATTGAACCCAAAATCTTTTACAAAATCTTTTGCTAATTTATAACCCTTGACCCTGACAAATTGAGGCATTATAAAATGAAACAAGCCTGGTCTTGGTTTGAAATACTTTACATCGTGGTGGACATATTGCTTCGATGTGGTGAGATGTTCAAGGAAGTCCAGCAACGTGTCATACTACATGGTACATCAGGAACTGTCAAGAGTGATACCAATGTATATAGATACCTCATGTAAGTATAAGTAGGAAGGTCTTTAGTGCATGTTTCTAGACAAGAAATCAAGAAATAATGACTCTCTTTTCTCTTTTCTCTTCTCTCTTCTCTCTTCTCTCTTATCTCTTATCTCTTATCTCTTATCTCTTCTCTCTTCTCTCTACTCTCTTCTCTCTACTCTCTACTCTCTACTCTCTACTCTCTACTCTCTACTCTCTACTCTCTACTCTCTACTCTCTACTCTCTACTCTCTACTCTCTACTCTCTACTCTCTACTCTCTACTCTCTACTCTCTACTCTCTACTCTCTACTCTCTATCTTTGTCGTTCCACTTTACCTTGGCTCCGATCTCTCACTCAAGACACTCACGACCTCCAACAGGACATATCATAGAATATCAAGCAATAGCTCACGTACAGGGAACACACAACCACAAACATGTTTGTATTGTGTAAATAGTGAGCTTATCTTCCCACAATGTATTAATAAACTCTTGCTGCTGCTGTAATAGTTGTTGGATGTATCTGAACTAGTACGCACTGTTGTTAAGAGGTGCTGATGGGGGGTAACTTCTAAGTTAGATCTGAGGAGGAAACCAAGAAGAGGAGAGACAGGATATGCGGATATAGATTTTCTTGTTCGTTGCTTGCTTTTGTTGAAATTCACATGGTACTGCTCGGCATGCTCTAGTAATTGTGTCATATTTGTTTCATAGTAGGGAAGTCAGGGTTGTCAGAGTTTCAGACAGAGTTTCAGGTGAAGGTTTTTCACTCATTAGCGATCATGGGATGGAAGTGATATCTTCCGGAGGATATGGGCATGAATATTTGTCTTCTATAAAGTCATGTCTTCCCTTTGTTGTTTTTATATATGGTCTATTGAGTACGATCGCTACCCCTCGTTCATTACATATTTTCTTTAGTATCGCATACCTTCTTTTATATTATATTTCCCCTCTCTCTTCTGGTGTGGTAAGCACATTCCCGAGTCGTCCCATCGAAATCGTATATTAGCTCTATTCTGTGTAAAAAAAAGCTCACCTATGCGTGAAGAGCGACTAGTGTTCGAGTAATACGGCAAGTTGCGGTATCGTAAACATTTGATACCGTACTGTGTGGGCGAATTTGAGGTCGATGGTTTTCCTATGTATGGCGGATAGATCTTTTTACAACACTAGCTAGTTTTTACATAGTTAGTGTAGAGGGTTGTCAGGTGTCTGCTGTGTGGGAACGGAGTGTTCTTAGTTGAGTGGTAACAATCATCCTCTCCTCCGCTAACACAGATGGCAGAACACAGATGACGGACGATACGAGATACCGGACCCCACAAACGATATCGGGAGCGAAACCGACGACGACTGTACCTAGCTTTAACGACTACTCCCGACGGACTGGGATATGATAGCCTAGCGAAATACAAAAGGCTTTTTCTCTTCTTGCATTTTTCTCTTTTCTTTCCTTTGGTGAGGCGTCGATTGCCTTGTCCCATTGCCAGCAAGTGAAGCTTGCCGATCATCTGTCTTTCGATTTGGGACCCGGTTTGGTCATTTCTGTACCTTAATTACGGCTGTAAGGTATAATACTACAAACCAGAAATTCACAACACAATGATGACTTCAGGGTAATTGTATTATTTGCCACCGAGTGCAGGCCAAGTTGAATTCATGACATTCTTACCCATAATGACCGAGTATGGGTTTTCTTTTCCTCTTCTGCTTGACCGCTAACTTACTCGTACTCGTGCCTCTGCGCCAAGAATTGGCACCACTTTCGGAATAGACGCAACAAACACATAGAACTGGAAAACGGGGTGCTAATTCTTGGCTTGGAGGCGCGAGTACCCCCCGTCTACTCGCAGTGTCACTTTCGAGATCCCAAAATCTGTTATACTGGTCCGGCTCATGGGCCTGATAAGTTACCGAACGTAACACTAGTGTACAGTACCGTCTCCTATATTACACCATGTGATGATACAAATTCAACCACAAGAACAACCGAGTGCGTGCCGGTGATTAGCAATAGCACGAAGAGTGGGTTGACCGAGGAGGAGAAAATTGCTCTCAGGCCGACCTGCAATAATATTAGGCCAGCTAGGTTTTCCGATTGGGTTTGCGAGAGGTTCGGTGATGGTTTGGAGATACGGTAGGAGGGTGAATCAAAGCTCCTGCTCTCACTTGATATTGGCTCGGGGAATGGGGCTGGAAGAAGAGATTGTGAGTCCCCGGGTTAGGTGGCAGGGTTACAGTAGAAAATACGGAGGTACTGCCCATAGGTTTTGTATATAGTGCCATGCACCTATAACATGTATCATACCGTGCTCGATGCAACAGGTAACACTCAACCGTATGAGGAACTAGGGCTATATTTAAAAAATACATTGCTCTGAAGATCTTAGGTTCAATTCACAGCAAATTTAGGTATTTAAAAATATTTTAATAATATATTACTAGTGAAGCATTGATGTGTGATAGTGCTAAACCTCTGATTATCTATTTGTGCTATATAATCAATTGGTGCAAAATTCTCCCACAACCTTATACTCTATTCTCACCTCCAATTCAGCACCTTTAGGAGTAATGCCTGATCCAGTTAATTGTTCCACACTCTAAAGCAGTGCTCAAAGAGAGAGAATCAGGCTGGCAAACCTACACCAAGCATCTGGCTCCAACCTTTTACCTCCAAGCTCATCCACTCTGGCTCCTGCTATCTAGATAGGCAATCCTATACCTGACTCTCAATTTATATATATATATATAAGAATACTAATATTTATTATGAAACAGTGGCATCTAGTACTTTGAGAGTGCATAAGTATCATGCAAGAAGGCGAGCAGCAATAGCAACTTCCAACACAAATGCATAAGTCCAACAATGAGGTACTTGCAATCAACCAAAGGAATCTATGATTGAACACAGAAAGTTAGATGAAGAAGCTATTTCAGTTGCAAAGACTATGTGTATGTGGCCACATCAATCTGGTCAGAAAATTGTATGATACCACTCTCTCCTTTCAGAAGCTCAAAGCTCTCTTATCTGGCCTTTTAGAATGCTGTCAACAGACAATTTTATACATGGTAGTTGAAGAAGAAGCTTATTGACAGTACCAGCAGCTAATGGGTAAGGAAAAAAAAAGAAAAGATCTCTGACTGCTATTAGCTCATGGAAGTAACTATGATTACTTTAGAGACTATAATAGAGTTATAGGAGGAGCATGAGAGAGTTAATGCTGTCAAGGCAGCTAGAAAGGCCAACCAGCTATCAAGTACACTTGATACTCACCAAGTAGCTCAAAGACAGACAAAGCCAGCAGCTGTAGCCACTGGCGACATGGAAGGAACCACTCCAGCCATCGTTGCATCACTTGTCTTGGATGAGGTGGTGGATCTTTGGGAGGAAATGGAGTCATTGGAGGTAGTAGTGATGGGAATGAATATAGTGATGAAGTGGTTAAAGATGCAATCAGGCTGAGGGGGAAAGGTTAATTTGGATTGGGTGGTTGGGATTGTGTGAATTGGAGCTTAAATAAAGGTTTCCCTAGTAGGAGGTACTGACTATTGGTTTTTGGAAAGCATAAAATATTTAAATTTAACGGTTTTTTTTGATTGGGAGAGGTGCTAGGACCACCCCATAAAATGATACCGATTGTGCCATCAGGGCTGAGCCAGATCTGGGTGAAGAGCTGGTTCCAGGTAAATACGTAACCAGTGATCCCAAGTGGCCAGTCCGTCGGGCTTTGGATGCGGCCGGACTGATCCAGGCTTTTTCCGGAACGGCCGGGCCGGACTGTGGGAAAGCGGCTTTTCAAAACCAAAGCCGGGCCTGGCCTGGGCCTCCTACAGGCTTTGTATGTGGCTGATACATTGTGATTCCATATCCGCTGGATATCCATGGATGGCCTGGGTATCTGTGGGTTATGCAGTCGAATTTAAAATAAGTGGTATACGAACAACTTAGCTTGGGTATCTGGGGGTTTTACCTGGGCATCTGGCAGCTTCGGCCTGGGTTGCCTAACCTCTCGACCTGGCGGTTGCCTGGGTGCCGCCAGGCTTTGGCGGCCGCAAATACTTTAAGCCGGACTGACCCAGGCTCTTCATAATCATGACCGGACTGGCCGGACTGCCGACCTGCAGGCCGGACCATGGGTCGGACTGGCCGCTTGGGATCACTGTACGTAACTCACTATGTATGTATTGACTGCTGCTTAGAGCTCTATTCACCGCTTTAGGCGGTAGCCTAATGAGTGGGTACTGCTCTCTTCTCAATATATAGGAGGTGGGTCCCACGTTGCCCTTGTTTTTCTCCAACATCCTACTGCTCACAAATCCCCCCCTATTCTCAAAAACAGAACTTGACATTTTTTTCTTTGTTTCTCATTTTTCTTTCTTTCTTCTTGCTATTCACAGTGTTTGGTCATATTATTGTTGATTCCTCCGCCTCGGTCCCAATGGACCATCAAGTTTTGATGAGCAGGACCCTGCGGGAACTAGGAGCGGACCCAGCAATCCTTCATGCACGGTGGGTCCAGAGCGCTGCCACGCGGTGGGTGTGCACTGCGGACATTTCTGCCAGCGGTGACTACACCGCTCTTCTTATGCGAGATGAGGCCCCTGCTCCTAGATACCCATCGTCTAGGTGCAGTACATTGGAAAGAATGGAGAATACTCCTCTTCCATCACAATTCTTTAGGCCCCTTCTGGTAGTACTATAATTGTCCACTACTAGTATCAAAAAGGAAACCATACATGAACATACATGGGGTAGGAATTAAGGTCTCCTATTTCATAACCCCCAGGTATACCATAATCATGAAATCGTTGGCATTCATTATCTCCCTTAACATTTCCTCCTGGAATTCAAATTTCGTTTCACAGTGACATACCTTTGTTCTTGGAACAGCGAGGAAGAAAGATGAAAATTAGGTGCAACGGATCTTGATATGTAAGTATCTTTGCAGAGGACAAGGAAGTATCGTGAAGGGCTCATTCCCCAAACACGAGTGGTGTGAACCTCCATACTTAGACATAACGTGATTTATGGGGATGCGGCTCTTCACCTAGAAGCGGCTCGCAGTGGCAACCAAGGGAAAACCAACTGTATATTTGATTATCTACATAAATAATAGTGATACAACTTTGGAGACTTGTTAGAAGGTACTTTGAAATATGGAGAATTAGAATATGCAGTTCCTATTTCATAATAGGAAATGGTTCTCCCTGTATATTGTCTTTATAATTGGTAGTTTAAAATAACAGTCCTTTTATACTTAATAGTAAAGAAATTGAAAGCCATGTAGAGAATACCTTTTTAAGTAAATAGAGAGTTATTATAGACCTTGCATGTTATGGATTAGCTACTTTTGTATGTGTTTATAGTTATTCTTAGAAGTTATAGTACTATATGATGAAGTAAAATAATATATATAGTTGATTTATTTGATAATATAATATCTACACACTGGATTAACTTATAACTCCAATACTTTGTAGTATCATTTATAACATTAATATAAGTAACTACATGAAACTTCAAGCCCAATGGGTAAACCTTCCATATTTTATTGCTTGATTATTGTAAAGATATATGTGTAAAAATATTAGTCTTAAGCTTCAACCTTGTAAGGTGTACTCCTTAGATAAAGCTGAAAATATTATCTCTTGGTCTCCTAATAAGGGTCAGACTAGTGAACAAGTTTTAGGCAGTTAGGAATAATGGTTGTAGAGATTTTAAGCTTGAAATATTATAGTACTATATTTTTATATAAATTTCTATTGATTGTGTACAGAACATGAAGGACTTCTTCGCTCAACCTGAAACTTAGTATACCTACTCAGATAACCTTTGTGAAATAACTGGCAAATTATTGAATTTATAGGGTATGCCAATAAGCAGATATCATGTAGTCAAATTGATCAATTTTGTATATAGTTTTCCTCATGTCAATTTGTTACCACAACTTTTAAAAATCTGTTTAGCTTAAAGTAAAAACAATTCACACAGAATATATAAAACCTATAAAACCTATCTACAGACTTATGAAAGTACCCCTATATATATTTCTATTTTTACATAATATCTGATTAGAGGTATCTTGCCCCAAACAACCAATCTTAATAGCATGATCCTAAGAGAGGTTTTTCTTATAATAAAATAGAAGCTATATATTCTAATTCTCCATATTTCAAAGTACTTTCTAACAAATTTCCAAAGTTGTATGACTATTATTTATATAGATAATCAAATATACATTTGGTTTTCCTGTGGTTGCCACTGCGAGCCGCTTCTAGGTGAAGAGCCGCATCCCCGTAAATCACGTTAATTCCAACGTAATCAGTGAAAGATACAACATAATGGAATAACAAACATGCCCGAAACTGAGGCAAACGTCCCACAGCCTTCCACAACAATCATCAAGGTTGTGATATGCCCAAACACTGCCAAAGGCAATATCCCAAAAATCCTAAATCCTGTCCTCTGGAAAACCTAAATCCTGTCCCCTATCGCCCCATAGCTTCTATATCCTATATCCTAAGTGCTATGTCCTTGCGCAATTTATCCAAATTCCGATACATCCCCGTCCTCCAAAGTGAAAGAGTGATCGCCGGCGATTTACAACCAAAACAACCATTCCAACCACGAGATATATCACAAACATAAGAAAGGAGAAAGGAGACTTAGCCGCAACTATTTATCATTTCACAATGCAGTATTTCGGATCATTTGCAATAAGAATGAAGTCTCGGTAAGGTGAAAGGGAAAAAAAATCAAAATCAAAATGAATGAATAATATGCCTTTATCTCAACTCTCTATTGCACTACCGGGTATCTCAGCTTATTGAGCATGGGGGCCGTGAACGCTTGAATGAGCGGCACATAACCAGTGCCCATTCAGATAATTCCCGCGCAGATATGATGATATCAGGGTCACCATGTCGTGATGTATCGAAGAGCGTGCGGTATGGGACCACCAGATCACGTCCGGCGGGACTCACTGTTCCAGCATGGTCAATACCAAAGTATTGGCTGAACCCTGCCGCCCATCGCACGGCATTTCTGGCGACCCTGCCATTAGGATCTACAATCATTTCCCAACACTCCAACCGCAACTCATTTGGCTTCTTGGCAATCTCGATAATGATTACCATCTTGATTCGCCCTTCCGCGTTCTCTAACCACATCTGAGCATCACATCGCAGGGCGTGTAGACTTCCCGAGTGTCCCACTTCAACCACGAGGGATGGCCACTCGCCACCATCTGCCCGAGTATCGAGTGGTTTGAAGCCCCCGTCACCCTCTTTAATCCAGCCATCGGGAAAGTGAAACTTGGTGGCCCTATCAGTGCGCAAAGAATATTCTAAATGTCCGGGAATGTTGGCAACCTTGTTCCGGATCTGAAAACAGAAACTCCTGTTCACGTTTTCGTGTACAGCGCCGGGCATCAGCCTGGTAACGAGCGATTCCATTATCTGCTCGTAGGTGAATCGGGCCACTTTGCGAATACCTAGTTCCTCCATTTCCTCCTAGATGGGTCCAATCATGCCTTCCCCAACACCGGTGACAAGCATGTAGCAACCGGTTTCTGATTTAAAACATTCTTTAACTTTCACCTCAATGTCTCTGGCCAGGGCGACAGCGGTGAAGAAACGGTCCTTGTTCTCGGCTGGGATGAGTGCCAACAGTCTGGTGAAGGCAGAGCTGGAGGGTGCATAGTTAGATGCGACACAATGAGTGACCTCACCGAACCGGAGAGACTCGGTTGATGCACGCGTAGCAGAGGTTCTTTTTACACGGCAACGGTCGAATAGCGACAACGATCCAAAACGAAAAATGCCAAGATTCACACTATAAGCGATCACAAGAAAAGGGGAGGGGGAAAACTCTTCTTCAACTCAACGACAACTAACTTCTCTAACTAACGGTAATGACAGGATAGATATAGGAAAACAACAATGTCCTCCAGTTCTTCCTGAACACTTTCTCTCTCAGGTGTGTCCCCCTTCCTTTCGCAAACACAAAAGCTAACACAAAAGGAAACACAAAGGAAAGACAAACTCCGGCTCTATATTGCCTCCGTACGTCCACCTTTCCCGCTCGCCCTTACGGCCATTCCGCTCGCACAAACTCGCACACATTCCTGGTGCATTCCCGGTGCATTCCCGGTGCCTTAATGCTTTCCCGGAAAGCTAAACTGCCGCTTGCGCCCGAAGCCAAAGTGTGCTCCCGGCGAACAAATGAACGATCACGAACCCCAAGAGCAAACCATCATGCTCGAGCATGCCGAGCAGCATATTCCAACAGTTCTTGGGGTGTCCTCCTGGATGTAAACCTCGGATAATTGGAACGCGATGGAGGAGTAGAGGGTGTGTGGTAGAATGGTTCTAAAGGTTTGATGGGGGGAGATGGTCGGTAAGACCCTGTTTGAGAGGAAGAATAAGAGGATAGTAAGAGGTGGAAAATTGCTTCACTTTAGTAGGGGGGTAGCAGCAGGACGTTGAAAAATGGTAGAAAGGGACGTAACTACAGGCTCTTTCACCTTCGGCTGTTGCAGTGTTATCAAGCGTACCTACGAGCGGTTTGACATGCCTCAATTTCAAGCTTTGAATTTCAAATTTTCCCGTGCGAAGGAGGTTTTCAAAGAATTATCAATGTTGAAATTGGATACTTGTAGACTGGTCGAAAGGTGCTACGATTGGCTGGATCTAGTGAGGCAGGCATTGGTAGAAAGGGTGGGTGCCTGTGAATGTAGCATTTCTTGGGACTCAGAGTCTGGCAAGACTTTTAAAGTTGAATATATCTAGAACGAAAGAAACAAGGCCAGGCTATGAAAATCAATGTATTGTAAGGAGCTTAAGATCTTGCACAAATATGTGGGTAACAGCAGGCCATGATGAATGAGAGTTGCTGGAATATGTACTGTTGAAAGCAAATAGTTTTCGGGGCTCTCAAGGTTCTGCTATTATTTGATACCAATCTGAACAGTATAAAAGATATACACAATTGGATTATTTTAGCTTACAAAAAAAAAACATTAATTTGAAATAGTCATTTCAAATTCACCTCACTATTCATTTCATATTTATGTCCTTCCAAAAAGCCCAACATTTCAGAAGGTGATTAGACTCCTGATTAGTATTTGAGATGACTGAAATTTGAAATTGTAACCTGTCAAACAGTTCCTTACTCACTTAAGTGCACCAAGTATGGTGCCAACCTAAGAAACCTACGTGCCAAGAAAACCCAATTGTTTTCTAAGCCCCTAGGGATACTCAGGTCATTTTGTTAGCTGTGTATGAATCAGTACTTATCTCAGGCTTATCTACAATGGGTTTGAGTGTAATAAGATCACAATGCCTTGGCAAAAAATATTTTGTAGGGTTGAGGAAACCAACAAAGATGAGATTAAAATAATTAACTAAGATAGTAAATTTGTAATTAGGCTAACATAAAGTTTTCTGAATTTTTTCTTCAATACATAAGCTAATGCTAAAGTAAGGCCCAATACCAATTTACTGCTGATACACTAACACCTCTTTCTAGCACAAACACTTTTGTGGAAACTATAATTATATTAAGCTATTAGCTGCCAAACTCAAGTCACAAGAGTCTAAGTCAACTATCTCCTGCACTAAGTACTGATAAACATACAGTACTCAATGAAAATATAGGTCCCGTGTAAACGCAATTACAAAAGAAACTCTCAGCAAAGAACTTGAAACTATCCAGAATTCTAGATTTAGCAGACCTATAGGGTTTCTAACTACTTTAGTTGATTCAAAGGAATCTAATCTTCAAGTTGTAATATTGTACATTCATCAGGCTTTTGTAAAACTGTTTGAATCAATACAAAAAAACCCTTATGTCAAGAAATATAGATTCAATAATTCTATACAAGAGACAGCAATAAAGTTGTGTGAGAAGAAAGTAAATAAGTAAGTGATAATTAACCTTCAAAATAATCTTCCTTTAACTTGTGAAATATTAATAGTTATATAAAGGCACTAACTAATGATGAATATACGGTTGTATAATATAGACTTACAAAAGAAGCAAGACTTACCATGTCTCCTAAAATCCTAGAATCCAAATTTTTGGTTCAAAACATTGTCAGATATGTTCGAAATATTGATAAGGAAAAAGTCCCTCACCTATGGGGATTAATAACTTATACAGGATATCAGATAATTAAGCAAAGTTACAAAAAGGATTTGCAAGCCAATAATGGAGATGATGAAAACTAGGATAACATCAAGTCCAATGAGGATGCTTTAATTGTAATAATAATCTCGATTATATTCTAGAGAAGGTCATGAAGACAGAATTTGTTTCAAGTCAGAATAGACTTATACCTATGAAATACTAGAACCAAACACGATGTAGTTGGTCTTTAAAACTATGCCTATATAACTATCAACTCATAGCAGATAGATAGAATACTTAACCAGCTTTTCCAGTAAGTAGAGACTAAACTTCTACAATTTAGGTAGAAACAATAAAAGATTATACATACATTTGATAATATTCAATTGCTGTCTGTAGTACAGTTAGGCAACCAAAGGATGAGAACATTAGACATCTACTATAAAGGAGTATATAGTTATATTAGACCAGTTTCAGTAAGTAAATTTGTACAAGACAGTCAAAATGCACTTATTACTATACAGTTTAAGCTAAGTCTTATCTCCTCTGACAGTATTTTGCAATAGTCCATGGAGTATAACTTAAACTAACTGAATCAGTTCTTATTAGATGATATTCTACCAATAGAATACACCATCATGATGAACCTCAAGTACTAGGTATGATTATAAGGTTGTTTTAAAATATTCTAAATCACTAAAATAAATGCTAAGAGTTAACTTATATATATAAGCTATATACTTTCATATTTATTCTATTCTTGATAGAATTATAGAAGAAGGACTTAC
Source organism: Choiromyces venosus 120613-1 (assembly GCA_003788595.2). NCBI lineage: Eukaryota > Fungi > Ascomycota > Pezizomycetes > Pezizales > Tuberaceae > Choiromyces > Choiromyces venosus. The sequence goes on from ML120357.1 coordinate 79,302, forward strand.
ATCAAAGTTCTTGGCAGACAAAATAAGTCCTCCATCATGCTTTACAGTATTTCAGCTAGAATTAAGAAAGGAGATAATTACTTCACTAAAGGTAGCAGAGTATAATCTGTTAAGTATCTTGGGTACAATTGACTGAATTGATAATATTTTTTTCCACCAACACCGGTATCTACCTGAGTACTTTACCAATAAAAATATCATTATTGATGGTAATCTTGCATTAATATAAAATATATGATCAGTCAATAATCATTGACATGATGAATTATGGGAGTGTAATACTTTCAATTGGACCTAAGAGTTGAGTGAACTCTTTCACTTAGAAATGAGTTCTGGAAATGTTATTTTCTCAACTCATATTGGAGAAAAAAACATTACTGAATTTGACTAGCTTGTAGTATACAATTAAGTTCTGGCATAAGTATGGATTCGATAATGAGAAACCAGACTACCATGTACAAAGAGAGATTATTGAATATACCTTTCAAGCTTTCATAATTAGTCTTTCATGTGAAGAGCTTGAGGTATCCATGATTCAATTTGAGGATATTATATCATCTCTTTTATCCAAAGTCAAGAATACAAGTGTGAAGAGTTTAGATGAATTACTCAGGTTGTTTGCTAAAAGAGTATAATAGCTTGTAAACTTAATAAGGTTAATTTCTGGTCTGAAAAATGGCCCACAAATAAAAGAATAAAAAATAAACAAAAATGGCAAGTCTCAAATTCATATCTGATTTTTCACTGATCTTGATATCCCTCAGCATTTATTGATAAGATAAGATAAGAGCTGATTGGTACGCCACTCACAGAATGGGGGATTTGCTCCTAGGTTGCATTTCCCCCCTATTCTTGCTCAAAAACCCCGGTTTAACCACCATCCCCCTTCACCAAACTCGCTGAATCGTCCTACCGCAGGGCTACCACTCCTGCATCACGGCTCACCTCTCAAGTTTGCAGCAAACAGGTTCGACAAACTTCAGTAAACGTCAGGAGTCTAAGGTGAGACCACTATAAGTGCGAGAATTGTAATGATTTTTGCACATCATCCCACTGCTACCCTCCACTACCCTAAATCATATTTCCTCCTCATACAGTACACTTCCTCATCTCCTCTCACGAACAGCGGCTTAACGACCATCTTCGTACATCTCACCTTCACGATTGTCCCACACCTCCTGCTTCTTCCTTCTACTCCCCTCGATTCCACCTCTGAAACCAGACCCAGTCGGGTCTTCCAGTTCATGGAGTTTTATTTCCTCAGCCCCACTGCCTCCCATCTGCCTCACTTCATTGACAATTATACTCTCGTCCTTACCTTTGAATCAACCTTTTACAGCAGTGGCATAGGTATTTGGGGATGTTTCTGACCTTGAACCTTCTCCCTTCAGTCTCTATGGTGGGTTCTCTACCCCAGGACCTTCGGCAAACACTAGCTTCGTTAATGAGAGAGAGTCCGCAAGGACCTCTGCCATGCCTGCAACAACTGCGTCTAACCAGGTCGATGAGGACACTCATCCGGTGTCCTCTAACTTTACACCTTCCAGTTCGGCCTTCACCAAACTAGCCTCAGTCATCCCAGATGACAACGAACTCCGATTCACCATGGCTGCCGACCTGGCCAACGACATTGAAGCTAAAATTGATGAATATCTTGAATCAGGAACCGGTTGCTACGTGCTGGTCACCTGTGTTGCAGAAGACATGGTTGAACCCATTGAGGAGGAAATGGAGGAACTCGGTATTCGCAAAGTTTCCCGATTCACATATGAGCAAACAATGGAATCGCTCATTGTCAGGTTGATGCCTGGTGCTTCGCACTTATTCGTGAGCCGCAGCGTATGGCATAAGATCCAGAACCAAGTTTACGACATTCCTAGTCGTTCAGATTCCCCCTCATTCCTATTGGGGCCACTATGCTTGATGTTCGCGGTCGGAGGAGAAAACAAGACGACGAAGGCTCCAGACCACGCGATATGCGGGTACTTGAGGACCAGTTGCCATAAGCCATCATCGAAGTAGGATACTCGGAAAGTCTACGAGCCCTTCAGTTGGATGCTGAGTGGTGGTTAGTGCACACTTGAGGACTAACCAGGAAGGCTATCATTGTAGAGATTCCTGAGAATCTAGACTCGCTGTGATTGGAGTGTTGGGAAATGATAGCAGATCCTAATCGGAGGGCCAAGGGAAATAGCACATACCTGAGACCTAGCTGCACCCAAAGCTTCAGTATTGGCAATGCGGGCACGATGACCCCACCCAGAAGCAATCTGGAGATCCCATACGGCACCCTCTTCGATACCGGGCAACCTGGTGACCCTGATATTGTACTCTCTGCTAGGGAGTTATCACAGTGGGCACTAGATATATACGCCATTTTCTTGTAGCCGCAGCCGGTGGCCTAATTAAAGTGAGGCACATGATAGCAGAATACGGGTGGTTCGGGATGAGTCATATTCTTAATTTTTCACGTTGTCCTGACTACATTTCTTTTTTCTTTTTTCTTTTTTCTTTTTTCTTTTTTTTTGACAAGATTGGGCATTCTACATAGCAAAATAACAGCGAACTGAGGCTAAGACATCTTGGGCCCTTCTTATGTTTGTAGATAAACATCATTGCTAGAATAGTTGTTTTGTCGGGAAATGTGCTTTTAGCAGGATCCTGTTTCAATGCTTTAATAATACCATCTCCACTATTACTGACAGCTGAGCTTAAAATCTTCGTCTACTTTGTTTTTTTCTGGTCTGCGTTCTTGCTGGAATGACTGCTATGGGGAAATGATTGTTGATATATTTAACAAGGACTGCCGCAGAGCGCCATGAATGGGCGAGGGAAATGCACTCCAGAGAAAAATTTTACAACAGGGTTGTAGGGTTACTTTGCTTTTTGAAAAATGCGGAATATATCCACATGTAATGTTAGTGATTGTTCGTGATAATTGATTTCACTTTTTTTTATGGCCACCTTCTACTATTACGGTAACCCTAACCCACAAAATCTGGCTACAAGAAGGAATCGGAAGAGGGAGGCAAACTATATGATCGGACTTCGCCCAATTAGAGATACCTTACTGGCAAATGGTGACTATTGAACTACGGGCATGCTTTCGATTTTGTTTTTCTGTTGAAATTCTTCCTCGCTCTAGTTATTCAGGTTGCAGAAATTATTCGATATGGCTGGTAGGATTGTTGAGCGAAATATATAGTTGGGGGTTCAAGACTGCAGAGTAAGGATATGGGGCTTCGGGCGGTCAGGGCCCCCTTTTTATCGTCTTTCCTGTCAAGTTTCGAATGGTGTTTCTCCTGCCAGAATATTTGTGTTCTAATATTAGCGGCCGGGTTTCCTTTTGCCTGCCTTGCATGTTTTGTCTTGTTAGGAAATATCACCGGTGAGGATTATGCGTGCCGGTTCGGTAGAGTGCTCGTGCCAGGGCAGGTGTTCAGGGGAGAAGAAGCAAAGGGTTGAAGAAGTATATATAGAAGGTAAGGACCGAGTCGTATCTTGAGCAGGAAAAGAAACCTAACTTAGTGGTGGGAGAGTCAGTCTTATATAGGAGATCCAAGAATAAGCAAACAATAAATTCTTCTCGTCCATCGGTTCCCCGGGCCTCCTATTCCTCAAAGCCGGAACCAGATAGTGCGGTCCACATCCTACTGGAGAATTAGCAGCTTCCGTCAGAATAGCCATGGTGCTTTTCAAGCACTTCCGTGAGTCCTAGTGTGGTCCACTTACTTTCCGTATCCCGTACCAATTCCTCCGTATGACCACCAGGCGCAAGCTGTTCTTCCGGGCAACATGGGTCTCCAGGGTTCCTTCAGTCTCTAAACCATCATATCCACATCCCCAAAACACCACCTCGACAATCCACAGCTCTGCAAAGAAGTTTCACTTTCGGCTTTTTCTTCCGTAATGCAAGATTGCCGTTCAAGTTACATACTCCTGAGATCCTCGATGTGGCGCATACATCTCTGCTACTCTAGCCGGCAAATGCACATAAGAATGCACTAGGCGCCCGTTATACTGCCATCATATCTGAATCGGGTCTTCCAGATTCGGTAACATAAATCAAAGCGTGTCTTTCTCTCTTCCAGCGAAAGAGCTCCCTCCACGATATGCCGCGTGCACAAATGTGCCAATTTGTAGCGTGGCTCGGCAGTCTGACTGATGGGACAATGCCTTCGGAAACGGCAGATATTACTTGATGATATATAAAGCGCAAATGAAACGCATAACACCTCGATATCTCCTACCCCCGCGATCACTTTCCCGTATACCCGGTGTGTAATCAGTCCAATGGTAACCCATGTACATATATGCGAAGTTATGGAGATACACTGGGGTCTCGGTGCTGATGGTGACGGTCCTTCGTTTCGGAGAAGTCTGTCGATCAGCAACTGATAAGGTATGAAGGCGATTTGTGGGGCAAAACAACAGCATTGTACAGTATTTACAATAGTGATATTCCCTTTGCAATCCCATGGACCACAACCACAATATCTGCAACGTAAATAATTAGAGCAAGCGAAGTTTCAAGTGAAAATATGAAATGAACAAGAACGGCTGATGTTTAACAGTCACGATTTCCTGTGCGGTATCTCCAATCATTCCCATCAACACTCTCAGTCCCCTCACAAGAACCATTCCCCCATCGTAGTCATTACAGCCAACAATGCAGATCATAAATACAATAAAGTAGACGAAGGTTCCAGGCACAACTGCGAGTAATGGGGTATAAGATATTTCTATTCATTAAAACAGAACCATCTCTCCTGGCAAAAGAACATTGGGACAAAAGAAAGCAGTCATTCCAGCAACGATGCCTATCCAGAGACATGAAGGATGCGCAAAGTACCTTAGCCTCACCTGGCTGTTATTTGATAGGTGGAATTTCCAATCTTAGCGAGAAAGAGAAAAATAAATTGTGAGATAAGATCACCAACGATCACTCGGCGTAGGCAAGGAGTCGATGTTGAAAATATCCGACACCAGTAGAATACTGTTGGAGATACCCGACACTAGAAAACACTAGTGGCACATATATGTAGCCTGCACGTAATGAGCTCACCAGCTCTGAGAGGTTTTCCCTCTATATAATTTCCTCTGTCTTCCCTTTCGTTTCTAAATGGTATCAATCAATAGCCATAACAACAAGCGACTATTATCTTAACCATCAATACAATTCACTTCCTCTTTTGCTATGACTTCTCTTCTACTGAATACCGTGTACAACATACTTGTTGTACTCAAATATTCGTTTCCTTTTACTATGTTTGTTTCACTCAACTAAACACTCGAACCAATCATTACCATTATTTTCAACAGTCGAATCGGTATCATTACATGGTGTAATATACCATACGGTACGATACACCAGTGTAGCTTACGGTAAACATACCAGACACGTGAGCTGGTCTAGTATAAAAATCTTCAGATTTCAAAAGAGATGCTACAAGTAGATGGGAGCTAGCTTTCTGTTGGAATATGCTGCTCGGCATGCTCGAGCATGATGGTTTGCTCTTGGGGTTCGTGATCGTTCATTTGTTCGCCGGGAGCACACTTTGGCTTCGGGCGCAAGCGGCAGTTTAGCTTTCCGGGAAAGCATTAAGGCACCGGGAATGCACCAGGAATGTGTGCGAGTTTGTGCGAGCGGAATGGCCGTAAGGGCGAGCGGGAAAGGTGGACGTACGGAGGCAATATAGAGCCGGAGTTTGTCTTTCCTTTGTGTTTCCTTTTGTGTTAGCTTTTGTGTTTGCGAAAGGAAGGGGGACACACCTGAGAGAGAAAGTGTTCAGGAAGAACTGGAGGACATTGTTGTTTTCCTATATCTATCCTGTCATTACCGTTAGTTAGAGGAGTTAGTTGTCGTTGAGTTGAAGAAGAGTTTTCCCCCCCCCTTTTTCTTGTGATCGCTTATAGTGTGAATCTTGGCATTTTTCGTTTTGGATCGTTGTAGCTATTCGACCGTTGCCGTGTAAAACTTTCATCCAGAGGAGGAAAGGAAAACCCATACTCCGGCACTGTGGATCAGAACTCGGGAATCCAACTTGGCCTGAACTCGGTGGGAAGAGACACATTTACCCGGCATTCAGATTTCTGGTGTGAATTCCCGTTTTCCGGTATTATACGTTACAGCCGTAAAGTGCCGGATTATTCGAACATTATTGATCAACACACTTCCAGGAAACGAAGGATAATCACTATTGGCACGGAGACCCCATTGTATCTCCATCGTATTGTATATATGTAAATGCGTTGCCATGGGACTGAGCACATACCGGGTAAGCAGGAAAGTGATGCAGGATACGGAGATATCGAGATATTATGGATTTCATTTGTAATTTGTTAATCATCCAGGAACTTCTGTGGTTTCCGTAGGTATTGTTCCATCCATCAGACAACCGAGCCACGATATAATTTTGTTTTATCTGTTCAGGTGGCTTATCATGGAGGACGTTCGTCAGTTGGAAGAAAGAAAGACACGCTTTGATTCATGATGTGACATTGTAAACCTAGCGCAAGCACACATGCGCCGGTAGCGAGAGAGCAGAGCGATGTAAACCGGGAATATGTAACTGGGACTGCCGTCAAGCCTCGGATGGTGGAGAGGAAGAAATTGATAGTTCGGGTAGTGGATTGTTGGAATGGGGTTTTGGGATGTGGATATGATGGTTTAGAGACTCAGCGCAAGCTGCACGAGTGATTCTTACTTGCTGTCTTGTGACGTACATCCGAGGGTACCATACCCGGTGCGCTTAAGTTAGTAAGGAGCTGTTTGGCAGGTCTCAATTTCAAGTTTCAGCCACCATTTGGAGTCTAGTTACCTTTTGAAATGTTGGGCTGTTTGGCAGGACATGAATATGAAATGAATAGTGGGGAGAATTTGAAACTGGCGTTTTCTTTTTTTCGCGGCTGAAATAATCCAATTGTGTATATCTTTTATACCGTTCAGATTGGTATCAAATAACAGCAGAACCTTAAGAGCCCCGAAAACCATTCACTTTCAACAGTATATATTGCAGCAACCCACATTCATCGAGGCCCACTGTTGCCGGGCTGTATGTGCAAGATGTTAAGCTCCTTACAATACATTGATTTTCATAGCCTATCCTTGTTTCTTTCATTATATTCAACTTTAAAGTCTTGCTAGACTCTGAATTCCAATAAATGTTACATTCAAAGGCACCCATCCTTTCTACCAATGGCTACCTCACCCAATCCAGCCAACTTTAACACCTTTCGATCAGTCTACAGGTATCCTATTTCAAAATTGATAATTCTTTGAAAACCTGCTTCGTGAGGGAAAGTTTGAAATCGGGAATTTGAAATTGAGGCATGTCAAACGGCCCGTAAGTAAGCTTGATAACACTGCAGGGGCCGAAGGCGAGAAAGCCTGTAGTTACGTCCCTTTCTACCATTTTTCAACATCGTCCTGCTACTCCTCTACTAAAGTGAAGTCAATTTCCTCCTCTCACCACCTATCCCCTTATTCGTTCACACAAACACAGTCTTAACAACCATCTCCCCTCATCACACTTTTAGAATCATTCTACCACACGCCTACTACACCTCCATCACGTTCCAATTCTCCAAAGTTTACATCCAGCAGGACACCCCAAGAACCTCTGCTATGCATGCATCAACCAAGTCTCTCAGGTTTGGTGAGGTCTCTCATTCTGTCGCAAATCACTTTGCACCTTCCCGCGCGGCCTTCATCAAACTAGTTGCACTGATCCCAGGCTTGAACATGCACCGTTTCTTCACTCCTGTCGACCTAGCCTCAGAAATTAAGGTGAAAGTTGAAACATGTCTTGATTCCGAAACCGGTTGCTACAGGCTTGTCACCTGTGTTCCGAAAGATATGGTCGAGCCCATAAAGGAGGCAATGGAGGAACTCGGTATTAGCAAAGCGGCGCGATTCACCTACGAGCAAACAATGGAAGCACTCATCATCAGGCTGATGCCCGGCGCTGTACACGAAAACGTGAGCGGGAGTTTCTGTCTTAAGATTCAGAACACTGTTGCTAACATTCCCGGACATCCAGAATATTCATTGTGCCCTATTGGGGGCACCAAGTTTCACTTTCCCGGTGGCAGGACAAAAGATGGTGACGGGGGCTTCAAACCAATTGATACACGGGGAGATGATTGCCAGTGGCCATCACTCATGGTTGAAGTGGGATACTCGGGAAGTCTACCCGGCCTGCGATGCGATGCTCAGATGTGGTTAGAGAACGGCCGAGAGCGAATCAGGATGGTAATCATTATCGAGATTTCCGAGAACCCAAACCAGTTGGAGTTGGAGTGTTGGGAAATGATTGCAGATCCTGATGGCAGGGCCGGGAGAAATACCATGACATGGACACCAGGTCTCGGCCAATACTTTCATATTGACTGTGCTGGAACAGTGAGCCCCGCTGGACATGATCTGGTAATCCCATACCGCACGCTCTTCGATACATCACCACTTGGTGACCCTGATATCATCATATCTGAGGGGGAATTATCTGAATGGGCACTGGATATGTACCCTCTATTCAGGCGTTCGCGGTCCACATGCTCAATAAGCGGAGGTACCCAATGGTGAAATAGAGAGTTGAGATAAAGGCATATTATTTATTCATTTTCATTTTCAATTTTTTTTCCCTTTCACCTTATCGAGATTTCGTTCTCATTGCAAAAGACCCGAAATACTACATAGTACAATCATAAATAGTTGGGGCTAAGGCTCCTTTCTACTTTCTTATGTTTGTGATATGTCTCGTGGTTGGAATGGTTGTTTTGGTTGTAAATCGCCGGCGATCACTCTTTCACTTCGGAGGACGGGGATGTATCGGAATTTGGATAAATTGCGCAAGGACATAGCACTTAGGATATAGGATATAGAAGCTATGGGGCGATAGGGGACAGGATTTAGGTTTTCCAGAGGACCGGATTTGGGATTTTTGGCAAATAGTCTTTGGCAGTGTTTGGGCATGTCACAACATTGAGGATCGTCGTGGAAGGCTGTGTGACGTTTGCATCAGTTTCGGGCATGTTTGTTATTTCATTATGTTGTATTTTTCACTGGTTTTATTGGAATTATGTCTATAATTATGGAGACTCTAGGCACTCGTTTTTGGCGAATGAGCCCTTCACTAAACCTCTTTGTCCCCCACAAAGATACTTTTATTTCCCGATCCACTGCCCATAATTTCAATCTTTCATACTGGCTAGTCGACAAACGACGATATGTCACTGTAAAACGAACTTTGAATTCTGAGAGAAAATGTTTGGGCAGATAATGAATGGAAATGATTTCAAGATTATGGTATGCCTGGGGGTTATGAAATGCAAGACCTCAATTCCTGGGTCATGTATGTTCATGTATGGTTTGCTTTTGGATACTGGTAGTGGACAACTACAGTACTGCCAGGAGGGGCCTAAAGAATTGAGATGAAAGAAGAGTGTTCCCCCCTTCTCCAGTGTACTGTACCTCAGTGCACTGTGCTTTGGTAGGAGGTGGACAGTTTGCAATTCATGTATTACTTTTGTTATAAATACATTCGCTTTCAACTAGTTTGAAGTTCCTTTGTTGTGTGTCACCTTTCTTCAAATTCATGATTACTTTCTGAATCAGCCCCCCCTTTTTTAATCATTTTCTCAGAAGTCGGATTTGACTGCAAAAGGTGTTGAAATGCGCTTGCGGGAAAAGTTTTTTTACTTTATGATTAGTCGTTTCTTATTATTGGAGAAAGTCTCTTACCATCCTAGTATGCTCAAGTTGGATTCGGGGTAGTGGGATTGTCGGACAGCGAAATTTTTACACCGACAGATGAATTGTTTGTTAGTCTCGGGGATCTGGACAACTGCTCTCCTAGGTGTTGTTATGACTCCGTGTTGCGTTTTCTCCATATCTCTTTTCTCACTTTGTCCGTTTCCCCACATGCACTGACTCCCATGTCACCCATTTCCGGCAGCCGTATATGCGATCACGCCCCATCACTCGTTACCCACGGCACACCTTACCTTCAGGGAAGCCATGTTAAAACCTTCTCTTAATAAGGAATGGAAAATATATGAAACAAAGTTTTAACAATCAGGCTCGCGGATTACTGCTTCGCTGGAGCACCATAGTGACATATCTTCGTTATTTGACCAGCCAGTAAGAAACATTGCTGGCAAGATTATCGGCCCTGCAGAATAGGAATATTCCTTGACGGCGTATGCCACTAACGAATATTCCTCATCTCAATTTCATTGCATAATCCATAACTACAATCACGGAACACTGGACAAAGACACAACATGTCACACGACCTGTCCAAATACACAACCTCCACTGATCGGCTTCCACTGATCGACTTGTAGGCTAGAATTACAGGTTTTCGGCCAATTAGTAGGTGGTGAGTGTTTTCCAGGGGATATTTTGGACATGGTGTGTGTTGGGCTAATTCGGGCCTGTGCTAGAAGGCGCTAGGGCTGGAAAAGCCCTAATTTGAAGCAGCGATTAAAGCTGGGAGTTTTTTATGTTGTTTCCCTTGATACGATGACGGAATGGCTGAATTGCAAATGTATTTTTACCTGATAAGCAATGATCACAGCGAATTCTTTGGGGGCCTGAAGGATCTCACCCTCTCGAGCTCAAATGCGAGCATCGAAAGGAAGGCTATTACCACGATCCCAGCAACCGTTTCGATCAAAGTATTACTCCATTTATGATTCCGTCAAGAAAGTTGGACATTACTGTACAGCCATTATGCAAAAGTGTTCGCGAAACGGCTTTTTCCTCACCCCGCGGAATGAGCCCCTCCCGCACAGAGGCCGCTTTGCTCTCCGTCAAAGGATATTTCAATTTCACAAACACTTGCAGAGTGGCTGTATTTATTGGACCAGAAGCTCAAAGGGCACATCTCGAGCTAATATAAACTTCGTCCTCTAAAAGGCTTCCCCAGTTTACAACATCACGAGTATTAAACAATGAGAAAAGTTACAAAGAAGGAACGGCAAGTAGAAAAAAATAAATAAAGATTTCGTTCAACCAACCGATGCAGGTCATGATTGACCTGACTGAGTTTCTACCGTACTCTATCAGAGAGGGGGTTTGTGTGCGGTGGGAGGCTTCTGTCCACATCCCATCCTCCCCCAAACCCGCCTTAGCCACCCTCGCCAATCAAGACCCTCACCCTCCCGCTTCCACCACCCTTTTTCCCAACACCCACAACTCCAGCCACTACAAGGGTCCTGACCGAGCTAGAATCCCAACCACCCTCGCTCCACCACCAAGGTCCGCCGGAAACAGCCTGCGCGAGCACAATCCACTCCCCTTCATGCAGCATGTCCCTCAGCACGCCTTCGCCAACGCCCGAAAGCCGACTACGCAGTAGTAGTGCGGTAATGAAAATCTTGGATGTGAGGGAGATGGTTTTAGAAATATTTGTAATGGGGAGGAAGTAGCTTCTTGAATAGCCTATTTTACCGCGGCGATGGTGACTCGGCGCCGGCTTTTAGGCCGCTCCCGCTAGCGTTCGATAGGGATATGGCGCCGCTTTTTCGCCTGGAGGGGGATGATGGGGGCTGGTTGTTTTCATTGTCTTTTCTGGGAGAGTATTCCACCATTTCAAGTGCTCGGCGGCAGATATCCAATGCTCTTCTTGCATCGCCGGAGACAGCGGCGAGTTTTCGACTCCCCACTTGGACGGCGTCTGCGTCAACCATGTTACCTGATACCCCCCTCGAGACAGGATAGGATAATGGTCATTAGGCGGAAATGGGTGTAGCCGGGGAATGTAATTCTTGTAAGACCTATTATTAAACTTAGCTGGATCGCTTTGGCAGTTGAAAGGGGGTGGGGGGAGGTTGTACAAACCTAATCTCGAAGAGATCTTATTCCTCAGAGTCCTCTCCGGCAAATCCGTAGTATTTGCAACGGCCAGAACAGTAAGCTTAGAATGCCGTCCTCCAGGCCTATTGCACCTCCACCTCCAATCCCCTTATTGTTATACCAACTCTGTCCCTCATAGCCTCACAAACATTTCCCAGAAATCAATATGCGGGTAAAAGGAACCCGCAGCAGTGAGCGTAAGTAGTCTAATTAAATAAATGTATATAAATAGTTAAGATAAATAAAAAAAATAAAATGATCTAGTGATCAATCCACAAAACCTTGAGCAGCAGTGATCATTGATGAAGCAGAGTCAATGCTTCGAGTGAGAAACTACTCAAGATGACTGAATCCAAATCATTGCTCTACAAGAAATAGCAGAATGGTCTTTCAGAAAGATCACTGCTGAATTGGAGGAAAAAATAGCCCTCAAAGTACACCATAGTACCTGTGCTCACATCTATCACTGCTATCAGGAAACAGGTAGTCCTTCTAACTCTCAGTGAACAGGAAGACCTCCAACCTTCCAAGAGTATGATCTACTTGATTTGAAGTCTTTTATTAAAGAAAATAAAACAAATGGATGACTATCTTGGGAGGATATTAAAGGAGTAAACGGATTGAAGGCATCATCTAGGACAATTAGAAAGGCAGCGAAGGGTGTGAATTTAAATAAAAGAAAACCTCGCAAGAAGTAAGCTTTCTAATAAAGATTTATATTTCTACAATACTAATAAAATATATTTTAGATGGGGGTTACACCATAAAAATATACCAATTAGATTTGGTTGGTGAATGAGGAAAAGAGCTTGGAAGCTAAGAGAGTGGTCCAGAATCATATAGACAGATGAAACTACTTTCTCAATAGCTGGATTTGGGCAGAGAGGGTGGGTAATAATGGAACCTTCTGAGGAGTATGATCAAGATTGTCAAGATGAGATTTGTGAGTGAGGAAGGGATACAGTTATGGTATGGGGAGACTTTTGTGGGAATTTGTGGTCAAAGTTAGTGGTAGTACTAGGAAAGGTTAAAGTGGATTCTTGTGAGTATACTAAGTATATACTGGATCCAGTTTTAATTCCTTTCTGGCATGAGTGTTGTGAGAGATTTGGTAGAACTAGTGTTGTTGAAGATGGTTCATCAAAGGTAAGTTCTATCTTATATCTTATATCCTATAATTATTTTATTTTCTTATTATTATAGAACTACTTACTTAAGAATATAAGCTAACTACTAATTTAATTACAGATTTTCTACAAAGTGTAGAAAGAAAAATGAGGTGGATATATTGCCTTGCCCACCACAGTCTCCAGATTTGAACTTAATTGAGAATATCTGGGGAGATATGGAGGCTTACTTGGGGAGAAGGTATGGAAGAGTTGCAAGTAGGGAAGAGCTAATCAGAGCTATGAAGGAAGTATGGAAAGCTATTCATAGTGGAAGGTTTATAGATCTTTGCAGGAGTATGCCAAAGTAGGTCAGAGAGGTTATTAAACGAAAAGGACACCAAACTCATGATTGATTTATGATTTTCTGTTTGTTTTACTTTAAGGAAATACTGATGACTATTTTATTTTATCTTCTTTACTTAGTTTATTTATTAAATGTTGTTGTGGAATAAGGTGGTACTATCTGTCATTGATGATGTCAATATATGGGAATTTGTGTTGTACAAGTGTCGCATTACTTATTACCACCCCCTGTACTCCATGTAAGATTTTGCGCATGCAGCTTAGGTTGAGTTGCTTGTTCCTTGGTGGGGGGGTGGTAGTGGCGATAATAATAGGAGTGATGGGCTTGTGGAGGAGGCACCTTAGGGAACAATAGAGATATAAACTTTAGTGGTGGGTTTGGAGAAAGGAATAAACAAATAGATTATCAGAAGACATGTTGTGGAAATTGGAATATGGTATGATACAGTTAAACTAGTATACTCAGCTCGAGACCTCAAGGGTTTGCTTGATTGCTATGTAGATGTTACTTGTAGAACAAAAAAAAAAAAACCCATTTCAAAGTTGAACATATTCTGCTCTACCAACTACATTGTACTATTACTTGTTGTCCTAAACTATGGTAACTTAATATTAATATTTTCCCCAACTCTATTCCACAACTCTCTATTATGTTTACTATATCAGATAAATATGTTCCTTCAAGTTAGACTACTGTATTATATCAATTTTGTATAACCAAATAGTTTTTAAGTATGACCTACTGGGCTTCTAGAACCTTTGCAGCCAAATTACTTTCTGATTCTCATAATACTATGATTGCAGTCACAGTATTGTCTGCGGACAAAACTAACTAAACAACAATCCATACTAATGATTTCTGCCATGATGATGCCCTGCTCAATAAATCTGTTACGGAACAACCCCGATAGGACGGGGAAAGGTGGAGACTGAATGGGATGATGGCAGGGGGCTCCAAGGTACGCAAAAGGGGAACAAGAGTCTGGAAAAGAAGGGGGGACAATGTCAAGAGAGGACAATGCGGGAAAACAAGGACAAGATCAAGGTAGAGGCAGGGGCCTCCGGGGGACAAGAACAGTGGTGGTTAACAACTCAGTATTTGGTGTATTATACAAGAGGTTGCGTGAAGAGAAAAGGAAACCACTCTTCACGCTCAAACTTATTTAAGTAGAGAAGTATCCACACACAACCACCTAACCACACAAAGCAGCCACAACCCAACCACAGTACCCTAATTACCTCCACTTGACCCTTTGTTGTAAATAACCAAACACAACAGCTATCTAAGTTAATGTTAATACCATTTCCCATAACAACTTGACCCTTTGTTGTAAATAACCAAACACAACAGCTATCTAAGTTAATGTTAATACCATTTCCCATAACATTATCCCCTTCCTAGGTGTCGAACTCCGTGAGACATTTCTATTTCACATGTTTGGGCCCAGGTTTTCTTGGATACCGCTCGTGGAAGATGTCTATAGCAACCAAATCTTCCAAATTCTCCGCAGGTTCCCAACTCGGATCTGAATATCCTACCCATTTCAATAAATAACGTAATCTTTTACCTACAATCTTTGACTCTAACACTTCCTCTACCTGCCACTCCTCTTCACCATCTACATCAACAGGTGGGGATGGGGGAGTAATCTGTCCAGGGTATGGATCTTCTGCAACGCCATCTAACAAAGAAACATGAAAGACATCGTGAATGCGCATGGTCTGGGGTAGTTTGAGACGGTAGGCATGAGAACCAATAACTTCGGAAATCATGAATGGACCGAAACGTTTATGATCTAACTTGTGTGAGGGTCTCTTGGTGCGAATATTTTTCGCATTCAACCAAACTCTGTCGCCAACCTGATAACGTGGTGCCGGGAGACGGGAACGATTTGCTTGTTCTTTCTGTTTGGCCTGTGAAAGTAGGATCTCGGCTCTTAGATGATCATGTATGAGACTCATCTCCTTGGAATGGTCACGGGCCAGTAAATCTTCCCGGCCGCGAACTTCACTTTCCCAGTCGAACTCAAACCTGGGATTGAAACCATAACAAGCGAAGAATGGGGATAGACCGATCGTCTGAGAAGTATGATTGTTTGCTGAGAATTCGGCTAAGGGTAACCACTTATACCAGTCATCTTGTTGGTAATTAACGTAGGCTCTGAGGTATTGTTCCATGACAGCATTAATTCTCTCGGTCTGTCCATCGGTCTCTGGGTGGAAGGCGGTGGAGAGGCGGGGCTTGATCCCCAGTCTAGCACAGAGAGATTTCCAAAATGTTGAGGCAAATTGAGGGCCTCGGTCAGATACGATACCATCCAGCAGTCCATGCAATCGCCAAACATGTATCAGGAACAACTCGGCCAGATCTTCTGCAGATGTGGTGGTACGGCAGGGAATAAGATGTCTCATCTTAGTGAGTCGGTCAACCACGACCCAGATCGCATCACTGCCATGAGACCAGGGAAGACTGGTAACAAAGTCCATCGATAGTTCTTTCCACGGACGCTGTGGAATCGTCAAGGGCTTAAGAGTTCCATATAGGGCATGTCTCGAGGTCCGCGATCGTTGGCATTGGTGACAATTCCGTACAAACTTTGCCACATCCTCATGCATCTTGGGCCAATAATATTTTCGGCAGAGCAGTTCGTAAGTCTTTGCACGCCCGGAGTGGCCAGCAGCTGGTGATTCATGGTTCTGTTGCAAAAGGTACAGTCGTAATTCTGGAGATGCCGGAACATATAGACGGTCATCAAAGATAAGTCGTGACCCGTCCCTCCTGCAGGATGTGAGTGATATTTCTCGTGAATGCCGAACTTGGTCTTCTAACATTTTTAATACCTTGGCCGGAAATTTGTCTATTTCGTATCCCTTCAA